>CM044437.1:56215163-56230205 GCA_024363595.1 Xenopus borealis
AGTCCATCCCTCTGTGAATTCCACACATCTCTTTCCACATTCAGGAAATGTGCCGATTTGAGAGAAGAGCACATTTATTATTGACCCTACAACAAGCTGAATAGCAATGCACATCATATGGTTTCCAACCTCTAAATTATAAAAGCCATCAATCTGTTCAGCAACAGAAGCAGGAAAGACACAAAGGATCATTTACAAATGTAGTACATAGTGCCAACACAAATCTGTTCCTTTTTTTACCCCACAGCATTTTTATCAAAAATCCAGAGTAAGAGATAAAGAATGGACAGGGCCGGAATAAGGGTAGGCAGAAGAGGCACCTGCCTAGGAGGCAACGAAAGGGGAGCGCTGGCCAGGTACCAGTTTTCTGCCTACCCCTAGTTCGCGACTTTCCCCTGCCTCCCTCCCCTCCAGTGCACTCTGTCCTCTGTGCCCTACTGCTTTCTCTCCCCTCCTGAGCTCTGTCCCCTCCCCTCCTGCTCTCACCCCTCCTTTCTGACGCTCCCTCCACTCGTGTGGTCCACCCCAGTCAAGGGGGAGAAAGTGGGTGGCCGGGCCGCCTAGGGCACCCAGTCAACTTGGCCCAGTGCTGGGAATAGAGTAATCTCAGGCATATCTGTGGCCATATTATATATAAATAGGGTTGCACCCAATCCACTATTTTAGGATTCAAACCCAGAATCCTTTGTGAAATATTTGGCCCGAATAGCGAACTGAATCTGAGCATTAATATGCATATGTAAATTAAGGAAAAAAATTAGTTTGTAATGAGAATGTGGGCTCGGGGGGCATTTTGACAAAACAAATTTATGTTTACAAAAAAAAAAAAAACCAAGAGAAACCCAGTTGAGTTCCCAACAGCTATACATACACATACATACATTCTTTGGAAGTTTGAAGACTAAAAGTTATAGCAAAGGTGACATACATCCAGTTCCCATAATGCCAATACAACAGAGTCTATATATCAAGCACCCTCCCAAACCATAGCAATCAAAGTATTAACCCAATACATAGCTTTATGTTCTAAAGAACAACTCAGCATCCTGATACTGAATGCAACCAGATTAAATGAGAAGACATGAGCAACAGCTGTTAGGACAGCATGTCTTGGCATGAAAACTTTATCTGATGATAAAACGCCAAAGTGCTGAGGTCAGATAACAGAGCTTAAAAAATAAAAAAAACAGCAACTATATAAATCCCATTTATCTAATATGTATCTTGAAAGTAAATCAATAAGAGGCTTTTGAGCATTCTAATGTTAAGTCTCTTAAGTTTCAAAGCTCGTTCTAAACTTTTTACCATAATAAACTAATTAAGGAAAAAGATATTTAGAAGGAATTCAACTGCAAATATCAAAGAGGTAAACAAACAAAATATAGTTAGAACTATTCAGTGAGTTGATGCTTTCTTTATTTTTATTTAAAATTTTCATTTTGCTATTTTACATGAATTATTCAGCTGCATGCAATGGACTACAGTTTGATGAAGAAAAATCTCTAAACCTTAAACAGTCATAGTTTTTGGTTATTCTGAATTTAACTAAAGCACCCTGAAGATTTCTTAGTGGTCAACTAACATGCTATTGAATTGCATTCCTATAAATTACTTATTTCTAACTTTTGTATAATATTTGCAGTCTTGGTTCAGTGCGCCTCACAGTTTCAGTGCACCCCTCCAGGATTTACTATGTTAAGGGTTCAAGGCTTCTCCTCTAATGGAGTAAGTAGGGTGGGGGATTGGGGGATTTACTGTACACTTTCCAAAACGGTTTCCTAAGCTTGATCTTCTTTCTTTCTCCACTCTTCCTCTTCTTCCTCTTGGGAGGAATATAAGTAATAGTAATTTAGAAGTTAACTATGTCGGAAGTAACGGCTATATCATGGAATGTTAGGGGACCAAACTCCTCATAAAAACGTTGTCTGGTGTTTAATTTCCTACGGAAGTATTCCCCCCACATTATTTGCCTTCAAGAGACGCATATCTTTAAATCCTTTAACCCAGGAACTTCAATAGTAATTAGTAAATCTCTCCCTTTTCAGCTCCTTAGTATCCAAAATGATCCAAAAGGCAGGTTCACTATTCTCCATGCCTCCTGTATATTACAGTAAGCATCTATATTCCTCCACCATTTAAAGATGAACTGTTATACCACTTACTTCTGCTCATTGCGGGTTTTTTTTTTATATAGTATTTATTTTGTTTTTTGCAAGTTACAGTAATTACACAACAAAACATAAAATAAGGCAAACTTGGCTCGCGATATTTTAGCATTTGATGTCACAAGTGATACCTTCGGGAGTGTGCACCAGGGTAGATTTACAGGCAGGTTTATGCTTCAATTTACATATGTGCACTCATACAAGTGTTTTACTATCCCATCCCTTCCATAGACCACCAGTAGGTTAAACAGATCTTTGTTCAGGTAGCTCTATTAGATTCAGGTCTAGCCATGGGCCCCATATTTTATCAAATTTGTCTGGGTACCCCCGGCTCATTGCGGGTTTTTAACTCCGGATCCTGTATTAATACTTGGTGACTTCAATGCAGTGATGTATGCGGAGTGGAATCGTCTCTCCCTGGCGAGCAGGTTTTAGTGCGCTGGGGGACATAGAACGCAGGATTTGTGGATGTTTGTAGGGATTATCATCCAAACTCGTGTATGTACTTTTGCTATGCAAGGGGTGTCATGTCTAGGATTGACCTCGCCTTCGCCTCAAATGACGTCTCCTAAAATTATCAGATCAGAATTCCTCCCTAGGGGGATATCTGATTATTCCCCATTATTAGTAACCTGGTGCCTACATGCGAAGCCCATCCAAAAATATGGAGATTAAGCGCTTAGTGGATTTCTCACCCTGACATCCAGAAAGAACTTCAGCAGACAATACAGAGCTATTTTCATCTTAACAGGGACACCGCACCATTACCCGGTGTCTTGGATGCTATATAGGCAGTTAGAGGGGAATATATTTCAAAAATAGCTCATGTTAAAAGACAGGCCAAACAGACCATGTTAATAAAGGAGGGTGCACTGAAGGAAGTGGAGGAGAGGTACATCCAAAACCCTAATTAACAAAACAAGTTACCCTATATAATAACACAACAACAATTCGCACAGGCCCAGTGGAAGTTAGCATGGAAAGGGCGACTATATCATAAATTTGCAATGTATGAAAAATGCAATAAAAATGGAAAGTGGTTAGCTTTCTTGGCCAGGGATGAGTGTACTGGATCAGTCATACATGCTCTGGAAAATACAGACAATGAGCTACTGACACAACCCTTAACTATAAATCAAAGTCTGGCCAAATTCTATCAAGATCTCTACTCCTCTAAAATCCAAAAAACCCTGTTGAAATTGCAGATTATCTTAAACAAATTGACCTTCCAAATTTGCCATTGGAATTTAGAACTCTATTAGATAATCCCATCCAGGACCAAGAGATCGACAAAGCTATAAATTCTCTACCTCCTGGGAAAACCCCAGGTCCTGATACTACCTATGAACATCTATTAGTTCCCCACCTTACTAATATATTTAACCAAGCTTTAACTACAGCCCAACACCCAGCTTTATTTAGAGAAACTATTATCATTCAAATATTAAAACCAGGAAAGAATCCCCTATCCTATCCTTCATAAAGACCAATTTCTCTTATTAATTAGAATTATAAAATATTAACTAAAGTCCTAACAAAATGTCTTAACCTTGTCATTACCTCAGTGGTTGTTCCAGACCAGGTAGGATTCATACCTCATAAAGCATATACTTACCCATGATAACCCAGACACCAGAGCCATTGCCTACCTCCACAAAGAGAAGGCATTCGATTCTGTTGGATGGGCCTACTTATGGGAAACTCTGCAAAAACTTGGGTTCCGTAAAAACTTCTTAACTTGGGTACAGGCTTTATATACTAACCCTTCCGCCAAAATTATATTTAATTTAGACATATCTTCCCCTATAGCTCTAGCTAGAGGAACCCGTCAAGGGTGCCCTCCCTCCCCGGGCCTTTTTGTTCGTGATGGAACCATTAGCATGTCTAATTAGGGCAAGTCCAGAAGTACAGGGTTTTGAACTTGGTCGTCTTAGGGAAAAGATATCTCTATTTGCCGACGATACCCTTCTTTATCTACATGATCCTGGTCCAACCCTCCAAAAAGCACTTCAATTGATAAATGCCCATAAGCTATATTCAGGCCTTAGGATCAATTGGTCCAAATCTACCCTCTTGCTTCTTGACCCCTGTGCCTCAGAGGTTCTAGATCCAAACCTTCCAATAGAGCAGGTAGAAACAATTAAATATTAAGGGATCCGGGGGCATGGCTTGGCACTGCATGCAAGATTAGATTAGAGCCTCTCTCTGACTCTTGATCCTAAGAATCATGCAAATATCAGCAGCATCACCAAGCAAAGACGGAGCCTAGTGAGTTGGGTTGGGAGCCCCTGCCACGAAGAACCCTGATGGGGCAAAACAGAGCGCACACGGGCTTCAGAGGCCGTAGCATGGCTTGAAAGATTTGGCCATGATGTACAGCAAAGTCAAGATGGCGGCGAAGGGCCCGACCCTAATGAAGTAGAGGAAGCCCAACCAGCAGAGCTTATGCTCGCAGATCTCCTTACCGAAATTAGATCTTCCAAAGAAACCTGCACATTGCTGATTTGTGCAAATACAGAGGGGATAAAGATGGAGCTCTCTATAATGGATAGAGCTCTCTATAGAAGCTGCGAGAACATACCTCTATGCTGGAACAGAGTAAACTTGGTGGAAGATGTGTGCAACCCATTACCAGAGGGTATACAGCAGCTCGATAAGGCAATACACACCTGTGCTAATAAATCAGTCAACCTGGAAAACAGGCTTCGTCATAATAACCTAAGGTTCATTGGATTTCCAGAGAAAGCAAAAGGAAGTACCCCTGAAAACGTTATCAAAGCCTGGCTGGTGGAAACATTTGTAAGAGAGGCCTTCTCAACCACATTTGCAGTTGAGAGAGCACATAGAATACCAGCTGAGGCCCCAATACCAGGTGCGGCACCAAGACCTATTATCGCAAGACTGCTAAATGTCAGGGACAGAGACTCAGCCCTGTCGCAAGCTAGGAAAAAAAGAAACCCTGACCTACAACACAATAAACATCTCCATCTTTGGCGATTTCTCGGCTGAGATATAGCGCCAAAGAGCCCGCACTTCTTCACTTCACCGCAGGAGCTGAGCGATTGGATCGATACAAAGAAGAAGGGGGAAGCCTAGGAAACCGGGACATTTTCCAAGAAGAGTTTAACCCCCCGGGCATCGCCGGGAGACAGAGGCAAGGTTGTATGAAGCCCCCTTATTACCCTATCTCACTATATTCCCCCAGTAACTGCGACTCCCAGTGTGGGGAACCCAGGCCCCAGTTGATGATCTCCCAACAGGAATTATCCCCCTAATATAGGACCCTGCTGGATATTCCCCAACGCTAAGAGGGTGGCTCATCTTAACGCACATGGGATTGGGAGTGTCAGTGTCATGCTCAGAACTGTAGCAAAACCGACAAAGTTTACCAGAGCAAAGTTCTGCTCAAGGGAAAGGCCAAGTGCTAATCAAGTGCCCCCTGCAAATGCTAATGTTAACTGTTGTTGATGGTTATGGGGTCCAAATCTGCCAGGAGTTGGGGTGCTGGTCAGGTGGGGAGGGAGAATGGGTTTTGGTTTACAAGTTGAGGTATGTTAGAGCTATGCAAAAATGGTTCAAATATGCAATGTCTAAACAATGGGTGCAGATAGGGCAGCAACCTGCTAGGGTGCACGTAAGCATCAATGATCATAATCTCTCCAAAATGACCAAGTTACTTAGCTGGAATGTAAGAGGATTGAACGATGGCATAAAGGGTAGACTAGTTATGGATTTTGTTAAGAAATCGACTATGCTTGCTAGAGAACTTTCTGTCAATAGAGGATGAAATCCAGGAATTTATGGCCCTAAATGAGAACACAGTAGATCATTTAATGCTGTGGGATACCCTAAAGGCATATGTAAGAGGGCAATTTAACCTTGAAATTAATGCCTTTAAAAAGCAGAACAAGCACCACCAGAACTAGCTACAACAAAGAGTATCCCAATTGGAAATGGCAGTAACTAGACCTAATCTCAGAGAAGTTTAGGGCCCTCCAGATGGTCACAATTATGCAGAACTGCTAAGAGAGAAAGCGCAACATAGTCTGAGCTTCATGAAGCTGAACATAAGAGAGTGTGGGGAAAGAGCAGGTAGATTACTTGCCCACCTAGCCAGGGCGCAAACCTACCCCCCCGCCCTGCAATAACCCTGCTAAAACACAAGAAGGAATGCCAACATCTGACCCCATACAAATTCAAAATGCAATTCTATTCCCCTCTATATGAGTCCACACTTGAGAACAGTTCTAATAAACTATTAGATTACTTTATTGAGTCTGTGACATTGCCCTCGTTAGGTGAAAGTCAGTGTTAGGCTTTTTACGGATCAAGTTGTAGTGGAGGGCTCACAAACCGCTTTCACCAGCGACAGACTGACCTGGAGATGAGACAGGTAGAATGCACCATGAAAAGAGGCTGGAGAGTCCGGACAAAGTAATCAGGGTGAATAGAAGAGGTCAGGCAAATCCAGGTCAAAGGCAGGCAGCTCAGGTTCATAGTAATTCAGGCCAAGGTCAGATGCAAGCAGTGTTCGAGCAAAGTCAGGAATAGCCGGGTCAATCACAGGAAATCAAATATAAACAATGCTGGGGTTTCTTGGATACAAACAAAGATAACCTAGCAACTTGTTTCAGTATCAACTGTGTTAATATAGGCCCAACGTCAATTTGCAGGCGCAGTCACGCAGGGAGACGCACAGCACGACCAAACATACGCACGACAAGGTGCCTTCACATCAAGATGTACGGTCGCGCACAGGCGCATCTTTGACTTCGCTTGTGACCAACTACTTGCCTGCAGGGACGTACAGAACCGGATATTCCATCCGCACGGTGGTGAGTGACCTTACACATAGAGTATCTAGAAGCATATATTACCGTGCTGGAGCTCCAAGAGGCTATTGACGCTTTCCCCTCTGGGAAAGCTGCAGGTGCGGATGGGTTACCCATTGAAGTTTTTAAAAACCATGCCAACACCCTGGCCCCAATTCTGCTAAAGGTATACAAAGAGGCAGTCCTACAGTCCCACCTGCCCACCTCAATGTATCAAGAAACAATAGCACTAATCCCAAAACCGAGCAAAGAACACACACTACCAGAGTCCTATAGGCCGATTTCACTTCTTACAGCAGACTTCAAGATTCTAGCCAAGGCAGAGGCCCTGGTTGAGGAGGATCAGCTGGGTTTTATGCCAGGGAAAACAACCGCCTTTAATATTAGAACATTACTATACAACCTTACCGCAGATTACACTAATCAAGGAAACAAGGCTATAGCTGCACTAGATATAGCCAAGGCCTTCGACACGGTGGAGTGGCCGTACTTGTGGAAGGTCTTGGCAGCCTTTGGGATAGGCCTGTAGCTCTGGTGCAACTTCTCTATAAAGCCCCTATAGCATCTCTTAGTAGCGGAAACTTTCCACTTACCAGGGGAATGAGACAAAAATTTCATATATGCTGTGGCATTCCCCAGTCACAGACCTGATCCTTCTTCAAAAAACTTGATGGAATAATTAGAGGATTCATCTGGGGTAAAGGCAAAGCTAGAATAGGACTGCCTCTTTTGAAACACCCTAGACACGAAGGAGGGCTTGCGCTCTCCTACTTTCAAATAATATAATTAGCAGCACAATTGGCACAAGTTTGCTCACTGTCCCCCGAAGGCCCATGTACACCTCTATACAATAGCTGGAAATAGCAGGGCAATATGCAAAAAAACTGCCTGGCAGAACCTATTAAGTGTACCTTTGTCACCTGAAGGGAGTCAAATACGCCATGAAGCCAGATCAACAAAATTATGCATAGCACAACTATAGACACTACGACCCCCCTCTGGGGGAAAAAAAACCTTTGGTAAGCTAGCGGAATTGCCCCCCCCCAACGGTGTTGGTATGAATGTGGAATTGTAAATATTGGGGATGTTTGGGGTGAGTCAACTATGAAGCCTTTTATAGCCCTAAGGAATCAGTTTAATTTACTAGCTGCTCAATGGTTAACCTATAACAGAGTTCAAGTGTGCCTAGGGAGGAGACATAGACTCTCACCCATCGAAATCAAGGAAGACCCAGTGATAAACTTAATTAAGCAAGGCCCATTGAAATGTAACATCTCGACTATAATTAAGCTTATTACCACATCTAAAGCAAGTTCCACTAACCTAAAATGTAGGTCCCTATGGGAGTAGGACATGGGAGATCTGCAAGATGCCCAGTGGAATCTAGCACTGGCGATCCCCAGGTTGGTCTCAAAGGACTGTTGGCATGAACTCCTCCAGATTTACTTGATTCATAGGGCCTATTTTACAAAAGAAATATTGCATAAAATGTTTCAGGAGGTATCCCCACTAAGCAACAGATGCAAAATAGAAACCGGATCCCTTATACAAAACTTTTTGGAATGCCCGGCAGTGCAGCAGTACTGGGAGGAGGTACTAAGCCATATGAGTAAGGCTATAGATACAATGGTCGAACCAGACCCAGTGTCATGTATTCTAAGTGTAAATACAGTGCAAAGTATGCTGGTGCAAAAGAAATAGCCGTTAACCAATGTTCTATTGCAAGCTCGTAGGCTCATCGCTAAAAACTGGAAAGTGAATGCAGCACCACTGATAGATGCAATGAATGAGGCCAGTAAACTAGAGCAACACATATAATAGGAGAGGGAAATGCAATCAATTTTTAAAAAAATGGTCTTGGTGGCTTACGAACCATATGGATACGTACAGAACATTAGAGGGTGAAACTAAAGTTCCTAAACCTCTGGGCACTTCAAGGATGACAAACGAAGCTGCTCCCAGTATATGATTAATATGTTTCTATCTATCTGTTTGTTGTAAAGCAGTGATTCTCAACCTGGGGGTCGGGACCCCTTTGGGGGTCTAATGACCCTTTCACAGGGGTCACTTAAGGGATTCCAGGAGCAGGTTCATCTCTCTTCCTACTAGCCCTAGGGCAAGGTTGTAGCTCTCGGGTGTTGGTGCTGGGAGTTGTAGTTTAGTAACCTGTGTAGGGAAGCCAGTTGCACTATAACTTTTTATATCCCCTTAGTAGGGACTGCTATACAGCTCTCCCTGCCCATTTAAAATTTGTAAAATTAACATAGTAATTGGGGTGTGCCAAAAATGTTTTGCTGCACTACGCACAGAAAACAAACCTTTATGCAGCCACACCGTCTCCTGTACTTTCCTAACAATCCGCTCTGGGCTGGCAACAAATATATTTTAATATTTTATGGTTGGGGGTCACCACAACATGAGGAACTGTATTAAAGGGTCACAGCATTAGGACGGTTGAGAACCACTGTTGTAAAGGATGATAACATGTATTGAACAAATGAAATTTCCATAGGTGAACAATTTGTTAATAAATGCTAAAGACACTGTCTCATCCCAATTGTTCAATAAACTTATTTGAACCAAAAAAAAAAAAAAAAGGTATTTAGGGATTCACATACACCCAAAGCTTTAGACCCGATCATGATCTCTCTTCATAAAGTTATGGATAGATGGCTCAAACTCCTGCTATCCCTGATAGGAAAAATCAATCTTTTTAAATTAAATTCCTTTCTAAATTCTTTTAGGCAAACTCCTATTTGGATTTCATCTGCCTTCTTTCTACAGCTACATAGTCTTCTCACCCGATTGTTTTGGTCCCCGGGGCCGTTAAGAATTAAATACACAACACTAATACCCCTTTGGTGAGGAGGGCTTGGTAGCACCAGATATGCAGGGGTACTTTTTAGCTTCCCAGCTGTTACCTCTGCGAAGGTGGTTGACATTCCACCCAGAGGACCCAATAACTTTGCTGGAGGCACAGGTTATTGGTTCTCTGGAAAGGCTGAAGAACCTATAGGAATTTATAGGAAATCTCCTGACCCTGTTCATTGTACACCAATGATGAAGAATGTTGTTCAGGCATAAAAGCAACATGGAAAAACTAACTCCTCTATATCCCCACACAACCCATTATGGAAGAACGCAAACCTTTATCAACTACTCTCAATACCTGATCCTCAGTATGGGCTCAATACAATGTTAAATACATTAGCGATATATATGGGGACAATATTCTATTCACATTCCAACAATTGAAGACCAACTTTAATCTGCCAAATAGGTTGTTGTTCTTCCGCTATCTGCAACCGAGTCATGCGCTGGCACAGCAATACTCCCATAGGTAAATACAAATCCAAACATCCTCAATTGAGGAGCTGCTCCGGAAAGATCAGCTCAAAAAAACCTCTCTCCTTACTCTATGCTCATATTATATGCTGTATAATGCTCCCCTTGTAATGTTACTTGGGGCATGATGAAGGCCAATAAACAATTGAATGTTTTGCAATGAAGCGGTTAGACGCTAGAAAAAAACCCATTTACCTTACTATTTTAATATATCCAATAGAGAAGCCATAGTAGTCCTTTATTTTAGTCATGAAAAAAACCTCCAGGCTAGGACCAAAGAACTAGAACAAATACTTAAAAAGGCGGAAAAATGGCTACATACTATATAATATATACAAAGACTTGGCGGTACACCATGTTCAAAAATTGATGCCATGGACACAACAACTGATATTTTGAATACGGGGAGAAAGCCCACACTCTTTTAGCCAAAAAACTAAAAAAAAAATCAGCAAGCAGCCAGAAGCATCCCAGCGATCAGACACAGGCAATGAGGTAAAGAATACACAATAGACAAAATCATGACCACCGTTCACCAATACTATCAATCACTGTACAATCTAAACAACACAAACAAAGTTTCACAGGGGAACAGAACCCTTATTGATGCCCTGAAGAACAAATTGAGCACTTGGTTACCACCAGACGCCCTCCCGACCCTAACAATCCCCAACTCCACACCCTTAAACACATAACTGATCTGGACATGTAACGGACACTAAAAAACCTCCCAACAAAAAAAAATTCCCGAGCCCTGATGATTTTACATACTGCTATTATAAAACCTTCAACAACCTATTAAAGGAAAACTATACCCCCCGAACAATGTAGGTGTCTATAAACAGATATTGCATATAACAGCTCATATGTAAAACCCGGCTTCATTTAAATAAACCATTTTCATAATAATATACTTTTTTAGCAGCATGTGCCATTGGGTAATCATAAATAGAAAATAGCCATTTTAAAAAATAAGGACAGCCTCCTGGGATCCTAGGATCCAACGGTGCACACAAACATACCAAACAGACTATAAAGTTAGGTCACATGAGCCAATTAACAGACAGAGTTGTGTCTTTTGCTTCAACACTTCTTCCCTTTACAGTTAGAGTTGAAATATTTCTGGTCAGGTGATCTCTGAGGCAGCACACAGACCATCACTAAATGGTGGTTCAAGGCAAGAGATGTAAAAGGGCAAGATTTACTTAAATATATGTACCAGGTAGGTAAGATTCTTTAATATGTCATTTGATTTGATATAAACTATCTGTTGCTCAAAAATTCATTTTTGGGGTATAGTTTTCCTTCAACTCCACACTTGGTGAAAATATTTAATGACTTCTTGAAAGGAGAACCAGTGCCTAGATGCATGAACACCTCCCACATCACAGTCAACCCAAACCAAGAGAATGATCCCCCTGAGTGTACCAACTAAAGTCCAATATTTATTAACTCGGAAATAAAAATATTTAGCAAGATACTGGCGGATAGGCTATCAGCTTCCATCCCAAATAGATGATGAACTAGTTGGTTTCATAAAAGCTAGGTCAAGTGGGTGACAACATGAGGGGAGCAGTAGACCTGACAGACCTTATCAATGCCAAGAAGACCCCTGAGCTGATTCTGAGTCTGAACGCTGAAAAGGCATTTGACCGTCTGGACTGGAGCTACATGTCGGCACTTTTAGCGCTAAGGCCAGTTTTTACAGGTGATCAGGGCCCTATATACCTCCCCTACAGCAGCAGTCCATCTCAATAGTGCTTTGTCTCCATACTTCCACATACACAATGGCACCCTGCAAGGATGCCCACTTTCCCCTCTCCTCGACGTATTGTGCATCAAACCACTGGCCATTGCCATCTGCAGAAATGTGGACATAAGCGGAGTCAAATATAACCACACTGAATTCAAATTCACACTTTTTTAAAGACTTTTTTAACGTGTTGTTAACGCTGACCAGACCTGCAATCTCCCAACCCAACCTGCATAAATTAATACAAGAATATAGGCTTCTCTCTGCAAATAATATCAACGAGCACAAAACAGAATGCACTCCCAACATATACCCTCACATATGCTTAAACTCTTAATACTCAGTTTTACCTACAGCTGGCAAACACACTATCCGTTACTTGGGAATTTCACTAACCAAAAGATACAAACTTTTCTATGAACATAACTACCCGAACATAAAAAAGAAAAAAACTGAGATGGAAACATGGAACCAAGACACCCTGCAGAATAAATGCAGAAAAAACAAACAATCTCCCATGTCTACTGTATCTATTCAAAACACTCCCCACTCCAGTGACTAATAAAACACTAATTTCTATCCAATCCAAACTAATCAAATTCATCTGGGCAAACAACAAACCGGGCATAGCAAAAGGAATATTACATAGTTAAATGGGGTTAAAAAAAGACTAAGTCCATCAAGTTAAAACCCAGCATATATACACACACACACACACACACACACACCATATATGCTCATAGCTATACTAACTGTAGAGTTTAGTATCAAAATAGCCTTTGATATTATGTCTGTCTAAAAAATCATCCAAGCCCCTTTTGAAAGCATCAACAGAATCAGCCATCACAACATCACCCGGCAGTGCATTCCACAACCTCACTGTCCTCACTGTGAAGAACCACCTACTCTGCTTCAAAATGAAAATATTAATGAGAAAAATTACACAAGGTGGCCTATCAGTAACAGACATCAAGAAATACTATATAGCAGCTCACCTATGGCACATCACATATTGGACTAATTGTAATTCAAATAGCAAATGGGCACTGCTCGAAGCTCTGGAGGTGCACCCAACACACTTGAATAACGTTATATGGGGACAGAATTATTTAGCGATCCCAGAAGGATGCCCCCTCCATTGGCTTAAGTTCACTATGTCACTTTGGAAGAGAACCACCAAACAATACCCCCTGCTATCTAGACCAAGCCTGCTACAATCCATCACTGGCAAACCACGATTTCCACCAGGGAAATCCATATCCCTACAACGTGTATGGCATAACCCAAACACTTTCAACATATGGGACACCATAACCCCCGAAAACAGGCAAAATCAATACTCTATCACAACTGCATGAAAAGACAGAAACTAAAACAATACCATACTACCAATATGTCCAACCCTTTGAAAAAATCACCAAAGTGGGCCCTACAGGAAAGAAACGGATAAACAACATTTACCATATACTGGTTGCTCTACCCACAGACACCTTCCCGAAGCATCCATGCATGCAATACTGGGGAGAGAATTTCTCAGCTACTCTTTCCTATGAAGAATGGAAAGAAATCTGGGAAAATGCCAAAAAGTCTTCCACATGTGTGAAATATAAGTAAAATATGTACAAGATCCTACTTAACTGGTACTACACCCCAGAAAAGATCCATGCAATATTTCCATTAACGACAGACAGATGCTGGAGAGGATGTAGATAGCGAGGCACACTGGCATGTGTAATGTGGTACTGCCCAATAATTACCCCATACTGAAAGAACATATCAACACTTCTGAGTAAAGTACTTTTCGGTGACATACCGTCGGACCCCTAGATATTCGTTTTGGGCAAGGCCCACACTAGTAACACCAAAGCAGACCAAAGATTAATTAATCATTAATTGTACTTGGATAACCTGTTCCACGCTTTTTATTTGTTTTGCCTTTTATTTTTAATTATTTTCCCTTCTGTTATGATTATTATTTGTGACAAAATCAACAAAATAAAGAAAAAAAAAACAAAAAAACCCACAAACTTTACTTACCTTTGCAGTGTTTCCCCGAAGGCCGTTTATATAATGATTCTTCTATGGAATGTGCTGATGTGTTAAGTGCATTTGCTAAACTGTTACCAACACAGGTTGTGGGTGCATCTGTTCTTAGTGTGCTCTGAAAAACACAAACATAGCTAAATCAATATAGGTGAGGATTGTAAAATTAAAATTACAGTCTTTGTTGCACTGGTGTTTCTGAAGTACAACAAACAACTTCATGTTGCACCTTCAATTTACAAACGGCATAGAGTGTCAGCATTTCCTGTGACATCCATTCACTCGTACTACTAGACCAATGTTGCATAAGACCAGAGGTGCCATTAGACCTTAACAGAAGTAAAAAGAGACCTTTTTTTCACACACAAATAAGCCCCTGGCACCAAAATCCCATGTAAAGACTAATCCAAAATCAAATTAGAAAAATACATGTTCCTGAAGTCTTGTCTAACCTTGGAAAACCCACTGTGGTTTTAAAGGCTTACTATACCTACTAATACAATTATAGATCTTCAGCATTACACCAATTTATTAATGTGCTTGAAAAAAATCTGTCTTGAGTTTCATGTTCTTTTGTGTATGGTGGATTGAAGACCAAAGCTACACTAAAATACTAACAACTAAAACATTTTCTACATACCAGATCAGTATTATTGTTGTTCCAATTATATACAATATAGCTAGAAATCTATGAGCTATGAATTTGAAATTAGTCCAGACAATAAGAAATTGTTTTTATACTGAGAAGACATGCGTCTTCGGACATTTTTGTGACTGTTGCTGAAAACGCCAGTCTACTTACGAAAAGGACCGAAGAAAGAATATGGCTGCCGTGAAATTCCGTGGCCTGAATCTGCACCAAGGGGTAAGTAACAACAAGTTTAGGGTAGGGACAGACAGGGAG
>CM044437.1:56230359-56242292 GCA_024363595.1 Xenopus borealis
TCTTTCTGTATCATTTGAAATCCTGGCAGGGAAGGAGGGACTAAAACACTGATGTTACAACTTGTAACAACTTCTCCACAACTTACAGACAGCATGCAGGAACTACATAACCCACAATGCGCTGCACTGTGATGTTCCATTCCTTATTGAAATCACATGTGCAGGGAATTGTGCGGTTTGGAGGATGCAGGCTGATGACAGATGGCTGCTGATATAAAGTAACAGTAGTCAGCTAGCTCAGCAAAGTAGTCAGCTAGCTCAGCAAAGTAGTCAGGCAGGTCAGCATGAGTGTAGGAGGCTAGGCTTAGGAAACTGTTACAAACCATAAAAATCATGAAAAGTCTGCGTATTTTTCAATTGATATATATATTGCAAAATTGCTTTGAATTATACTTTATTATACTTTTCGAAAACCTTGAGTTATGTTTGTGGCGTTCCCCTTTTTATTTAAGGACTGACCATGGTTGATGATTGGTCAAAATACACAATTACATCCTCATTGCAATTTGTTTCTTACAGGCACTGAATAATTAACACTATTTGTGCACACTATGATTTTGTTGTCTGTCACTTGCATCCTGTTGATTGCTGGATAAAAAGTTGAGTTATAATAGTATTAAAGGAGAATTACAGCTCATGAAATTAGTCTCAACCATTATACCATAAATGCTGGCCATCTGTGCCATTGCAAGCCCACCATACTGTAGCTCTTAAGTGAATACCTCTGCCACTTAAGATGAACCTGATTGCTCCTCGTCATTTTGTATGCCAAGTCACAACACATAATATGCATTGCAGTCAGTTAAAGGGCATCTACCATATAAAAACTATTACCCCAACCAGGGGCACAGGCTTATAAAGCCCATTCTCTGAATGGGGAAAACCCTAGTATTATTTCCAAGAAAATATCCCCTTGCTAGGACTGTGCTATCCCCATCAAGAGGGTGATCATGGTATTGGAACAAACACATAAACAAGTGTCATAGCTTAAACATTATGTTCAGGAGTGCAACATAGCTAATCAATAGTGGGACAAGCAACACTATAAAGGGGAAACTGCTGACGTTCTTTGTTTTCTGTAAGAGATACAGTATACATTAGGAAAACATCAAAAATGGTCTCAGCAAATTAACTACAAACACTTTTACAAACATCAGAAATATGTCTGAAAAAGCCAATGTAGACATACTTAGGTCCATAAATATTCAGACAGAGAAAACTTTTTTCTAATTTTGGTTCTGTACTTTACAGCAATGAATTTTAAATGAAACAACTCGGATGCAGTTGAACTGCAGATTTTCAGCTTTAATTCAGTGGGTTGAAGAAAAGGATTGCATAAAAAATTATCCCAGGATTCCTTTTGTTTATTTAATTCTGTATGAGGTCTCCTCAACCTCTGTGACTAGTATAAATGTCTTAATATGACTTAATAAACTTTTTTCACATATGAAAGCTATTCCTGCAGTGAGCACCAACCATTTGGTTTTTTTGTGTATTACCACCATTAATGTGGACATGGTCTTGTGGTGACATGGGTGTGGTTTTAGTGGGTGTGGTTTAAAAACATGAAGTGGCCAACAGTGGCTTCCATTATCGGCACTCCACCATGTAATCAAAAAAATTCCGGCCCTCAGTACCACTGAAGTTGGACAGCACTGTTTTAGCAGTGCATGAAACCACCTCTGTAATATGAGCCACCTGAAAGGAGGTTCCCAACCTCAAACATGCACTGGAGGGTTTGTGGCCTGAGAATTAACTATACTGGTACTTTCAGGAGAGTACTTCTGCACTGGCACATATACAACAGTGAAGAAAATGCTATGTGCCTTCAGCCTCAAGGTGAAACAGCAAATGGTGGCATTAACAGGGATATTTTTAGCAATATTTCTAACAACATACAACTTCACATTTGCCTGTTCTACAAAAGCTAATGAGACATGGATTCACTGCTGTATAGCCTTTCAGAATTCCAGTCCATGAAACTGTATACCCTTAAATATACAGACAGCTCCTCCTGGAAATACTGGTGGTACATTTGGGTTTCCCCAGATCTTTAAACCAAAAGTGCCTTTTGTGTATGTTTACAGTAGTCTGTGTGGTTGATTATAGAGACTGCAGTTCTGAAAAGACATGTATCACTTGGTCACAGGTTTTAGAAAGCAGTATCTTCCCTTTCTATTCTCTACATTGCTGCCTGACTACATATACAAGTAAAACCATTTTCTCCATACTTTGCATGCTTTGGAACAGAAGACTGCAAAGCATTGTGGGAAATGCGGTTTCGCTACAAACACTTTGAAAAAGTAATCCAGGCAATAGCAAGAGACAGACAAAACTAGCATTCATCGTTATTTAGAAGAATTAATCCTTTTAAATAATCCTCTCTCTAACTATATACAGCACACAAACTCCCCATCACGTAAACTATAACTAAGGGGCAGATTTATCAAAATGTGAGTTAAGTGCTAAAGGGCAGAGACACACATGGAGATTTAGGGAGATTAGTTGCCCGGCAGCAAGTCACCTCTTCTTCGGGGGCAACTAATCTCCCGAACTGCCTTCCTGCCGGCTAGAATCTAAATCACAGGTGGGATGGCAGTCGGATCACATCGTTTTCCAAAGTCGCCTGAAATTGCCTCAGATGGAAACTTCGGAAAACGAAGCGTTCCAAGTGCCACCCCGGCAGCAATTTAGATTCTAGCTGGCGGGAAGGCAGTTCAAGGAGATTAGTCACCCAAAGAAGAGGAGATTTGTCGCCAGGCAACTAAATTTCCCCGAATCTCCACGTGTGTGTCTCTACCCTAATAAGTAATGGGATTTTTATAACTGTATTTATAAAACAAATTCTAGTTCACCCAATGATACATACAATTCTAAATATCCCAAATGAATGACTAGAACATGGGCTATTTTTCATTTATTAAGCTCAAAACCTACATTTTTATAAGTTTGTCCATAGCTTTTGAATTCCCTCTGAGAATCACATTTGTAATTCAAAGTACCAACACCAGACTCCTTCAAAGCACAGACAGATCATATTGCAGGTCTCAAGAAGCCGGCTAATGCTCTTTAAGACAAAAAGGATAGGCGACATACAGCACAGTGCCACAAGCACATACATGAGTTAGACCATGGCTCTTCAACCGGAGCCCTACAAGCTAGCTGCAGGCCTCAAAAGCATTTTATGGACCTCAGTCTGCCCACTGGCTCCAAAGAATTACTACAACATCACCACATTAATATAATTTAGCCCTCAATCATATCTCTTACCAGATTATGGATCCACATTGTGGAAGCAGTTGTTCACCACAGCACTGAGTGAGATGGTGCCATTATATCCAATGCATTCATTATGCCCTCTAAGACAGGGGCCCCAAACCACCGGGCCGCAGTGGACAGTCCTGAACTGGGTTACTGAGTCTAGCCCGCAATTTACGAAGCGCATTGAATTGCACGCCAAACCACACTGACCCCACCCCCATAAAAATGTTTGCCTAGACACAGGTCCCTATGCCAAAAAAAGTTGTGGACCCCTGCTCTAAGGCTAATGCCAAATGGGTCTGATCTTGGCCTGCATTTTTCCTCAAGCCGAGAATCAGCCCCTATGCTGCCATCTACTTTATTCATATCCTGCACCATGAACCATTGCAACAGCCAGGTGCAGCAACATGTGGAAAATTTCAGCTCCAAAACACGAGAGTTTGCATATCGGTGTCGAAATCTTCTGCTTGTGCCTGCACCTGGACCGACTGAATGGTACTGGGTGCATGTAAGGAAGGAAGCAGATGATGTTTTTTCAAAGGTGTAGGCAAACTGCTTAATATATGCAGTGACTAAAATTTAAAAAAATAAACACATACATACGGTCATGCAAACAAGTTAAATCTAGTGTTTTGTATCACAATTTGGACACGTAACATATTGTCTTCACAAGGAGGCAGGCTAGGAAGATAAAAACCAAAAAAAACTCACATGAAAACATCATGCCTTTGTGAAGAAGTCCTAAATTTATTAGTCAGGTAAGGGCAGGGACCAGTGATGTAATATGTTGTAAATGTGCATATTAACAGCAAACTATTACATCAGCTGCAATTTCACCTATATTAACACGCTCTAAATGAAACCTATGAATGAATGGGGTCATACAAATGCTTAGAAAATTGTATATACAAATCAGCTCTCCCGCTACAGAAAGATGGACACCCCAGCCTATGGCAAGTATATTATAGGAGGAAATATATACAATATGTATGCAAACACAAAGAATCTTCTTATAAAGTAAATTTTAGTAACTATACAAAAAAGTGAGATAAATGCAGTAGCAAAACGGTCTTTAAAGGCTAAAGGGGGGGAATGAAAAGCTAAAATACTACCTAGTCCTCTCCAATTCACTCAATTACCTTGGAGCAGCCAGATGATACCTTACTGCTGGTAACAGTAGTGGTGGTGGTGACGGTTGCCGTCAGTACATTAGGGGTTGTAGTAGGGCCAGCACAAGTAGCACTTTGTCGTGCCTTTATTTGGACCAACTCCTTCCTTAGCATCTGCTTCTGATGAAAGCTAAATGCAGGGTGGTTTGTGGCCATGGTAAAGAGCAACAAAAACTCATCTCCTGTCCTTCCATCATTGAGCTGCAGACCATAGTTGTCTATGATTGAGTCAATGTGAGTTAGAGTCCGACACAACACACCAGCAGCCTCGCGATTATCAGAAGCTAGAAGAGCCAGGGACACCAGGAGCTTGCTACGAACCACTTCATCTGTTAGGTTGGTCAGACTTCCCAGATCAGCAGGATTATTAGCTCTTATTTCGGAGTCCCTCAAAGCATGATAATCCTTTCGAGACAAGTCTTCAAGACAGGAGCCCAAAAAACGGAGCTCTAGGGGTATACACAGGTCTAGGAGGCCACAAAGGAAATCAATTCTTTGTGAAGAGGTCAGATCCGAAAACCACCTGTACACTCCATCCCTCTGCAGAGGGCAACGCTGCTTTTCAACCATGCTTTAAGTGGTAGGTTAAAGAGGCACACTTGTTGCTAAAGAACCGCAGCAGATTTCTGTGTGGCAACTAAAGACTGTTGGTAAACAACGGTTTCCTGGTTTGTTCTGACTGGGGCTCTTAAAAAATCCCTTGCATCTTGGAAATCCAGAGACACCAAGGAGGTTGCTGCATCCTCCTGGGAAGAACAGCGTTCCTGTCACAGACACACCACTCCCCTCATGCTTATGATCTTGAGGTTGGTCTAAATTCAGTACAGATGTCCACCTAGATGAGAACATAATGTCAGTTGTAAATTCAGTCAAAAAAAAAAAAAAAAAAGAGGTTCTATTACAGTGTTGCTACAGCCTAAGCAGGGCTCTACAGCTGGAGGCCTATGGACTAAATGAGAGCCAAAAGTACTTTCTATTGCAGCTACCTGACAACATGTCCAAATAATTAATTTGCATACTATCATTATATAGAATTATAATCTGGCCTTAAAACAAATGGTATACCAGCTAAACAAAACAGTACATGGAAAAAAAGTACAGAGCTTACCTATGTTCATATCTAACCTTATATGCATTCATATTAGTGAGAAGGCAAATCATTCATGAAGCAAACATCCAACTTTATGTTTATAACGTTCTATACTGGGGAAACTGCTGTATGACTCTAGAGGATGGCTTTGTGGAAGTTAAATATGCAATATAGTAATATCTAACACATTGTATTATGATTAACACTCTAGCCTACTGTACTGGTGTGCATGCTCATGTATGCTCATACTATACACCTGCTCTCTTAGGTTATCTATGTCTATCTACAGGTTGAACAGATTCCACTACATCATAAAAGCTTTTTACTATTCATTCAGATTACATAGCAGGGAGTTTCTGGCTAAAGTACAGAGGCATTTAGTTGATTTGAATTACAATAAATTCAGTAAACATTTTTATTTCTAGGCTTACATCCCCTATAAAGTAACCAAAATTATTTTAGTATGGAGGCTAATCATTATGTACAGTCCATGAGCGGAACAGTATAGAATTCTATAATGATTCAGACAGAAATACTGGAGCAAGTGGGTTGTTCAGACAATTAAAAGGGTGGTTCACCTTTCAGTGGTCCTCAAACTTGGCCCTCCAGCTGTTAAGGAACTACAAGTCCCACAATGCATTTGCCTGACTGTGGCTGTCAGACTCCATCATTGCATTGTGGGACTTGTAGTTCCTTAACAGCTGGAGGGCCAAGTTTGAGGACCACTGTTTTAGTAGGTCATAGAGTGGCTGATTCTAAGTACATTTTTAACTGGTCTTTTTTTTTTTTTTAATTATTTAGTTTTTTCTTCTGATTCTTTCAAGCTTTCAAATGGGGGGGGTGTCACTGACCCCATCTAAAAACAAAAGCTTTTGTAAGACTACAAATGTATTGTCACTGCTACTTTTTATGACTCGTCTTTCTATTTGGGTACTTTCCTGTTCATATCCCAGTCTCTTATTCAGATCAGTGCATGGAGAGCTGCTAAACAAAAAGCTAAATAATAACGCAAAAAAACACACACATAATAAGCAATGAAAACCAATAGCAAATTGTCTCAGAATATCACTCTCTACATGATTCTAAAAGTTAACGAAGCCCTTTAATGATCAATTGCATGCCTCCATGTAGCACATACTCACAAGATAATAAAAAAATATGTATAGCCCTACAAGGAAAGGCTTAGCTAAAGCTCGGTATTATTACCACTAACCAGCGATAGGAATTAACAGTGGGTATCAAGGCCAGAGAGAGTCAGGGATGAAATACGTTCCGGGCACCTTGGGTTTCAAGGGGACCCAACTGCGCTGCGCTTATTAGGATTACAGTAATACTGGACGTCCTGCTAGAAGTAAGCTTCCAAAGGGAAGGCTGGTACCTGCATCTTCTTTTTCTTACACAGTTTTCTCAACCGCTCACAGTTTTCGTCCTGGTGAGACGTATGGGGAGAGGATATGCTGCGAAAAGGAGGGAGGGTCAAACCACACCCATGTATCCAAATAAACATATACTGCCCATCAGTTCCGCTTTTCCAACACAGCCCTCATCACCGGACCGCTACTTACACCTCCCGCAAAGCTGCTGACTGCAACCTTCCTCCTACTCCTCCTATCTTACAGAAAATCCCGACGCCACGTCTCATCACGCGAGAGTGGCGTCACGACTACACGTAAGCGACGTGATGCATCGAAGCTGACTGGAGTGCGAGCAGAGACCTCTCGTAGTCAGTGTAAAGTGGCTGGTGGTGGTTGGTCTGCTCACAATCTCACAACGTTTGGTAGAGAAGAGAAAAAAAAGACTTTATCTCCACCACCCCTGAACACTGAGCCAGGCAACTGAAAAAGTACTTTATGCTGCTTGCAGTCGATACCTGCTAAGCTGCTACCATTGGAGCCTCTTTTGCCGCTAGTTTGATCAATATGTAAATAGGCGACATCAGGCCCGGACTGGCCATTTGTGCGTTCTGGCAAATGCCAGAGGGGCTGCTATAAGGTCCCATAGAGAGTCCGTATTTAGTGGGCTGTTTGGGCCTCTATGTGGGCTCATGGGCCTTGTGTACCTGAAATGCTAGGGCCTATTTTAATTCTCAGTCCAGTCCCTCCTCTGTGTAGGCCCCCCTCTCTTCCCCTTAGGGTTGCCACCTTTTCCTATGTGTTTTTTCCCTATTAATAATATTGGGACATCCATCAAAAATACCAGTTAGGCCAGTAAAATACCCCCTCCCCCAAAAAAAAATGCCTCGTTATTTACCCGTACTTCCAGGTCCTGTCCAGCAGAGTTTAAAGACGCCATCTTCCTGGAATGACCAGCGTTTTCTGGCACATGCAAAGTACGAGGGATTTGCAGGTGCAGATCTACTGCGCATGTGCCGAAAGTCACAAAGTTTCCGATAAAAGGAATCAGGAAAAATTCATGACTTTTGGGCACATGCACGGTAGCTCCATACTGGAAGATTCCTCCAACTGCTCATGCGTCTGAAAGTCACAAAGTTTCCAATTTCTTTTTTCATAAACTTCATGACTTTCGGTGTATGCGAGACGGCAAATCCCTCATACTGCGCATGCACCAGAAAACGCTGGTCAGTCCAGGTAGGGGATCGATCGGGAGAAGATGGGAGTGGGGGCAGTGGAATAGGCAAATGGGAACTTTTAGCTGTAGGGGGTTTAGTTCTCCTTTAAAGGGATTCTGTCATGGGGCTTGACAGTTTACCAGGTGCCTCCAGCCATATGACTCTGATAAACTCTTTACTGCTGCACTGCAAATTAGAGTGATATCCCCCCCCCTCCCTTTCCCCCCAGCAGCCCTTCAGTGGAACAACGGAAATGTAACCAGACAATAGCTCCATAACACAAAATTAGAGCTCCCTGGTAGATATGAGAATAGTGCTCAACAGTAAAATCCAAGTCCTTATGTGACTCTTTCAGTTGCATTAAGTAGGAGAACAATTTGCTTATCTGAATGCAGATCCACCATGTGCTGGCTCTTTTTGAATACACCAATATTACAACTAAAAAATACACTTTTTGGTTCAGAAATTAAAGTTTACATGGTAGAGTGAATTATTCGCAGTGTAAACAGTAGGGCCAGAACTAGGGGTAGGCAGAATAGGCAGCTGCCTAGGGCACAACAATTGGGGTGCGCTGGGCAGGTACCTGATCTGCCTACCCCTAGACCGAACCTGGCACTAGGCTTGTGTGTGAATGCCACTACTGCGCCGCTACCACGCATGCGTGCGACGGGGATGGAGGGTGAGGTGGTCCTCTGGTAAACAGTAGAGTTTATAAAAAAATTACACCAGAAAAACCATGACAGAATCCCTTTAATAGCAGTCAATTGTGTTGTATCCTCCACAGCTGTGTCTGATGTATCGAAACAAATGAAAATGAGCTTGCTCTTTTGATGAAAATCAGGTGCAAGTTGCATGTAACATTTCAGAGTGGCCATTGAGTCACTTCTGCAGGCTCAATACAGTAGTGATGCACCCTGCTCTGCACTTGGGTATGCATTAATTAATAGGATTACAGTACTATAAACATAAAAGCAGAGAGCTGTTGCATCTTCAATGTAAAAGATCTGGGGTTCTGGGCATGAGACTAGCATCCATGTCTTGCAATGCTGCTCTCTCTATCATCTATTTTCATATGGCCTTTTAAGGGTGGATCTTCACAAAGAGAGCTAAGCTATAGCAATTGTCAGGGTCGGACTGGGGGGGCCAGGCGCACACACTTGAACGGCAGCGTGCACAGGCAGAAGGCGCTGCACGGCACCAAATAATAAATGTTTTTGCGTACAATTCCAATATTGGGAGAGGGGTCTGGCCTGGCAGGGGCTCATGAGGGTCGGGGGCCCATCAGGTTTTTTCCCGGTTTCCTGCCGGGTCAGTCCGACCCTGGCCATTGTACAGAACATTGGAACATGTTGGCACCAATCATTACTACTCTTGAGCCAGTCAGAGATTTGTAGACTGTACAACATGATAAAGAGAGACCTTGGGAGGGGCCCATCGAGCACAGCAGCTCGTGCCTGCATCCAACTACACCACCCAACTTCCCCTGCCCCTTGCTCATATGACCAGCGAAAAAGTTAAAGATAATATTGGACTGGGGAGGGGGTGTTATGCTACAGACTAGAGGAATCTGACCTCAAAAGGGCATTGTATTCATTAACATAATGGAAACTGCATCACATGTGACATGTTACTTACTAAGCTTTACATTTTGATAGTTAAACATTTAAAGTCTTTTCTTTCACCTGCTTAGTTGTGTTTTAGCTCATGTCTATCTTTCATATGAAAGATATGACATCAGGAAGCACCATTTATAAGGATATAAGTAACAGGATATACATGGCAGTAACATAACTAGAGAGGGCGGGCCCTGGTGTGAGACGTGCTGCTGGGCCCCCCACTCCTTTGCATACGATTTTCACCCCATCTTCAGCCGTGCGCGAGCTGCCGGGGGTCCTTGAGGTGTCTGTTCCCCTAGTAGTCCCCCCACTAATTCATGGTTTTTGTGTATAATTTCCATATAATGTAAAAAGTGGTGTAAAATGATGATGTTGTATGAAGCTCAGATGTTATAGTTCCATGTGAATTAACCACACACAAAGCAGTCACAGAAATCATTCAATGAAAAGAGTTAATTGCATCTTTTATGAAGAAGTGTATGCTTTCATTCTGTAACTGAAAATTTAAATTTTCCTTATTTCAAAACAGGTTTAAAAACCCACTTAAGTCAAATTAGTCAATGGAACTAATTCGGACAGTAAACAAATTCCAACATGGACAAAGTGGTGTAAAAAGATCTATTAAAACGTGGCACCTTTATTACAAGGTTGTTTTCAAGCTAACAAGAGAGCTTTAAATTTGGCTACACATATGTATAACATCATGACACAGCTTTATAAGTATGTATGATTTTACAAAGTGTTAATTCTGAGGCTTTTGTGCCTTCCCCGATGCCAACTCTTTACTAAACGCCTCATAGTGCAGTTCTCTGTACTGTACGAATTTAATTTTGTTTCCATTCCTTCAATTAGAATATAAGTTGTTAACACAAATAATATCCCTTCAAAATTTAGCCCTCTTTAATCCACTTCAAGGGGGAAGCTCAAGTTTAATAGTTTATTTTTTTCAATATAATGTTATCAAATGCAGGTTTTCTATTCATCCTCTTTCATTTTCTGAAACCAGAAAACTTGATTGATTAGAGGCTACATTTTTATTGTCAATTTTATTTTCTTTACTTTTCAATATTTTTTGCAAAGCCTCTCGTATCTATTTTGTAATTTGTCAGTCAAGCCATTGTCTGGTTAGCAGGTTTAGTGGGAGCCAGGTTTCATGAACAACTGTGTTATAAGCACTTCTTTCAAATAACAACAGGTTATAGGATAAGAGCAGCCACTAAAACATTTAAGAGGACTGAACATTCTTGCAGTTGGTTACCTTTAAAAGCTAGTGACATTGCCAGGCACAAAGTTTCAAAAGGCAGGATCTCTCCCTGAAAATCAGAGACAATTGTCTATACAGGGTGTAAGTGAAGTAGACAACGAGTGGCAAGTTTGAACTCACTGAGCAATTCTGACACATTACTGTGCAATAAATACTTAAAGGAGAAGAAAATAATTAATTACTGTGGGGTCCCAAATGTTAGCACACCCCAGTGATATCCCCCAATGTTCTGATCCAGTGCTCCTGAATTTCTGAGCAAGGACCACTAAGCGATTTTCTTCCTGCTTCTTCACTCAAGATGTGCATATGCAGTAGAGTAAAAAGCTGTTTTGTCAAGAGTACTCAGGGCTGGTGGACTTATCTGCTAACAGGTTCACCTGCAAAGTAAGTGATTATAATCACTGGGGGGGTACCTAAGATTTGAAACAATCAGTGATCTTCCAAAGATCATGGCTGTTAACCCCAATGTGAAAATGGCAATGAAACAGTTGAGGAATAGGCAGCGTAGCCTACCTCTGTGTTGGGCAATCATGTAAAATGGAGTGTGGGGATTTTAGTCCTTTTTTATGCTGTCAGTCAGTAGATTTTTAAAAACATGTTGTAATTCTGATACTACTTCAGTGCAACTTCATCCATTGTTCATTTGCAAAGAACTTTTACATTTACCAAAATATCACTGAAATTTGTTCAAAAGCTTTTTGTAACCTCCCATGCTAGGGTAGATAAATAACTTTTTTTGGACAGAATTGACATTCTTTTTTTTCTCAAACTCCTATCTATTGTATTGAACTTAGCCAGGTCAGACCTGGCAAAGTAAAGTCTAGCGCAAGAGGTAACGTTCAGTAAAATGGTCATCTTAGTGAATTAGTGTAGTTACGTCCCTTCGTCATTGTGCCAACTGTCTCCCACTGTGTATAATGTGTCAGTGCCCACTGTGTATAATGTGTCAGTGCCCACTGTGTAT
>CM044437.1:56283601-56302368 GCA_024363595.1 Xenopus borealis
GGGCTGGAGTTAAAGGGCTGATGGTGTGGGCCTGAGTTAAAGGGCCGATGGTGTGGGCTGGAGTTACAGGGGAGGGATTTTTGTGCATGGGGGCTTCTCCTTTAAGAGGCAGTAGGCTGATGTCTGGCAGTAGGCTGATGTCAATAGCCAGATGTAGGCTGCTGGTGGGGTGGGCTGGAAGAAAAGGTGGCCAATGTTAAGGACCAAAGGCAGAGAGATGATTTTTCGAGCAAGATGTGAGTGCTAATGTAATGGCCAGAGGTGGATGCAGTCATGAGGCTTAGACTTTGGCTGATGATGTAGGATGGAAACAAAGGCTGAGATTTGATTCTAGAGGCCAATGTCAAGTCTAGAGCTGGTGTAAAAGCTAAAGGCTAGTGGCTCTAGAGGTAAGATGGCCATTGTTAAGAACCAACGTTAGGGACCTGATTCTAGGGGATGATGTTAGATCAGAGGCAAGGATTTAGGATCTGATATTAGGGGTCAGAGTCTGGGCCTGAGATTGTTGACTGGAAGCAGGGTGACCAGTGCTAAGGAATAAAAACTGTGGATTTATTTTAAGGCTAAGGAAGGAATGATATCAAAGGCTTAGGTGGGAGCCAATGTCAGGGCCAGAGACTTGCTTACAAGCTTGAGCTCGCAAATGAGAATTCCTGGAGAACCACTGGTTGATCAGATGAAGCATCGCAGGTGTTGTCCTCCAGGAATGGCAGTGGCCCTGTATACTTTTTGCTGAAATCCTTAACAGAAAACTAAAGAAAAGAGAAGAATGTACATTTATTTGTTTCTTGTATAATAAGATTAAATGTGCAGAATATAGTAAAAATAAAAATGAAATATAACAATGGTGTGCTTTTGTTGGGTAAGTGAAAGAGAGTAAGATGTGGTGGAGTGGTAGCTACAGGCATGTACTCACTCCTTCTGGCTTAAAAGGGGATGGTATCTTGAGCCTTTCCAGTTCTGTCCAGTCAATGGAACTATAAAAAGGGTGACTCCTGATGTCTCCCTTCGTGCCCAGGCGCCTCTCTGGATCCTTCTCGAACAACTAAAGGACAAAGCATCATTAACAGTTATATACTGTAGAGGTCAGATAACATTCATTACACCTTGCTCCAGTGGCATAACTAGATGTTACTGGGCCCCACAGCAAATTAATTTTAGGGCTCCCCAACATATCAAGATGATGTCCTGTATTATCAGTATATATTTAAAACACTCATTGGTTAAGGCCTCATGGGGCCCCTATACCTCCTAGGACCCCCACAGCTGCAGAGTCTGCTTCCTCTGTAGTTACGCTCCTGCCTCTCTCCCATGTACTGTTCTATTTTACCACTGGGCAACTTCCTGGTACTGCAGACACCAGCAGCCAAAAAACAGACTGAATGTGAGGCCAGAGAGGCCTGACCTCTGCACATAAAAAATGTGTTTAAAAATTGCAAATTCTTTTAAATACTCACAAACCTCTGGTAGAAATGCACATTCATTGTAATTGTTCACACTATTAAAATAAACTCTTTCCTAATAGATGTTCTTGTTAAATAGAGGTCAGGACTTCAAAAAAGCACACTTATTTATTTCTAGTTTGTTAAAAGAAGATTTATTAACCATTTCTAAATTCACTCCTATAGAGATTGTTTTGCTTTGGCTTTCTGGTAAAACTTTGCTGTATATGTGCTTATACGCACCTCATCCAGGAGTTTTCTGGCTTCTGTGCTAAGCCCAGTTGGATAGTAGGGCTTTCCACTGATCACTTGTTGAATTACACTTTCCAGGGTCTGTCCACAAAGGAATGGAGATCTTCCAGTAGCCAGCTCAGACAGGATAATGCCGAATGCCCACCAGTAAACTCCAGCAACATATCGCTTCCTCAATAGTATCTAGAAAAACAAGGCCAAATGATTTACTATTAATCACTGTAATATGTTCCTACATCACACATGTATATTACTGTATATAGGTCACACCAATTGTAGTGTGTAGGGCACACCTCAATGTTTGTTAGTAGCCACATTAGAACTGAATTTCTCACCTCTGGTGCCATGCACACTTCACCGTAAGATTCTTGTCCCCAGAAATATCCTGTGCCGCTAATCCAAAATCTATGATGTTGATGTGGCCATCTTTGTCGACTAAAATATTCTCCAACTTCAGATCTCTGGAAGAGAATGGTTAATAAAATATGGCAGGAAAGTAAAGGGTTATGTGAGATGGAATGGAACGAAGCACAGGAAAATTAAAAAGCAACAAAAAGGAAAAAGAATATTATTTACAGAGCTGTCAAAACTGCCATAAACAAGAAACATTATAGAGAGGGATGTTTTACTGGATAAAAACCAAAATCTGTCTTACTTACCAATGCACAATCCCTCTTGAGTGAAGGAACTGGAGGCCTACTACCAGTTCCGCCGAATAGAAGCTGTTGAAAAATATTAACATATGTATTAACCATCATATTTACCTTCACTACAACAATTTGTTCATTAAGACACCAAAGTGAAACTCAAAACCAGATGGTCTTGCAGTTTTGTTAAAATAGGCCAAACTAGCTGAAATGTGGTATGTGGAGCGTGGCCAATCTCTCCAAAATTGTGTTTGTTAAATGAAGACAGCATGAGATTTTCATTTGTTTTTACTTTTACAGTTACACAGTGACTTGTGGAACCCTGTTTACGATACCTATATGGTTTCAGTGGAAGTAGAAGGGGCTGAAATCCTACAGACCCTATGTTGTATACAGTATATCTGTATACATTTCACATTGGGTAACACACATCTGTTATCACTCTTATAATTTGGATTTATTCCTAGTACTCTCTATTTAATGATTGAAAAAGAGTTGGAGGCATTTAACCCTGGATTCGATTGCCTTTCTATTAAACAAAGTAGATATTTTGGAAATAACCAATAGATTAAACACGAGGCACCTTTCAGCTTTGTGTAACTGACATCTGTCTAATACGAATTTCTGAACCATTAGTTTGTATGTTACTTACATTATGGTCTCCATCTCCAGTTTCTTTTTAGTCTTTATCAGATGGTAAAGGCTTGTTTTGCTCACACACTCCATCACCAGAAAAGCATGTAGCTGGATACACAGATAAATGAGTATAAAAATAATTATTGAGTATCATATTCAGAAGTAAAATTGGTGCAGAACTAAAACAATCATAAGTGAAAGTACAGATATTTTCCCACTCCATTACTGCATAAAAATATTTATTTTAGTCCATTGTGTCATACATGCACAGGGATTTGTTGATCCACGTGAACATTAAAATACAGGTGTATAATATAAGTCCACTAAACAAAGTTTAACAAAGGTATAGTTACAGTGGCACCAGTGCCGGTTTTAAGCACATTGGACCAATTTGGCCCAATTGGGCCCCGCACTTATGGAGGCCCCTCTCCAGTGCAAGCTCTGATTTTTATTCCCTTAATTCCCCAGTTGCCCAGCCTACCCCCATCCCCAACTGGCAGCCATCACTTGGACAGAGGGGAAAGCAGGCACTATTTGCCCATCCAGCTCTGTGATATTGCAACAGACAGCAAAGTTCCTTCTAGGGGGCCCCACCAAAATGGTTCCAATTGAGTGGCACCATATTGTACCTGCGTTTGGAATGCTGCAAGCCCCTTGCAAAGAAAAGGTGACTTTCCAGTGATGTGCAGTATCTAAGCCTCGATCTTAATAGCCTCTTGATCTCGAAGGTTGTCCTTCTTCCTGATGATTTTAAGAGCCACATGCTCAGTTGTGTTGGTTAATGATGCCAACATTACCTGAGGAAGAAGGGAGAAATGATCATAAGGAAAATATTAAATACATTGGAAACATTGTGATGAAATTACACAATTTCACATCTGCATTTAGATTCTTGTTAAAATATTTAAGCTGAATCAGTCGTGTAGCATACTATTTTAACGCAACACAATTCTATCAGAATTACTGAAATGTTTGCTTTGATCTCATCACTTACCTTGCCAAAAGATCCGCTCCCAAGTTCCAGATGGAATCTGCAACGTATTGGGTCTCTCCGGTTCCAATCTTGGAAAAAGCTTAATTTAAAAGGGCATTGTCATGGTCCAAAAGACAATAGTTTAATGCACGTAGTTAGCGGACATTTGCATTCATATCTACTGTAGTATTCCAAGTGGTTATTCATTATCTATGCCCATATAAGTAATGGCACAACACTCTGGTAGACAAAATGTCCAGATTTTATTAAATGGATGACAATATCAGTGACAAAAATATATATTTTACTGATAGGAACAAGCTTTATAAATGTGACCCACCCACTTTGTGCTTTAGTGACATATGTCAGTCATACTTGGCTTGATAGCCAATGATATACTAAATAATCTTGACAACACTGCTTTTAATTGTATTTGTGATATAGGTTGTAGTTAAGAAACATGGTGCTTCTAGAAGTATTGGAGCCTTCAAAGACAAACTTGGCGATGAGGGTTGCATCTGTGTTAAAAATACAGGAATGGAAGCGGTCATGTGAACTAGCTAGTAAAAGTAACATTTACTGCAATATGATCTTGTGTCCAACATAACATGCATGCTCCCTGCAGTGCGTGCGCAAGCTAGTTCATCAATTTACCAGTTCACAATTTAACCCTTTTTATAATTAACTCCACTCAGTAAGCCTGAGTCAGGCAGAGATGATGTTTATACAAAGCCAATTGTATTAACCAACTGCATTAATGCGTTATAATAAAAGAACATATTTATTTTTTATTTAAAATGTTAAGAATACATTTTCAAAACAAGTACAATGTATCTATCTTATGCTGAACTTATGTTGTACAAGTATGGGATCTTTTATCCAGAATGCTTGGGACCTGGGGTTTTCCAGATAACGGATCTTTCTGTAATTTGTATCTTTGTATCATAAATCTGCTTAAACGTCATTCAAACATAAAATAAACCTAATGGAATGGGTTTGCCTTCAATATGGATTAATTATTTCTTAATTTGGATCAAAAGTACTGTTTTATTATTACAGAGAAAAAGGAAATAATTTTTTAACATTTGAATTATTTGGATAAAATGGAGTCCTATAGGAGATGGCCTTCCCGTAAGTTGGAGTTTTCTGGATAATGGGTTTCCGGATAATGGATCCCATACCTGTACTTTTAAATAAAATATGAAAATGATACCATCTATATATTTTCAGGTATGCTTTGGTGCCCCGTGGAGAAGGCTCAGAACAAGAGTGGTTCACAAATCCGTGTATCTTCCAGTGAGGATTCTTCAAATGGAAAAATCCTCATTCTTGGTGGAGCTGATCCCAGTGGCTGCATTTCTGATACTAACATCATAGAGTTTGCTAAATGACCATTTAGTAGTTTGAATAGCTAGAGGGTTTAGCCAGTGAATTCTTTCTGTTCATCTTAACAGTCAAGAAAATGTCTATTCAGTGAATCAAACCATAGCAAATGTATTGTAAAGTCAACTTTCCCTTTATATTAATTGTCTCGTTAATGTTCTTTGAATTTGAACTGCAACAGAGCAAACCTATATTGCAACTATTGTTACAGAGATGGCTGTGTAGAATAGAACACATGATTAGACATCTGTTGAGGGAGAAGGTTCTAGAGCTGGAAAAGAAATTGCTAAATTCTGCATGGGATTTTGCATATGTCTCATTTTTTGTATAGATCTTTTAAGTTCTGTAATGTTGCTTCATGGTTTGTGTCTTAATTGTATTTTTGGGGTTTTCTTCTTAGTAGATAATCATGAGTGGGACAACCCAGACTCAGAAGGCATGATACCTCGTTATGAAAATGCAAGCTTAATTTCTACCAACAATCCAGGCGACATCTGGGTATTTGGAGGAGCGGTACAAACAGCAAATAGAAACTGCGTTCAGGTCTTAAACCCAGGTATGCAGGCTTGTTTACCAATTCAAAGAATTGTTTACAAGCTAATGTGACATTGAATGATAAGACTCTGTCATCTTTGTCTCCGGCTTGCCTAGGGTGCCTGTGCGACGTGGCCCAGCCCTGGCTGCACTCAAGCAGAAGTCCTAGGGAAAAATGTTTGGATTGCCCTGTCATTAGTGGGCATATTGGGGAAAGATCTGCTTGTTTGGAGATGTCGCCAAACCAGTTGATCTTATAGTGTATGGCCAGCTTTAGCCTTATTCTACTACTGCTGATTTGCTGTGCATTACTGTTAACGACTCTTGAATCTTCACCGCCTGTCCTGACTTTTGCCTGTCTTCCGTTCCTGCTGGTTCACTGCCTACCCTTGAATCCTGACTTGATTGACTACGCCTCTCACCTACTCCCTGGAACTTTGCATTTCATTGAGCCTCACTGGCTTCTCTCCACTCATGTTTACCTGTGTCATCCTCGGGTAGGTTCTGTGTAGTGGGTGGGTTCCGCTTGTGGGTCCTTTTTCATTCAAAGAAGATCCATCGCTTGACACTTCGTTAAGCTTGACACCATGTATGACTATCACCTGCTATTCAGCCACCGATATCTGGAAGTGCTCTGAAGCATATCTAACAGTTATTAGGTAGGACAAAATAATTTCAGACCATTATTTTGAGAATAAGATGTTTTCAACATATACTGAAAATATTTATCAATAAGTGCCCCACTGTGCCCCAATACCTCCTGAATTCCCAGCAGTCACAAAGTCTGCCTGCTCTATGGTTACATCTTGATAGGATATTTATGACTGAAATGTGTGCATGCTTGTTTTAAATTGCCAGTGCATTAGTCCAATAGTTAACATTTATGTTTTGCAGTAGTGGTATCCCAAATACTGCATGAAATTAGTATGATCTCCATGGGGCAAATTCACTAAGCGCCGAAAATGTGCTAGCGTTGGCTGCGCCGATGTTCACCGCACTTCGCCAGCTGTAGTTTTGCCAGCACTAGGCAAATTAACTAGAATGCAAAGTTGCGCTCAGGGAGGCAAATGGTAGAGAAGTTGCGCTACCATTACTACGTCAGGCAAAGCGCATTTACACCAGCAATGCCTAATTTGCATATGGCGCAAAGTTAAACGTATAATATAAATATATGTTACAGCCACTACATTACACTACACAAGCCCAGGAAACCTTTAATAAATAAAATAAAGTTGTCCTATTGCCCTAAACACGTTCCCACTGTTAAGTTTAGGGGCCATATGTTTGGAAATGTAGGGGGGAAGGAGGGTAACCCCCAACTAAATTACACTATTTTTCAGCCTATCACCCTAAAAAAAGTAAAAGACGCCAGCGTTTTCTTGGTGAAGCAAGAGGTAACATTCAGTAGTGAATTAGCATAGTTACGTCCCTTTGTCAGTGTGCAACTTCACCTGGCATAAGGGTGCAAAGTTGCGCTAGTCTATCTATTTCTCTAGCAAATATTCGCCAGGGATACTGTTAGTAAATCGGCAAAGTTGCGAAATGACGTCACGTTGGCAAATTAGCGCTAGCATTAGGTGCTTCACATTTTAGTGAATTTGCCCCCAAGTGGATTAGGGGCACATTTACTAAAGGTTCAAGTGAAAATTAGAATAAAATTAAAATTTTTCAAATTCGAAATTCTAAGTAATTTTGGGCAACGTCAACTAACGAATAGCCATGTTAGCCTATGGGGGACCTCACAGAGCTTGTCCTGAAAAAGTTCCAAGAATTCGTAGGACTTTGCGGAGAATCGCTCAATTGAATGATTTTTTTATTCGATTGAAAATGGACCTATTCGATCGAAATAAGGGTTGAATTTCGCATTTTTTTTACTTCTAAAATTCGGCCCCGTAGTGTCTTTCCTCATACATTCCAAAAACATACAATGAGACTACACATTAAACTCACCCTAATGTGTAAATTTTATGAGAAAATTACATTGTAAGCTTCATTGGGGCAGGGATTTGAATGATGAACAGTTTGGGTAAAGCAAATTATGTTGGCACTATGTTGGTAAATAAAGAAGAATAACATGCTCCATTGAGGATTGCAGTGTAACTCTTTGCATAGTCATTATTACTGAAAAATTATTTGCATAATCTTATATGGCAAAAATTAGCATTGTAAAGTTAAACATACACTATACCAAAGGGTTAATGTACACTAACCATCTCTTTACATGCCTTCTGGCAGAAAGCAATATCAAGTAGGTGGCTTTTCTCCAAATCTGATAGTCATCAATCTGTTTTGAAAGATACAGTTATTTTGAGATGTTCTTTCTAGTAACCATTTACTTTCTCCCAGGCTGGCTGCATACTGTTCTGCATAATATTATAATAATTATAAAATGTGTTCATACTTTAACCACAGGAGTTACATTTGCAGGGCTTCTCCCTGTAACATTAAAGGAAAACTGTAACATCAGAATGAATAAGTAACCAACTGATCATTTATATGCTGAGTGCCCTGTTAAAGAATCATTTAAATCAACTTCCATTTACATATTAGTAAATATTTCACTTCTACATTTATTCTCTTAAGCCACGATTTTGTGTTTATTCGGTGTGTTCTATATGTTCCCTCAGAGATCATCTAACAGGAAATAATGCAAACGGTAGCATGTGGATAAAAACACAGCTCTGTCCATTTATTGGCTGATTTAATTTAGCGGGTATGTGTACCCTTGTTTTGTGTGTATACGTGCAGGAAAGTGAATCTTAGTGCTTAAAATGGCAGTTTTTCAAACTGGGATTATTCTGAATTCATGAAAAACTTTATTTTGTTATATGGTCTGCTTTTTGTGATTTATTTCCATAGCGACCTGCAATATTAAGGGATATAGGTTTCACTTATATATGGAATATGGAATTCTGGTTTTTAACTGGAAATTTGCCTCTTCTAGTGCAAAGGGAGCAATTGCAATCTCTGCCTAGATTTTATGGCATAAGGTGTGCATAGAAATGCCCCTGCTAATTTGCACAAGTGCAGTTACCAGTAGTAACTAAACAACCATTTGTTTTGTGCCACAGGTCAGAAAATGGAAACAAAAATCTCCTTGGTCACTATGGGTAACTGCACTGGTACAGTTTGAAAAATACCCCCACTTGAACACACTAAAAAGACAGTATTTATAGTGAAAAAAAAATAAAGATAGCCAATTCACTAGCAATATGGCTTTGGTTTTAGGCCAAACGCTGTACTAACAAAACACATCAAAAATTGCTAACTGAATGTATTGTGTATGTATCTAAATGTCACAATTCTTTTACATATATAGTACAATCAGATACCATACTGCTGAAGGCAAGCGCTGGGCTGGTGCACCCAAACTCTTGCTACAAAAGATAGATCTATATTGAAATCAACAACCTTTGGGTTGAGTCACAAAAAGCCTTCCTATATGACCCTTAAAATACTCTGACAATTATACCATGTTACACTGTATTCTTTCATGCATGTCTCTGTACTGTATGTCATTTCTCTACAGTTCCCCTTCATGAAATTTCAATGCCTTCATGCTGTGCAGATTTTGAATAGCTGCTGTGTTGATAAACACATAGACATTGGCAGAAGATGAGACTCTCTGCTGGGAGACTATTCCATAGGGATTTAATTAGGTGCAGTGAGAAGTAGAGAAACCAGCAGGAACTTGCTGTGATATAGACACAAATTATGACATGAAATCTGTGTTTCTGAAAGACTTTGGACTGGAGCAAAAAATGACCACATTAAAGTAACTAAATGCATGTATTTTGTTTTACTCATCCAAGTGTTGTGTTGTAGTTGGTTGTACAAATGCATGCACTATAGAAAACCATTTTGTGGACATTTGTTCTAACACAAATTATACAGATAATTAGTTGGCACATTTAACTTCCTCAAGAGATGTATTTGACTATTATTAAAGGGGGTTGACATGTCAATGTTTCAATATTTCAAAAAAAAAAAAAAACATTCTCAATTTGGCATATTAATTGTCTCATATTCAGCACTTCAGTGTCTTTCTAAAGATATATTTTAAAGAGACCTCAGCAACCAGACACTGGAGGATATTGCAGAATAAGTTAGAATTAGAAGACAATTTGAAAACCAAACAAGCATTACTGTAACTGCATAAATTCTAAGAATACCTTTGTCTATATTAAAGTGTGTATATTTATATATATATGTATTCAAATTGTATTTATTGCATTTCTGCACACATTGGGGCCTCATCCAATGTGGGCCGAAACGTCGGATATATGTATTCAATAAACACAATGGGATTTCTTTAAAAAAAATGGAGTGTGGGTCTTTTCAACAATTTAATGTTATGTAATGTTATGTAATGTAATGCTATTGACCCTGGACCCGAATTTAACCAGATTAGAGTGTGGCTGCCATATATATATATATATATATATATATATATATGCACAGGTATGGGTTCTGTTTTCTGGAAACCCATTATCCAGAAAGCTCCAAATTATGTGAAGGATATTTTTAGCAAATAATTAAAAGTTATTTCCTTTTTCTCTGTGTAATACTAAAACAGCACCTTGTACTTGATTCCAGCTAAGATATATTTAATGCATATTGGAGGCAAAACAATCCTATTGGGCTTATTTAATGTGGGTTCCATACACATTTTTATGATTGTTTTTTTTAAGGCTAATAAAAATTATTTTTTATGCAGCATACATTCTGGTGCTCCGTTAACTATTGTTTCCAGCCTTGGTCCTCAGTGGGTGCACAAAAGTGATAGGCAGGTCAATAAATAGTCAAACCCATGTCTGTCTTGAAACCGCCCTCTCCCAACCTAGAGCTTTACTGACTTACCATCACTTATGTACCCCTGGACCTGCATCTCTGATGATCGGAAAGGGGCAGGTCAGTATATAAATAAAAGACAGTAGATTGGTGGAGGAAGATTACAAGAGGGGCAGGGATACGTTGACATCACTGATAGGAAGGGCCATCATGCCCCCACCCACCAGCAGCTCAAAAGTTTGTTTGGCCAGCATGCACCTGCAGGTTTCAGGCTGGCTCATGTAAAACTACTACATTTAATTCTAAAGGGAAGAATTATTAAAATACCAGCTTGTGTTTTCTCTTAATTCCAGAAAAAATGCCGCAAAATATACAAATGCAAATATACCAAATGAAACCTAAAACAGTTGAGAAAGAACTTGGCAAGTAAAAGCTGCCATTTGAAGCATTGTAGGTGGAGTGCGGGCACTGAGGTTGTGGAATACTGTTCTAGGGAATGTTTTGATGGCAGATTGTCTTTAATGTCTTTAAGAGAGGCTTGGATGATTTCTTGGACAAGTATAATATCCAAGGCTATTGTGCTACTAAAATCTGCTATTAGTGTAGATATAGATAAGTCAGTATAAGTATCTTTATATATGTGCACTTCGGCTCATATGGAGGGGTCTAAACATGATGGACTCTAGTCTCTTTTTCAACTCAATTTATCATTGTAAGTCCTTGGTAACCCAGTCATATCAATAACTTATGTTGTGATCTTCATAAATCTGAAAATGACAAGTGCATTGCCATTTAGAAACTGCCAGTGAAGAACACCAACTATGATACATGGTGATGGATCCATAAAGTTATGAGAGCCATTTTGCTGGAATCATTAAAGGAGAACTAAATCCTAAAAAATAATATGGCTAAAAATGCCATATTTTATATAATGAATCTTATTTCACCCATCTAACGTTTCAGGTTCTCAATAGCAGCAATGATACAGGACTTCAAACTTGTCACTGGGGGGTCACCATCTTGGAAAGTGCCTGTGACACTAACATGTTCAGTGGGCTCTAAGCATCTGTTGAGAAGCTTAGGGGTTGTTGCAAATTATCAAACAGAAAATGAGGTTGGCCTGTAATATAAGCTGATGCTACAACATTTCTAGTTGCTTCTTTAGTTAAGCTTTAATTTTCCTTTAAGTCCTGTAATTGTTCTGCATGGTGGTATTGGTGCATAAGAACCAAGTAATATAAGGCAATTTTACACAACCAAACTCACGCTATGGTGCAAACAATGTTTTCCCATAATGATACCATAATCAAAGAAGATACACCAAATTCAATACTACTAGTTTTATGAACACCAGGATGAACACAAATACCCTTGCATGGAATTCCCAGTCACCAGATCTAAACATCATAAAATCCTTATGGGACGTGCTGCAGCACTAGGTGCATTATAAATTATCACTACAGCAGTGTCACAGTTATGTCAATCTCCACAATCTTTCTAAAGTAAATGCAAAATGAAACATTTCAGACAAAGGTATTTTTATGATAATGATGGAAACATCTGATTATTTTCTGGAAGCTCACACACAATATTTACTTGATTATGGGGTAGATTACAAATATCTGGCTAAACAAATAGACTCTGCGTTTTGGCGAATGAGCAGTTGTAGCAAAGTTCTGGGTTTTGACAACTGTGCATGCGCCATTCGCGAAGATTACAGAAGATGGTGGCTGTGTGCTCCGCTGCGCTCACTCTGCTTTTCCAGTCACTAGGGGAGAAGGATTCAGGGATAAGACTTTGCAGGGGGGGGAAGGGAGGGGTACAAACGGAGGGGAAAATGGGTGCTTAACTTCAAGGGGGGGTTGAATTCTCCTTTAAAAAATATAAGCTTTATCATAGGACATTCTAAATATAATCAATTCAAAATTATGTACCATTTGTAAAAACCCAAGTTACACTTTTTTATCTCCTTTTCAGCAGCCTATCTCTCTTCATTTTCTTTCCATGGAGCAGTCAGCAGGCCTGGATTTGTGGGAAGGCTGCAAAGGCCCAGGCACAGGGTGGCATCCATATTGCTTTCAAAGCACTGGAAAATGCAGGAGATTTCATAGTTTTTAAAAATCTCTCACACACCAATCTTCAGTGCTCTGGACAGGACAAAGAAAAATTCCACACCTGTAAAGCGCAGTAGGGTTAGGAACGAGGAGCAACAGCGGGCCTAGTGGCACCAGATGTAAATCTGGCCCTGGAAGTTGAGGTCATATTTTGACTGACAGGTAAATCTAATATATGTTTTTGGGGGGCTCACTTTTCCTAGCAGATCATATAAATAACTGACTCCAGCACAAACAAAATAACTACATCCCGCATATAGATAAACAGGAGCTGGCTATTTTGAGGGTAAGCTCTAATACATCTTCTAGGCAAAGGGTGTTAGAAACCTGATTGCCTTTATCCATTGAGCAATTAGCTAAAACACATGAAGCAAAATAGACACTAAATAAAGAAGTTGACACACTAGTGAAAAAAACTGGAATTCTGTATAAATTATGAAATAGATAGTGTACATCAGAACTCTTCAGATGTATTTGGGTTTGTTCCCCCCTTTGTGGTCTGCATCATGGATCCTGCACCTTTACTTCACTTAACTAAATATTGGCACAAGAAATTAAACCTCTTTTACATCTATAACATTGTCTTTGCATGCTACTTGTAATTTTGCCATACAAATATTTTACCGATACCTCTCCGTGTTCTTTTATGAAGGGGCTGCTCTAAAACAGTAGCATTAGAAACAGGTTGAGAAGGGACAATCAGGTTTAGCAATTTCGCATAACAATTACTTCCAAAAACAGGCCTATCAACGTAAAAGATCAACATGACGTATAGCTAACTATATAAATATATGTTCATATTTTGAAAAGTAGTTTTTTTTTCTGGTCGAGTTTTTAAAGGGGAAAACTTTTTTGAGCTTATTTGATAAATGAGTTAAATTCATGGATGGTAGTTAGGTTGACTTTTTGACGTTTTAATTAACAAAATTAGATAAATTAGTGTTTTAGTTAAAGGGCAAGGAAAGGCAAAGAAATAAAATCCAATTTTTACTTTTCTTTAATGAAAAAGAAATATACCTCCATTATACTATAAAAAATGTGTACCGTTTTTATAAGAAACCTGACTGTATGCAGTGAAATTAGGAAAAAATAGAATAACTTCTGACAGGGAAACAATCATACATTATGAACAGCAGGGGGAGCCCCTGCCTTACTTACCAGCCACTCAAGCTGCTTTGGTTTTTGATAATTTATGACAATCCCTAAGCAGCACAGATCACACTGAGCATGTGCAGGGCCAGAGGCAGGCAAATATTTTTAACAAAGTTACAAGATGGCAGCCCCCTGTGGCCAACTTTGAAAGCATAAATAATTTGTTTGATTAGGATTGTGGTGCAGTAAGTTCATGTTTATGTTTACTATACAAAATACAGCATTTCTAGCCTTATTCTATTTTACACTTTCCTTGCCCTTTAATACCCCTCTTTGATTTCAGCAGTAAATCTTTTCTCTCATGGGCTACAAAGTGATCAGAGACCCCTGCCCATCCAGGAAGTTAATGTAAGAGAGGTTTGCTATTTCTGGGGGATGCGTAAAGGCATTGTAGATGTATAGAGTAATATTCAGAAACAATTAGCATTTTTTTTCTATTTTATCATTTGTGTTTTTGAGTTATTTTGCTTTTTATTCTGCAGCTCTCCAGATCTGGGTGCTAAACCAAAACTGTCATTTTAATTCAAAATGTGTTGCAGATGAAATAATTAAATGCTGGCCCAATGAGCGAATGTGCCTTTCATAGTTCCCTCTGAAGCCCTACATCCTATGAGTCCTGTTAATCTTGGCTGGCAATACTAGTCCTGAACTAGTCTGCTGTGGCCAATGTTCAGCTGTTGAGGTACTTCACAATTGACCTTCTCTGTGTGTTGGCAGTCTGCATTCAGAACCTGGTTAAGAGAGGAAAAGTAGCTTTCTCTTCTGTTGTTTTTTAGACTGCCCCTCTCATAATTTCTGCAGAACAGATGCACCTGGGACAGCCAATCGAACAGCATTAAAATCCTTGTTAGGCCTTGTTTACTTTACAGAATATATATGCATGTCTGGGTCAGAATAACATACAGGTTACTGATGAAAGATGCCAATGAATATTTCAAGATTCAAAATAAAACACAACTGTGTGGCTTAAGGATTTGTTAACTACAATGTATTTGTATTAATACTGAATGTTTGTCTTTGTATTACAGAATATCCAGGACATATACTCTTATGCTTTGTCAAATGTGCTTTAGTACTCACAGATAAAAACCAACCAAGTGTCACAGGTCTATTTTTATTTGTTTCGCTCTAGGATTGGACTTGGTGCGGTGTTACATGCTTGATTTCTGGTGCAAATTACTCTTGTATTATCCATGAATTGCAGGCGTGCGGTCATCAGCAGCACCAGTATAGCAGAACAGGTGTCCTCCGATGCATACTTTTGTAGAACAAGTATAAGTTCCGTTTTGCTGCGTTCAGCCCCAGGGGAGCGCAGGTATAGACACACTGAATTATTTTCAATGGGGCTGTACTCACACAAACGCATGTAGGCGACAAACGCAGGAAAAATGCAGCATGTTGCGTCTGAACCTGCGTTTGGCGCTTACACGCGTCTCGTGGGTACAACCTCATTGAAAAGAATGAGGTGCATCTAGACCTGCGCTCCCCTGCAGCCAAATGCAACGCAGGGGAGCGCAGGTCCAAAACGCCCGTGTGTACGGGCCCTTAAAGATTTTTTGATGCCAAACATTTGGTAAGTTATAATTAAACTTTCAGTTCGGCTCATCGTTCGATCATTCAAGGCAGTCGACATTTAATACCTGGAAATTCAACAGGTTACTGGAGGAATGGTAGGTTCTTAAAGGACAAGGAAAGTTAAACTAAAGAAATAGGGTAGAAATGTTGTACGTTATGTTTTGTGCTTCTGTACCAACCCCAGACAACCACAACCCTTTAGCAGTAAAGATCTGTGTCTCCGAAGATGCCCCAGTAGCTCCCCATCTTCTTTTCGGCTGATTCACTGATTCACATGCTCTGTGCTGTGCTTAGGGACCGATTCAAAATATACAGTACACATGGAATATAACTGTCACAGTATAAGGCTGTAAGTAATTAATATGGATAATTACTGCATGACAGCACAGAAACCAGTGCAGCTAGCATCAGAATTTAATAATCAGCGATGTAGCAAGCGCTTATATTACAGACCAGCCTCATTTGTTGCTTGATAATTTGTGATGACCTCTAAGCTTAGCTTATCAACAGCTGCTCAGAGCCCACTGTGCTTCTGAGTGTCACAGACACTTTCCAAGATGGTGACCCCCTTGTGACAAGATTGAAGTCCTGGATAATTGCTGCTATTTACAAGCTGAATCTTTATGCTAGTGCAATATGTTCAGTCTATAAAACATGACATTTTTAGTCCTATTCATTTTCAGGGTTTCCTTGTCCTTTAATAGGTGGAATGCTAAGCATTGCTCATTGTGATTGCGTGGGCTGCAAGGTCTCCGCTGCAATCAATCTAGTAACATCAGTGAGAATTTAAAGAAGAATAATGTCCTTGCGCAGGCAGCTTTCTCTAGCATGGGAGGCCATAAAGCCTATGACACCAGCCTCAGCATTTATTTCAGGCACACACTGGGAGGTTCCTGTGTTGACCATCGATCTAAAATGAATTAAAGATCTGTTTCACTAGATTTACAAAGCTGTTTGAATATAACAGTATGTCATAGAGAGGCATCTATCATTGCCTGTGTTTAACTGTCATCACATCCCTCCCAATTAGAACATCCAGCATTTGCCTTGAGAAATAATAGTGTATTTCAGTATACTGGCCATGAATAAAGCTAGGCTGGTTTTTAGAAGTGCAAAGCTTTCCCAAAAAGGGGTAGGAGGTTTTAGGGGATGGGTGGTGGTGTGGAACTTATCTACAGTTATAATGATGTGTAAATGGAAGCCATTGTATTATTAACCACATAATTATTCAGTATGTAAAATAGTACAATGGCCAATCTAGAATTTATAACCTGATGGAGGGATAGATTTGCCAACACTAATACATTTTTGGATATTTACTAAAAAATAAATACAAGCTAAACCCTCAGAAATTGACCTGCAGGAGAAAGAACTCACATAAGTAATAAAAAGCTAGGGGTCATGAGGCGCAAGCCACTGTATTTTTCATACTTACACTTACATTAGCAGCTCTGGCTGCAGATCCTTGCATTCTAGAATGGAATGAAGGAACTGAATTGTCCTCATCAATACGGTGTTGCCTTAACTTGCCTATGTTAAAAAGCTTAGTATTCATGAGAGGCGTCAGGGGGGTACTGTGTGTATTTACCCTGCCCCCCACTCATCCCCTAACTTGTGCGTCATTCAGACTCATATGCCACTTCACTCTGCACCTCACACCAGATTTTTACTCCAGACTGAGGTATAGAGCACAGCATGACCCTGATCTCAAGTGCTTCTTGAATTAGCACTAATCCTGAGCAAGTAAATATTTTGCCCAATTATTAAAGTGACCTTGCTGCTAAGTTTGCCCAGGTCTAATCACCCATAGCATCCAATCAGATTGCTGTTTTGAAACAGCTGACTAGAAAATACTATACTGTGTTGACTGGGTTACATAACCACATAAGTTTACCATGTAATCATGGTTACCATGTAATTATGCATATTTACAACGTTTTGGTCCCACCTGGGGACCTTTCTCAAGGATATACTGTATATATATAATCTTTTTAAGGAATTGTTCAGTGTAAAGATAAATGCTAGGTAAATCGATAAGCTGTGCAAAATAATGTTTCTATTATAGTTAGTTAGCCAAACATGTAATGTATAAAGGCTGGAGTAACTGGACGTCTAACATAATAGCCAGAACACTACTTCCTGAGGGGAGGCACATGGGTCATAATTGTTTGCTTTTGAATCTGAGCTGAATGCTGAGGATCAATTGCGAACTCACTGAACAGTTATGTCCCATGTGGCCCCCTTCAAGTCACTGACTGACTCAGAGTTAGAGAGATGAAAATGAGAAAGTTGTGTTCTGTTCTGTTCGACATCCAATCCCTACAGCCTTTATAGATTACATTTTGGCTAACTAACTATATTAAAAACATTTTTTATTTTTAGACTGAGCTGTTCCTTTAAGCTTTAAAACCAGTTTGGATGCTAACTAAATCAAACCAAAACAATTGTATAGTGTCTTTTACTGATCTAAATAGTTTCTGAATAGTGATATTGCCCATAGCAACAACCAGCAGTTAGATTTGTTACCTCCAAGTAAGAGAACAAAAGCAACAATCTGACTGGTTGCAATGGGCAACATCACCGGTGATCTTTTTCTCTAATTTTAATAAACATGCCCCTAAGGGTTCATAATTCTGCTGTTTAGGTAAATTGTTAACAAAATTTAGAGCCATATTTATCAAGGGTCGAATTTCGAATTCATGTGAGTTTTTTTTAAACTTCCATGAAGTTGAAATTTGACTAGTCGAAATGTATTAATAAAATTGAATTATTCCAACACGGACGAATTTAAACAACCCGAAAACTCAAATCAAATTTGATTCCAATTCGCTAAAACTTGATTTTCTTCTCAAAAAAAGCTTGAATGTCAGTATGTCTGCAAACATCTCCAAATTGATCCCAGGACATCTTCCATTGACTTAAACAGCAATTCAGCAGGTTTTAGCTGGTGATTAGTTGAATTTGAACTCTTAAAGGGGTTGATCACCTTCAATGTCCAAATCTTATGAAACCACTAACAATGCTCTCATTGTGTTAGACAATCCATTTTCCATCAAAAAAAGTAAAACATTGTAAAAGCTAGTTTATATACCATTTAGATCTATCCTTCTGTCTCTCTGATCAGTTTTCTGAAGGATGGTAGTGGCCTGTTTTAAACCTGCACTTCATATACAGTATGCTTACATCATCACTCCCAGGCTTTGCTCTGACTTGTTTCCAATTGGACATTGATACTGCCCTCCCCTTGTAATTCATTGGTTGTTAGTGC
>CM044437.1:56310724-56323821 GCA_024363595.1 Xenopus borealis
TCCTTCAAGTCAGCCCCTTCACATAACACACATCTGTATACATACATGCTGCCACACCAAGTCCTATCAGAGGAGTTTTCCTCTCCTCACATGCTGACCCAACCCCCAACTACAGAGCAGTGTGTATGCAAATTAATTATACTGACTAGGGATCAGAAGCAGACTGACAGGAGAAGCAGCCAATCAGAGTTAAGCTTCAGAAACTGCTGCATGTGTGCACTTCCTGCTTCGGCCAGGACAGTTTATGATGTAAAACAAAGAAGTATAGCAGTCAGTGTAGCGTTTTTGGGGGTCTGCGACCCCCCCCCACTGGGGGGCCCATGATGAAAGGACCCCATCTGAAAAGGGATCCATGTGGGGTGAATATCACATCAACTGCACATTTTTGGTTAAACATTTATATGGAAAAGCTTGTTATTTGTACATGAACTGTTACATTTTTGAATGTTATATGAAGGTGAAAAACCCCTTTAAAGGGCCAGAGTATGATAAATCTCAAAATTCTAAAAATCATGTTGAATAAGTCACTAGTTGACTTTCACAGTTTTGACCATAAAAAATTCTATTTTGAATTTTCAATTCGACCCTTAATAAATTTGCCACTTAGTGCCATAATTCCACTTGTTTCTATAAAAGTTTTTTCTTATCTATATATACATATATATATATTTGTTTTTTTGTTTTTTTTTGCACAAGACCCACCATTCTTCCACCTTTGTCACAGCTAGTATTTATAAGATGTAGCAAAAAGAAGTGTGATTTGCATCTTTTGGCTTCTCTGCCATACTCCCCTCTCCCTCACAGTTTAGCTGATGAATGCGCTGCATATATGTTATTCATATCAGGTACATTTCAGGTACATACAGAAATGTGTAAGACCCTGGTGACAGTGTATAAGAAAATGGGCTATGCATAGTCTTTATACATTTCCTTTATCTCTTTCTTTCATCATAATAATAAAAATAATAATCATACCTATTTGTGAAAATGCATTACTATGCATTCATGTTTATGTCATTTAATTTATCCTTTAACTTTACCATATTTCAGTTATGATTTACTATTTTTGTATGAATAATATATTCGTTACAGTTTAATTTATTTTGAGAGAAGTGAGAGGAGACCGTTGTGAATGATCTACAATGCACATTCCTTGATCATGACCTATCATCTAAATGGGTTTAACAGTCCAGTCCAGTGAGAAATGTTCAGCAAACAAGTAGGATACTAACAAATGTTGCATTACAGTTAATATTTATTTAGTATTTATATTCGTATATATTGAGAAAGAGAATATATATTCCAACAAGAGACAGCACTCCAAGATTAGCAATGAGAAACACAGAAAGTTAAACTAAAGCAGGTTTATAAAACCCAACGTTTTAGTTCTACATTTGAACTTTCATAAGACTTCCAACATCTGCTATATATGTATAGAGAGAGAGAGAGAGAGAAATACAAGAGGTCCTCTGCACTCAACCCATTATCAATATATTTAAGACATTAAGACATTTTGTGCATACAGCTACTAAAAATGCCTTACCCTTTAAAGTGGACCCGTCACCCCAAAAAAATATTCAAATTCCTATTTTATCACATTAGTCAAGCAAAATTAACATTAATTACACTATATAAATTATTTTAATCTTGTTTTCTTCCATCTGGGAATTCATAATTATAGCAAGCAGGCAGGAGCCATTTTATGGACACTGTTATTAAGGCAAGCCTTGCATCATCTCAGAATCTTGTTTGTGCACCAGAATGGGGGACCCAATGTCTATCCCCATGTCCTGGCTACACAATTAAATGGTTAAGAGAACTGGGGGAATGTGTGGAGAGCAGTGACATCTAGGAAGTGCTGAATGGAAAGTGAAAGTAATTATCTGCCCCACCTCTATGCCTAAGGCATAGAGGAGTGTCAGACAATATTTGATTGACAGCTGAGATTTTTAAATGAGCTTAAAACAGCTATGAATGCTTTAATAAAAATTTGAAATTGGATTTCATGTTTAATATGAAAAGGACTTTTATTATACAGATTTTTGTGTCTGGGTGACAGGTCCACTTTAAACAACAAAATTGGAAAAATGGATCCGCACACACACAATTCTCTTGCAGTTGGGGAGCTTCCCCTTTTAATGTGCCACCAAAGAATTCAACGTTTTTGGGGGGGGTTACCCCCCTTTAAACAAAACAGGCATTGCTTGTCCATATAATGCAATATATTTAAGATGGCCAACTATGTCAAAGTCATCCCGTATCTGGCCAGTCCTACTCTCAAATTGCATCTGATTCATTAAATTCTATTACTTCATTTTACAAAAGGGCCTAAGTTTTACATGCAACTTACTAGCTGCTTTCAACGTAAAACTCCCAAACTTGGTTGCCTTTTTATTAGCCACCAGTGGGATAACCTGACTGACCTGACCAATCAAATGTGTACTTTCCAAAAGCTGACCAATAAATGGTGTCTGCTAATAGATTTACTAGACCCAACACAAACTCTCCAACTTTGATCACATTGCATTCATTTAGTGACTAACTTACTTTTTTCCTTTAAATATATAGTTTCCAAATAATAGCTTATATAGAACACCATTCTACTCCATGTTTAGGATAATTCCTAAACCTACACCCCCATAATATCACATTTATAATAGAAAGACTTTATGGTAAAGCAGTGCTAAGGTCTACTCAATATGCTCAATATGTGGTATTTAACAGTCACCATTTTACTCAAAACATAAACACGGCATCAAAACACTTCAACTCACTTGACATCTCCTTCCATTAGCGTGAATGGGAATTATATGAAATTGTGTCTGTCAGTGGGAGATTGTGTGTATTGGTGTTTTTATATAATTCCAATTTGCTGTAATGGGAGTGGACGGGAGGGGATTGCAGGGGAGTCCTGAGTTTTTGCAGCCGTGTTTTGACCAAGGAAATTGTTATGATTAAAATGCCATAAGTGCTATTTGCCCAAATGTAAATGTGTTAAAATACAAACATATATAAACAGGCAAAGAGAAACCGGTGTCATTGAATAGAAAATATAAAGGGAAGGTGAGATGTTTGTGTGCTTGATTTAATGACAGTTGGATATGTGCAGGTACACACACACAGGAGGGATATGATGAAGTAAGAAGCTATAGATACACACTGATAAATATAAAATTATACAGTGCTGAGGTAAACTGATACCAACTGATCCAGACTGAGAGAAATCACAGAGCCCAACAGGCAGATTGACTTACACAATGAATGTAACCTGTGTGTGTATATCTCTTTATTCCAACTCTTTATTTACCATGATGAATGAGCATTGTGCCATGTCCCTGGCTGTGTACAATACGTGCCGCTGCACCTATGTCTGTTTACAGGATGAGCCATAATCTTTATTCAGTGTATTGCTCACTCCTAGCTGAGGAAAGCCTGCCCCTGCCTGTGTGCTAGAGCCCGCCCTAGTGCTGACATTGAGATGCACAGCACTAAACGTTAACCCTATGGCCTGCCTGCCTGAGATTAGCCTCCTGTCTCCAAGGAGCTGCTGGAGAGCTGGCCTCTGGCTGTCTCCGTGTGACATTACGCAGTTCCTGCCTCTTTAAATCCACTCAGATTGTGCCTAGAAGCCCTTGGAGCTGCCCTCCTAATAATCCAGGAACACCTGCAGAGGAGACGAAGTGCCTCAGTGTGGCAGCGCGGGTGCCATCTATCCACACACCAGGAGAAGAGAAGACTGGCAAACTCACTGGCTACTGAGGGAGCCAAGGAGGAGACATTGACTTAAAGCAGACGCAGCCAATGCAGAGAGCAGGGGAGCTGGCAGGAGCCAGACATCACATCTCAGGCGCTGTATGGTGAGGTGTGTGAGGGAGCGGGGGGAGGAGGGAGAAGGGATAGGCAGCTGCATTGCTGATCCCACACTTCCTCCCTGCTAAGCATCCTCTGCTCTCCCCTAATATGCTGGGGTACGTGGGCTCCCAGTGGCGTCGGTAGCATCTCAGTGCTCACATAGGGGTGGCCTGACGCCGGCTCCAGAGGGAGGTGGAGTTGCCCCGCTGTACTGCAGAAGCCCTCGGCACACGGGATGCTGCTACTGGTGAGAAGGCTCTCAGGATAGGAGTCCTATGGCTTCATCCTAAAGCCCCGCTGCCTGTGTGCCCCTCCCCGCCAGCACTTCTATTGCATTTTGTGCGCTCATTTGCAAACTGAGTTACATGCATGTCCAGTGGGGGAAGATTTAATTTTGATGATGGAGGGTCCTACTGCGGAGGCTGGCAGGATGGCAAGGCTCACGGCCACGGGATCTGCACTGGTCCCAAGGGACAGGGCGAGTACGCCGGCTCTTGGAGTCACGGCTTCGAAGTACTGGGTGTCTACACCTGGCCCAGCGGCAACACCTACCAGGGCACCTGGGCGCAGGGAAAGCGTCATGGCCTCGGAGTGGAGAGCAAGGGCAAGTGGGTGTACAGAGGGGAGTGGACCCACGGATTTAAAGGGCGATATGGGGTCCGGGAGTGCACGGGAAACGGAGCCAAATATGAGGGAACGTGGAGCAACGGCTTGCAGGATGGCTATGGCACAGAGACCTACTCTGATGGAGGTAAGCTTGGCAGTTGGCACGTGTGTGTGTGTGGAGAAATGGTATGAGCCTGACCCACCCCGTACAAGTGGTACATTTGGGTCCCTTGTGATTTACCCAACACTTAATAATATATTAATATATAATAATATATATCTCAGCTGCTGCAGAATCTCTCTAGGAGAGCTATTGATTCAAACTGGGCTCCGCTAGATAGCCCCACTAGCACGGCCTCTTTGAGTGACAGTTCTTGCATGCTGTAGGTGCCCCGAGGCTTGGGGGACTTTTTATACAAATATTTTATTAGCAAGGGACCATAGGGATTGAAGGCAAAAAAATAACTGGGCCCAGGGGGCACTGGCAGACATTAGCCATTTAATTGTGTGGAGCCCTAAACATTTAGGCCTATTTGGTTGATAGTTGGTCACCATGGACAGGGAATTTTCATTTATGGACCTCCAGATGTTAATTAACTCCAACTGTCCCTGATGCTGCTGGGTTTGCTCAACAACAGGATAAAACACCTCTGCAATAAGGCCCAGCCAGAAGCCTTGGAAAAATTGCTACGTGTTTTTGGCTGTGAAATCACTACATAACTGGGATAATCCGGAATTGTTAGTGACTGATTATTATTCCAGTTCGTTAATATTGTAGAACTATTGTAGCATTGGTGGGAGGTAATGTAGGATGGGGGCTGTTATGGTTAGCATTCAGCATGTAGAATGTTATCATTATGTAATAAGAGGCTGTGAACAGTCAGCTACACTTCTTCCATAAGTAATGGGCTTGGGTTTTTTAATTGTTTATATTATTATATCAGTTTTTCTCTCTTTGATTGAAAGAACAGACGCAGTCCTGCAAGGAAATTAGAGAAACAGTAGGGCATTGATCATGGGTGTCATTGTGGCACAACAAAACAGAAACAGCAGATTAACCGGGTTCTTCAGGGCCAATGAATACAGAGGGCCAAGTAATAATTTCAAGGGATGCACAGTTTCCTTGTATGTGTACAGACATATCTTCCCCAGCTTACTTGGCCTAAATAGATATTTTTCTGTTGGTCTCCATAACTTCTAGTTTAGTAATTTCAGTGTTAAATATAAAGCATTTGGGTTGCATTTGGTCCAGCACAAAGCATGAAGCTAGTTCTCTGGCACTAAATGTTTTTTTTAAATCCTCCCAACAAAGGAGCTTGTCAGGACTTTTCAGCTGCTTTGCTTCAAATGAGGCATCTCTTTTCATATATTACTAGAGGATGCCTTGCCTTTAATAGTGAGCAATGCTGTACAATAGCCTCGTATAATTCTTTATCTATATTGTGTTCCTTATTTCTATGACTACTGTGTATCTACAATTCATTTATTACAACTGATCGGTATCACACAGAGGGAAAAGTAAAAGGTAAATACTGGAGAAAGAGATATGGTGGCCATAGAGGGCGAGATCCACTTGTTTGGCTATTTGGCCAAACGAGCGGATCTCTCCCCGATATGCCCACCTTGAGGAGATACGGGCGGCTGGATCGCAGGACCCCGTCGACGAACAGATGTGGCTATGATCCGATATCCACGATATCGATCGGGTAAGCCTGTTGGGGGCCCCACGCACGCTGCCGACTTGTATGGCCACCTTTATTTTGTTGGATTTACCCTTTTCATAGCTCTCCCTGCATGCAGCAGAAGGGTTATAATTATTAATATTATTATCCTTTATTTATATAGAAGTGACATATGCCGCAGTCTTCACAGAGATGGCTAGGCCTCACTTAAATTCAGGGATAAATCATGTTATTCTTTGTTTCACTGTCTTTAAAACAGAACAAAACATATGTACTGAGTGTTTAAATATAATCTTTGGTTGAAAACAAATGTGTTGGTCTCCAGTCCAAATAACATTGTTTGTTAATCCCCACACCCACTGAGACAAATACAAACATACCCATGGGGTAGTGATCATGTGTAAAGATTTATTTTTGGCACCAATTTTAGTTGATTTACATATTGGTGAAATCTTCTGCATACAAACTCTGACATCTGCTTCTTCTTTGCTGATTCATTTATGCATGTTCTGCATTCTGTATTTGATCTATGACTCCTAAAGTCCGCTATCCACTTGTAGATTTTAAGACGTTTTGGGAATTGTATTTTGGTCCTCAGGTTGGGTATTCACAGTAATCTGCCATCTGAAATTATTTTATGTATAAGGAACTCTGACACTTTCATGCTTCTATGATATCTTGCTCTATGCAAAAATTACATTAATATGGTGCATATAATACAGGTGCATATAATACAGGTGCATCTGTATTTCCGTGTATGCTTTTGAAGTGCCACACCAGCATGTTCTTCTATCTAGTGCACATATTTTTTTTTTCTAGATTCCTTTCTTAGGACATTGTTTTTCTACAAATTAATTTAATGATAGGTTGCTATTCTATTGTAATCATGACTGGGAACATACCATTCTGTGACCCATCTTCCCAGTAAGAGTTTACTGGCTGTATTAGTTGGGACTGTGCTGAAATGGATACACGTTTTAGCCAAAAGTCAATGCAGGTAAGAGATGTGACATATGGGTTTATTTAATGTTTAAATGTTTTCCGGATAACTGATCTTTTCATGATTTGGATCTTCTTACATCAAGTCTACTAGAAAATCATGTAAGCATTAAAGAAACCCAATAGGCTGGGTTTATTTCCAGTAAGGATTAGTTATATCTTAGTTTGGATCAAGTACAAGGTACTGTTTTATTATTACAGATAAATAGGAAATCATTTTTAAATAACTGGATTTTTTTTATTATTTAACGGAGTCTATGGGAGACAGCCTTTCCACAATTCTTAGCTTTCCGGATAATGGGTTTCTGGATAATGGATCCCATACCTGTACTACCTGCTGCCAGCACAGTCATCATATTGTTGCACAAGAAGTATGGGTTGATATCCCTGCCTGTTGTTTCCTGCTAAATATTTATCAGGTTTATATCTTGTCTGTGCCAAATGTAGTTCTAGCCATCCATGCATTAAGCCGACGCCGAGTTTTGGTGTACAACTGGAATGCTTTCTGGCTTTAGGTGACCAGTGATTGTCTTCCAATGAGCAAGATGTACAAATTGTGCTTCAATTGACCTGCTGTTAGATCTTGGCTCATGTGATTGATCGCTGTACTGATTATGGAGGGGGCTGGGTATTAGGTCAGAGTCTTGATCAATACTTGATCCAGCGACTTTCTCTAGAGATTATGTAGAAAACATTCTAGCTTTGTTGAGCTGCTACAGGGTCTTGGAACACCCCTGAATGGTATACATCTTAGCATAATGCCCAGGTAACAAGCCCCTCTCGTATACCGATTAAACCCATTTGCAAAGACCTACTAATTGCACTGGGTAGAGGAATACGGTGGCACAAAAAATATATGTCAGGAAAAAGCCAAATGCAGCTGCTGGAAAAAGCTCAGCACTTGTTTACTGCCTCGAACAGATAAAACGCTGGGAAATACTGAAAATCAATTGCCAGTGGCTGTAGCCTTCCAGCTCCCTTATTAGCAGACAGCACCCCTCCACTTCTAAAATGTCAGCATAAAAGGCAGCAGCAGGTCTTATTTGCTTGAATCCCTTAAGAGAGCTATGGATATGCAGTGTTATTCTGCAGTGGCTTAATCATTAGTGATACAAGGAATCAGTTTATGTTCCCCTGCAACATGGGATATAGTTTTATGTGCCCAGTGGAGGTTATATAGATTTCTTTTTGTGTTTTTGTACAGAAGTTTTGCCTGTTCAGCTTAATGCATACTGTATTTACCCCCTTAACTTCCAGGGGATGTAGAATAGACTGCAGAATCAGTATTTCTGCAAACCTAATATTATTTACTATCTATATATTATGTATAAGATGTTAAATGACAAACGCCAATACAGTATTTGTGCTTTTCACTGAAATCATTTATGATTAAAAATGTAATTTCTGTTCAGATTGAAGTGTGACATTTACCTTTCTATTGTTTATAAGTCTCTACTTAATACAGGCAATGCTTGCTGTCTGCAAGATTAATTTGCCTTCTGATTTTTGGTACCTTGAAACTGTATGGTACAAGAAGTTTCCAAAAACTAGGAGGAGACTGAATTATGTGCTATAGGGTACCACCGACTATAGGGCAGATTTGTTAAAGAGCGAAGTGGCTAACGCTAGAGACAATTCGCTAGCGTTACCCCCCGCAGGGACATCGCCGATTCACTAACAGGCACAGGTGCCAATTCACTAGCGAAACAGACCGTCGCTAGCAGTCATTCAAACTCTATCACCAGGCGACTTTTCGCTCCCGCAAACTGTCGTTACTCCACAAATTCACTAAAATGTGTATTTTACTGTTGCCTGAGTTGACTTTGCCACCTCAGACCAGGCAAAGTGATATAAAGTGGCTAGATCTTAATCAATCTCATGTCACTTCCATCATATCCTGTCTGTCAAAAATGCATCAAAGTTGACTTTGGTGACTTTTCCTTTTTTGAAGCGGGATCGCCTGCAAAAGTCTTAAACTTTTTTTGGGTAATCTGTTTTCCCCATACATTTTAAAACATGTGGAACATTAATTTTACAGTGGGCTCATGTGTAGGGCATTATAATAATTCTCTTGTCTTTATTAAGGTTCCCTGGACATTAAAAAGTGGAAACATTAAGTATTTGCACCAATGTTTGAAATAAAGATGTCCATAAAACTTTAAATTTCCCTCTTTTTGCAAATTGACCTGAGTGCAAGATCACTAGCGAATTTTCATTAAACAGAAATGAACGCTAGCGCTTCTTCTCTATGAAATTCTCACACTGCCCTAGTATTGCTAGTGAAAAGGCGCCAGCGTTCGTCACCCAGGATGAAACTCTGCATATTAGTGAATTGGCGTAGTCTTAGCGCATTTGTGCCTGGCAAAGTGTTGCAAGTGGTGCAAAGCTGACCCTGGCGAAAATGATGTGCCACACTGACTCCTCTGTTTTTAAAAATGGAAAGTGTATCAAAGTAATAAAAATACAATGTACTGCTGCTCTGCACCAGTAAAACTGGTGTATTTATATGGTTTATATAAAAAAGCTGCTGTGTAGCCATGGGGGCAGCCATTCCAATTGGAAAAAGAAGAAAGGCTTTTTCTTCACTTCTCCTCAAGAAGCAGTTAATTGGTGTAACACATATAAGGCTCATTGCTACTAACCCTATGACGCGCAACTCAAGTTGAATTACAATAAGTTAACCTGCGTTATAAATGAGGACTGTTAAAATATTTGACATTTAACAAACACGGAGAGGACTGCACTAAGTTCATTCTTCTGTTGCGGATTACAAATTGCTGGTATTTGTGGCTGATCAATGTGAGTTGGTCGCATGGAACATCATCTGATTTGTTAATCCATAGCTATGCCTGCCTGTTTTTGCTGCAATTGTGTGCTGCCTTACCCAACTGCTGGCTTCAATGGAAATCTAAGGGCTCTGTGTCAACTTCACATGCCATGGCAATGGCTCCAGATACCAGAGCAGCACAGCCACCATAGTTCTTAAGCGCCACTATCTGTCAAGTGTCACTTGGAACTGAAGCTGCCATTAAACAAACTACTGGACCTCAACCTGAGCAGCTCTCTACAATGGCCCATTGGGTCAGGCTGGAACTATATTTACCCGCACCCCACCCTGCTCACACAAGAGCACAATTTGGTTTATTTGTTTGATGCTTGGGCCATTTCTGCTTCCATGTGTTTGGGAAGTCAGAACGGGAGGGAAAGGAAAGATGGCAATCTAATAATAGGCATCCCTCTATATCTATGCACTGCGAAAAATTGCATAGCATCTGGTGGGGATAATGTTTCTGATTTAAAGTTTACAAGTTTTACAGGCACTCTGAAAACGCAAAGCACGTGGGTCATGGTCCAAAGGCGTTGTACTTGCTACACAGTACGACTGTTTTTAATTAGAAACATAGTAAAACTGATCAAATGACAAATTTGTGTTTGTACACTGCTTACTCAACGCGACTGAGACAATTTTGGCCAACATTTATATCCCTCCCCCTGTATACGGATCATTGCCTTATGAAACTTTTAGCATTTATTCTACTACACAAGTTATAAGTGCTGGTGACTTCAACTCAACACTTAAGCCCCACTTGGATAGGGTCAGTACAGGCCAACAAAGTGTAAATTCTCACCTTACCAATCTGTTAGCCTTAATGACTGAAATGGGCGGTTGGAGATATTTCCACCCTCAGTATTTACAGTATTCATGTTTCTCTCCTTCTTACCTTTCACGTATTGATCTGATTTTTATGTCCAAAACTCTCTTGGTGGGCCTTAGCTCCTCAGAATACTTACCAAGAGGAATATCTGACCATGCTCCCTTAATGACTAAATGGGACCACTCCAGGGCCAAAAAACTAGAGGCATTAGTCATTGAATCGTGCTTGGCTTGATATTTTAGATATGGATGACCTCATAGCAACTAAAATAACGGAATTTTTCTCAGACAATGTCGGTACAGCTAGTTCTCTGTGGTTTGGGATGCTTTTAAGGCATATATTCAGGGGACCTTTAACTCAAATTACAGCAGTAAAACTTAATTCATCTAGGGAGGAGGTAACATTGGCAAAGAAGGTACAGGAGTGTGAAGCCAAGGCTATACAAGACCCACAGCCTTTAAATCTGTGCAGTCTCCAAGCAGCACAGCAAAATTATGGTATCAACACACTAAAGCTAATAGGAGACTACTTTTCTCTAAAGCAGCTTACTATGAACAGGGGGAACAAGCTGGGAAACTTTTGGCTTATATAGTAGGGATGCACCGAATCCACTATTTTGGATTCGGCCGAACCCCCGAATCCTTCCCGAAAGATTTGGCCGAATACCGAACCGAATCCGAACCCTAATTTGCATATGCAAATTATGGGTGGGAAGGGGAAAACATTTTTTACTTCCTTGTTTTGTGCCAAAAAGTCACATGATTTAGCTCCCTGGCCCTAATTTGCATATGCAAATTAGGATTCGGATTCGGTTCGGCCAGGCAGAAGGATTTGTCCGAATCCGAATCCTGCTGATAAAGGCCGAATCCTGGCCAAATCCCGAACCGAATCCTGGATTCGGTGCATCCCTATTATATAGCTAAGAATCAATCCTCCCCCCATGATAACTTACATCATAGATTCCACAGGCCTGCACCACACAAGGCCTGAATGTATTGCTGCTAATGTAACTAACTATTATAATCTAGTATATCAATCCAGATCAACGGCTATGGAAGCCGAGATAACTGAATTTTTAGGGGTTCTGGAATTGCCCCCCGCAGGATTATAAGGCCTAGTTAGATACGGAAATCTTGCCGAGGTAATGAAAGCCATAGACTCTTTCCCAAAAAGTTAAACTACATAAGCCAAATACAATTGGAAAACATAAAACAACATATATATTAATTGAACCTGGCATATAGCTGTAGAGTAGCCGCTAAATACAATTCAAAATTAAGTTTTGTTCTTAGAAACAGAAATGCTTCTGACATATCCTCCTTCATAGAAGCTTTTAAAGGGGTGCATTACTTGTAAGTTAACTTTTAATGGCATATTCTAAGCAACTTTTCAGTTGGTCTTAATATGTGCCTTCTTCTTCACAGAACCCTTTAAAAACACAAATGCTCTTTAAGGCTATAAATGTATTGTTATTGCTTCTTTTTATTACTCATCTTTCTATTGAGACCCTCTTATGTTAAAGGAGAACTAAACCCATACCCACCATAGACCCCCCTCCCCGCTTCCCCCCAGCCTACTTGCTCCCCCAGGAAAATTTGTTACTCACCCCTCACAGCAGATTCAGGCGTTGGCGCTCACTGCAGCCATCTTCTTCTTTGGTTATCTTTGTGTATTTAACAGCGTTTCGGCACGTGCATTTGGAGCAATTTCCTGGTTCCGGACAACTGCGCATGCGCCGAAGCAGAGATCGCTGAAGAGCCGAAAGAAGACACAAAGATTACCAAAGAAGAAGAACTCCGACACCTGAATCTGCTGCAAGGGGTGAGTAAACGGGCATTTGCCCGGGGTAGCAAGTAGGCTGGGGGGAGCTGGAAGAGGGGTCAACGGGGGGTAGGGGTTTTTTAAAGTATGGGTTTAGTTCTCCTTTAATAATCCTGTACTGTTGGGACCACAGGTAAGCACTTTATAAGGTAAGCACTGTTTGGATGAAAATACAGGGCCCATCAGCTATTAAACAGTGATATCTGCTGATAACTTCCAGGCATGGAAATGAACTACATATTAAATTATGCTTAGTTCTTGAGAGATGATCTATCTAGGTGTACACTTTGCATGTTAAAATTTTATCCAAATGAGTATTTTAGTACGTCTTATTATTATGCTTCTTCTCACTGCAAAAATAATCTGTCTGCATGCTGGATTTGTGGTGTTTAACACTAAGGGGCAGATTTACTATTGGTCAAATTTGAGGGTTAAAGGGGTGGTTCACCTTCAAGTTAACTTTTAGTATATTGTAGAAGGG
>CM044437.1:56346105-56357111 GCA_024363595.1 Xenopus borealis
TAAAAAAAGTCAGGCCAAACTAGAATCCATGATTTAAAAAGCTCTAATTAATCAATTTGGGGAAAACCCAGAACAATTGCATTGTAGGATATTGAAATTATTATATTTTCAGGCTGAACCCAGCACAGACCACTGTAACTTCCAACCTCGACAAGCCTGAGATGGCAGATTTTGGGATTTGGACTTTTTGCAGCATCGGGCTTTAATAAATCCAGAAAATTATGAGTTAAAAAAAAACCTGAAGAATTCGAATTTTGCCAGAAAAAGCCTGACCGGAGTTTAGTAGATATTTAAATATTTTCTGACCATATGATGCCTTTGTCAACTTTGATAAATGTGCACCTTTGTTAAATGAAACGCTTCTGATTTCTTAAGTTCGATCTTTGATAAAGCAACCTTTGTTTGGTTATGGCTATCAGAATGATGAAACAAAAATATCAACCTGCCTACTATGTTTTTGCGGCAAATTTCCATCATAGGTCTTTGGGACCTATTTAGAATGCAATTAATTTGATCAACTGTGATTAATTTTGAGGCAACTGGGAAGCACTGTGCAAAATTCTAGCATAAAAAGCAGCAGACAGATGGAAAAAAAAATGTGTAAAAATGGCATTTGCTGATATAGATATGGGATCTTTTTTCTGGAAATCCAATATCCAGAAAGCTCCGAATTACGGAATGGCCGTCTCCCATAGACATTTTATCCAAATTTTTTTAAATGATTTCCTTTTTCTTTGTAATAATAAAACAGTACCTAGTACTTGATCCCAACTAAGATATTATTAATGCTTATTGGAAGCAACACCAGCCTATTGGGTTTATTTAATGTTTACAGAATTTTCTAGTAGACTTAAGGCATGAAGACCCCTTATCGGAAAACCCCAGCTCCTGAGCATTATGGATAAAAGGTCTCATACCTGTACTGTATTTACTTCTTTAGTGGCTCATAGGAGGTGGTGTAAAATAATGGCCTACACTATTGTATATCAACAACATAAAATACACCTTTCTAAATAGTTTCTTTTGAATAGCTGATGGAAGATATCAGGGGATAGTGCAAAATCACTTGTAAGGAGAATTACAAAGGGAAAATTCGCTAAAGGATGAATCTTTGCCTGCGAAGGCATCGCCACACTTCGCTAGCTGCAAATTCGTTACCACTATGCTAATTCACTAAAGTGCAAAGTTGCATCTCGGCGTCTAGCGTTAATTCGTCAGCATGAGCATTTCATAGCAAACTTTCGCTAGTGTTCATTTCTGCCTTGCGAAACTTACTTAGTACTCTTACACATAGATCAATTTGAATAAGGTGGGTACATATAGGTCTTTAATAGAGATGTCAGTGCAATTGCTTGACGTGGCCACTTATTACAAATGTCGAAGGAAGCATAATAAAGACTACAGAGAACCTCTAATGCCCTAGACATGAGCCCACCCTAAAATGTGGCATGACCATGGTTGGGAATAAATGTTAACACAAAAATCATTAATAGTTAGGACTTTAGAAGGCAATCTCACTTTAAAATATGAAAAATGCATAAGATTTCGGAGGATGTAGCTTCATTTTGAAAAGAAAACTCTGGTGAAAGGTAATAGTCTGTAAAACTCGCACACTAATTTGTGGAATAAGGTTTGTTCACCTGAGCGAAAATTTGTAATTTGTCTAATTTTCGAGACAATTGTCCACTACGCCTGTTAGTCAGTTGGCGATGTCCCTGCAGATTGGATTTCTAGCAAATTTTCGCTAGCGTTGGCCACTTTCCCCCTGACCCATAGCTGACCCATATTTTAAAAGATGTTCCACTTATTTTACACAGTTTTTCTAGTATTTGCAACATTAAATAAGACTGGTTTTGCTTCCAACAAGGTGAATTATAGCCTAGTTTGGATCAAGTAAAATGTACTGTTTTATTATTACAGAGAAAAAAGTAATAATATAATAAAATTTTGGATTATATGGTTGTAAATGGATATAATTATATGGGGGAAATTTACTTACCTCTGAAGTAGCGCCAGCTACTGTCAACAATTTTGCTTTTTGGTTACTCTTGAATTCCAACACAGCTAAACCTATTCATTGTGCTTAGAACAGTGATTTTCAACCTTGTGCCTCCAGCTGTTAAGAAACTACAAGTCCCACAATGCATTTGCCTGACTGTGGCTGTCAGAATCCTTCATTGCATTGTGGGACTTGTAGTTCCTTAACAGCTGGAGGCACAAGGTTGAAAATCACTGGCTTAGAAGACCATACACAATTAAAATAGCTATTATGTTAATTCAGTAAATTGCTTTGAAAGGAATTAAAGTTGTATCTGTATTGTGACATTACCAAACCAATATTTATTTTATTATATTGAACAAAACAGTAGACAGTTGAACCATGAAGGTAGTGATTTTATATACTGTAATATTAATTACCAACCCACTGTGTATGGGGTGATAAAAACATAGGGTAGTGTATTTCATGACCCCCCCCCAGTCAGTGGACCCCAATTAAAGGTACTTTATACTTCACTAGGAATAGAGTGGTAGACTCTCTGTAAAATCCCAACTCCAGAAATTCTATGGTTGTTTTCTATAAATCAGGGTCTCCAGTGTATTTGAATTTTCTATGCATTTGAATATATACTATACAGTATTAACATTTGTGTTCGTAAAAACTAAGCTAAACAAAGATCTCAAGTAATGTGTGCAATCGGTTAACTAGAAGTAAAAATTAAGAGGCAAAGAAAAAAAGATGTAATTATATAGTTGGAGACCTTGAAATAATAAATCTTTCGGTTATGTGTCTTGCAATCAGTACTGAATCGAGGACAATTCTGCAATTAGAGGAAAATGTGGAATCAGCTGGGGGTTGGATGACAGTGGGAGTTCGAGAGGCCATTTATTGATGAGGTGGTCATAGCAATGCAGAGTCCATCGTGGAAACACTATACGAAAATGGGATTGAAAGGTCATTTATTGGCAGTCAATTTTTAATTAAATAGGCTCTTATGTGGCATGTTTGCAATTGACATTTCATTTTGCTCTCTGTTCAAGGAAAGAATGAAAGAGAATATTAAAGGCAGCAAGGGATAGAGAACCCACCCACACTTCAATTATGAATGGATTGCAAATGGATGTCTGAGAACTGTGATCCAATGTCTCACAGCATATGTGTATCTCTAGTTCAGTACTGCTTTACTTTGTTTTTCTTTGTTATTTACTCTTATTTTTATTATTTATTTTGTCTAAATATACCAGATAATTTGGTTCACTTGTTGGTTATATGGGCAGCACAGCTTCACACAGTTCTGAAGAACTTTATTGGTAAGCACAGTTTTTTGTGGTATCTGATAAATCTTAATACGAATCAACCAGAAATGTATTGACTTCTGTACAGAACAATTTTGGGAGTTGGAGTGGCCAAAAATATATGGACTCTTATCGCCTCTATCCAATACAAAGGTGTTTTATCTGCTATGTAATCTGTGCCTTTTCTACTTTTTTCCAGCAGCTTGAATGGCTCTCCTAATGGCTACATAGCAACTTGTTTAATTGAACTGTAGTAGTCATCTGAAGCCAACACACAGTTTTTACCAGTGCAGAACATTATATTTTAATCGCTTTGATAAACTTTCAGTTTTTGGTGTTACTGTTCCAGAAACCATATTTCCCAACATTTTGAAAATAGAAAGAATAACAAAACATTTGGCCGTGCCCATTTTGTGGCCACACCCCCTGATCACCATTTCCATTGTAAAAAAATTGTCAGGTTATGAAAGTTTGAGCACATTCGGTGGTTTGTATGTGTTTTTTGCTCATGAAGGGGAATTTCCCTTTAAGCTGTAACTCAAAGTTTCCCCAATATAATTAGGGGCAGATTCAGGGAGATTTAGTTGCCTTGCAACTAATTGCCTCCTCTGCTGGGAAAAAATCTCCCCGAATGGCCTTCCGTCTGCTAAAATGAAGAATCGCCTGCGCTAATGCGATTCAATTTCCAAAGTCGCCTGTAGTTTCCTTGTGAGGCAACTTTGGGCGATTTCGGAAATCAAAGCACCACGAAGACCATGCCACTAACCACTCACTGCAAGCTCACAAAATTGTACAAAAATATATGTTCATGCTTGGCCAACTTTTTTTCGATCCTATGATCAATGGTAAATGAAAATATGAAAACTGGCAAAGCAAATGTGGTCATAAATGTACCCCTGGTATGATGCGCTGATTCATAATAAAATGTTTACATTCTTTTCCTGAATGTATAATGAAGGGCAGCTGTCAAATTTGAGCCCCGTGGGCCTCATGATTTCATTTAATCCAGGCCTTGAAAATGCTGTATGAGAAATAATCTGCCAACATGATTTAATTGGACAGCACTAGAAAACGAAACAAACCAATTTGGCAATTATTTTTTCCCATATACTGAGAAAATCCAAAGCAATGGTAGATCTTAAGAGAGGGAATATTAACTTATCAGCACTGGAACCTCATAACTTTTCTTTGCCATGGGGTAAAGGTGTGGTTTCTAATGCTAAATGTTCTGACAAGGGCCTAGGAGATTTAGGATATGCTACTAACAAAATACTAGGGATGCACCAAACACTGCTTTTTTATGCTGAATCCCTGAATCAAGGGCTATGTATTTGACCTAATATTGAACTGAATCTGAAACCTTCATTTTCGCCGTAAAAGCTGACGCACGAGTAGGAAAACCTGATGCACGAGCTAATTTTTACAGAAATATAGAGTTCATATTTGATTCAGCCTTACTCATGGATTTGGCTGAATCCTGATAAAAATAGCTTGGATTTGTCCTAAACCCAAATTGAATCCAGGATTCTGTTCCCTACAAAATATATTGTCAAAGGGCTAATGCTAGCTTTCTAGTGGTCTTACCCCATATTCTTTAATTTACTCCTGCTAGGTTACATTGTCAAATGTCAACAGCAGACAGTCATCTGGGTACTTAGTCTGTGCTACTGACTGAGCTTCTATCATATTGGGGCTCATTTACAAACAAAAGTTCAGTGTGGCATTTTGAGCACAAATTGGCCTGTTTTGCCCCTAAGTTCAGTGTTTTTACTAATAATTCACCAGTTCCACAAGTGAAACTTATATCTGATGCAAGTGTGGCTGATGCATAAAAAAACACGCAATTCTACTTGCATTTTTTGCAAAAGTAGCAATGTTGTCACTGCGTAGCATCAAAATAATGTGTGCGCCCGATTTTTTAGGCAAAATTAAGTTCTATCTTTTAACACTGGTCACTGTGGGACCTCCCCCTGTGTCAGTAGATACACTTGTGCACAATAGCTTTGCCCCTTGCAATATCGCTCTGCTGGGTGCTGCAGAGTCTGTCCTGCCTCCTGTTCTGAATTGATCGCTGGCGGACCTCCTGACTCAGGAAATAAACGTTAGCGTTGCTTTGCACTTTAATGCCAGGCGAATTTTGGCTCTGGTGAATGGACATAACTTCAAATTCATTAAGATTCGGATTTTACTGAAAGTTACCTCTTTTGCCAGACTTGCCAGAAGTGCACTGGAGTGCATAGTCCAAAAAATGCTGCTGCCTTTTCATTTTTTCAGGGTGATAGGCTGCAAAAGGCATAAAAGGAATTTTCGAGCACCTGGTTCCCCCCATACATTTTCTATCATATGGCACATTATTTAACTGTGGGCTTAAGTGTAGAGCATTAAAACAACTCTATTGACTTTATTAAGGTTCCCTTGGCATATCTAGTTTTAAATAAAATGTAATGTATTAGATGCATAATGTAACGTAAAAAGCTCCATTCCACTTTAAATTGTCTGCTGTATTCAAATTAGCCTGAGCGTGATATTGCACTAGACAGATTTGAACACTAGTGCAGTTTTGCTTTGATTTGCTTGCTCTATCGAAGTAACGCTAGAGCGCCAGCATTCGGCGCCCTAGACTTGCACTTTAGTGAATTAGCGTTGTGTGAACGAATTTAAGCCTAGCGAAGTGTTGCACTCTTTAGTGAATTTACCCCATGGCCTTGGTAATTTCAAAACTGGGCTGTGAACCTTACAAAGTACTAGTAAAAGGTTGCCAGGACACCACAGAGGGTCCAAACAAACATAATAAAACATCTCTCTCTGGCAAAGTGATAGTATTAAATGTATAATGTGGTAACGCAAGTCAGCCAGATAAAATGTATCCTTATCTTGTTGTTACAGAAGAATGTTCTTTTTTCAAGAGTCTGTATTGATTTTTGACACACAAAGATCTGCAAAATATTCGGATACTCATTTGATGTTAGGGATTTATATAATGCTTCACTCATTCATTGTATTTCCACAATTAAATTATTAGGTGTCTTGACTATTGCTCAGTTGCCGTCTGAGGTATTAGGCAGAGTGAAAATAAACATAACATCTAGAACTGCAAAAATCTTTGAATTAAGTCTCTCTTAGAACTGGCACAGGCTTCACTTTGGTCAACTGGGAGAACATAACAAGATTTCTTATTTAAGGGAAAACCATACATGTGTTTAAAAAAGACAATACATATAGTGTGCATTTTATACATTAATATATGCATCTGTATTTAAATCACATACCGTGTAAGGTGCCCATTTATCAGGATAAGTATTAGCTGATGGTCAAATAATGCAACAGCTATATCATTGATGGAAATTTGCCTCAGGCATTTGCCCTAAATTGGAAAAGGATTGATATCATCCATCAGCTTACAGGAGAGATGGTGGGAAGGTATGATAAATTGTCTGTCTCGTTTTCAGAACAGGAGGTAGAAGGAGAGAAACTACACATGGAAAAGCTAAATGATTGGTTTTCATGACAAGGAAACAGGTTAGGTAGTATAATCACAAAAATGTTATATGTGACATATCACAGCGGACTTTCTAGGACTGCTAATACTTTTTTTTTCTTTTTTTGCAAAATGAAAGAAAATGTAATTCCAAGCAACTTTCCAACATACTAAACCATTTTCAATGAATTCCAAATTATCTCCAGTTCTGTTAAAGGACTGGTAACAGCAAATTTTTTTTAAAAGTTTGTTAGTATACATAGAAAAATAAACACCAAGACAAATTAAATGTTAAAATTGCAAAAGCCTTTATTAAGAAATAGCTTACCAAAACTCCGGTTGCGCTCTTCTTCAGAAAAGGCGACAGGTTGATGATCCATCGTGCAGTGCTTGATTTCTCCTCCCTGGCTATCTCCTATAAGGAAGGCAGGGAGGTGAAATCGAGCACCGCGTGATGGATCACCTGATTGCCTTTCGTGAAGAGAAGCGCAAGCAGAGTTTGGGCAAGTTATTTCTTCATACAGAATTTGAGATTTTATAGTTTCATTTGTCTTGGTGTTTTTTTTTTCAATGTATACTAACAATTTAAAAAAATGCTGCTTAATCTGCTGCTTCTGCTTTGTTATTTGGAAAGTCAGAACCAGGAGTTTAGAGAATATAAACAGCCAGACAAATACTGCTTTTGATAGCAATTACACTTGGCAACAACTGGAAAACTATTTAGAATTGTTAATTAATGCATACTGGAATGTCTCTTGGAAAGAAATATTATTCTGTTGTAGTGGTTCTTGTAGATGGCAATCTTACCTTGCCTGCGGCTGACATTGTTTTGTAAGTAGATAAGTTTTGTACCAATTGAAGTCAGAAAAATCTGTCACAATGCATTTGTATTTATTTTATTTTCCATTTGATAGATACAGCCATTAGTGTTTAGTGTACTACTGATGGTTGCTGAGAGTCACAGCAGTTTGACATCTGTGTTTAATATTATAATGGCCCTGAATAGCAGTAATCTGAAGGTTTAATCCAGGCTTCTGTGTAGCTACTGACAAATGCTCAGCTAAAGTCTGAGCATCCAGTATATGCATCTGTTAATCTTTGCTGCTGTCCTGTGATCCAATTTGACTGTAACATGATATTATTCTGGGAATAATGGACAAATCTCTTCCGTAGGGACATAAAAATAAATACCCAGATTAACACGCTAATTTGTACCATTCATCAGGAATAGCCCAATCATGCACAGATGCAAAAATCAGCAATATATTTGCAGCCGAGGACTGCATTTGAAAACAGGCAGGCTTATTTACTAATACAGGATCAAACATCCTCTGTGTAAATAATCCATAGCAACCAATCACGTATTATTAGCCTGTACTAGACTGGATAAACCAACTGGTTGCTGTGGGCAACTACACTAGAGAAAATTACCCTTAATGACTTTTGCAATTTGGTGATTCCCCCTGGGGGAAATCAGGGATACATCAGGATTAAATGCATGGTACCTAATAGCAAAGAAGACAATAGGTGCTTGCATTATAATTACTAAAGCACAATCTTGTAATATATTCATTTTATACACACGCATGTATTAATGAAAACATATAGTAAATACAATGCAACTGTTCCCTACAGATGTGTTTGACTTGAATAGTTAGAATGTGAGGCACATTCATGGGTCTGGCATGGAATATTGGGTATGTAATGGTCAGAAAGTATGGAATAAAATAGATGCAGTGTACAGAGCAGAGCAGTACATTGCAAGACATAGGGGCAAATTCACAAAAATTGGCGTAGGCTTCGCTAGCGTTCGCCGCACTTTCTCCAGGCGAATTTTCGCCAGCGCTACGCAAATTCACAAAAGTGCGAATTTACGCTCAGGTCGGTGAACGGTAGCGTAGTTGCGCTAGTGTTACTTCGCTAGGCAGAGCGCTGCATACGCTAGCGAAGCCTAATTTGCATACAGCGGGCACTTTAACTTATAATAGAAGTATATGTTACAGCCACTACATTCCACTACACAAGCCCAGGAAACCTTTAATAAATTATATAAAGTTGTCCTATTACCCTACATGTGCCCCCTGTATAGTTGAGTTGCCATATGTTAGGAAATGTAGGGGGGAAGAAGGGTAACCACCCAAAAAAATTATCGATCTTTTTCAGACTATCACCCTTCTTTGCTAAAATACGCCGTCGTTTTTTTTGGGACTTAGAAAAAAAAATTTGAATTTTTTTTTTCTACCTCCTATCTATTGTATTGAACTTCGCCTGGTCTGACCAGGCAAAGTAACGTCTAGTGTAAGTGCTAAGGTCGAGGAAAATGTTCATCTTAGTGAATTTGCGAAGTTACAATCCTTCGTCAGTGCGCAACTTCGCCTGGCATAAGGGTGCAAAGTTGCGCAAGTCTATCTACTGTACTTCGCTAGCGAAAATTCGCCAGCGTCCGTGTTAGTGAATTTGCGAAGTTGCGAAATTACATCACACTGGCGAATTAGCGCTAGCGTTAGACGCTTCACGCTTTAGTGAATCTGCCCCATAGTCTGGTTAGAATGTGTTAAAATTATTTGCAGTATATAATAGTTTGATATGGGGACGGGATAATTTAGAATCCAAATTTGTGATTGTCAAATAGAATGGTTGTGGAATAGGATTGTGAGAATGCATACTTTAGAATGTGTGGGATAGCATCGTTAGAAAGGGAGGGTTGACATTTAACTTACTCTCTTATAGGGATGTGTCAAAAATAATTAATCCCTGTGACTGTATGGGGCAGAGTTATCAAAAATTGAGCTTGCTTTTTTCTCAATTCAAGAAAAAACATGACTAAAGGGGTTATTTTTTTAAAGGTCACGTTGTGAAATATTTTTCACTAGAAAACTCAAATGTTTAGAGGGAAAAAACTGAATTTTTTCGAAATTCATTATATTATATCCTGATGCTGCAAAAAGCCAGAATCTGAAAACCCCCGTTTCAGAACTTTCAGGGTCCTGTATAAATCAATGGGAGAGTCACCTATCTTAATTTACAGTTTTTGTGGTTTGCACTGGGTTGTGTCCAAAAATCCGACTTTTTCAGAGTTTTTTAGTGAAATCTCGCAAAATTTGAGTCATTTGGAAAAAAATGACAGACAAATTTGAGCAATTCGGGTTTTTGCTTGATTTTATCAAGTTTTTCGGCAGTCTGATTAATTCAATTTTTTTTGTATTAATAAATAGGCTAAAATCGGGCATAGGAGTTTGGTTGTGTGTGTTTTTTTTCAATAAAATATAAGATAAATTCAGATTTTAGTAAATAACCTGAAATGTCTGCTTAAGGATACTTACTATGTCTACTATCCCTAAGTCTACTAAAAAAATTAAACACTAAAGGTTTATTTAATAAAGGTCGAGTTGTAGAATTGTAGAATTGAAGCGAAAATGCAAATGTAAAAAACTCAAATCAGTGAAGTCGGGGTGAAAAACTTGAATACTATGATTGATCAAGTTTTCCCAGGAAAAAAACCTTGAATTGTTCCAATTAATCGAGATTTCAAGGGAAATCCAACAAAAAAAAATTATGAAGGCTACAAACAGGCTTCAAATAGTTCAAGGGACCTCTGCCATTGACATCTACATGACATCAACAGGCTTTAGATATTTAGTTTTTCTTGAAAGAAATTTTTAACCCAAAAATTTGAGGTTTTACTAAAATAATACCCTCAAAATAAAAGATTTTCAAATTTTTTTTTGGGTAAAATACAACTTGACCTTTGAGAAATAACCTCCTAAATAAACCCATTAAGATTGTTTTACCACCAATATTGATTTGTGTAGCTTAGTTACCATCAAGTACAAGGTACTGTTTTATTATTACAGGGGGAAAAAAAATATTTGCTTAAAATAAAATTACTAGTACTAAGTGAAAGTATAGTTCAGAGCAAGTGACAACTATATTGTACATCCTGTCGACAAGGGCAATGCAGTTGAAAATATATGTTGAGAAGATGTTTTGTGCTTCAAATCACATACATCTTTGCTTCTGTTTATTTTAGTATAAAACATGGAAAAAAGCATTCTACATGTTGCCTACATACCCTAACACAATTGTACGCAAACCCCTTATCTTTAAGCATAAACAAGAGATGGGACCATGTGTCTCAGCACATGTTTTATGGACTAGTAACAATTTACATCCGTCAGTTCTCTTAAATGAAAGTACAGCTTAAACAGGAAGGCGATTTGGTTTTAGAAGTGTC
>CM044437.1:56379423-56390291 GCA_024363595.1 Xenopus borealis
GAATATCACTCTCTACATTATACTAAAAGTTAACTCAAAGGTGAACCACCCCTTTAATACCAACCCCAAAGAGACAAGCACTTGCTGTTCTTGGTATTTGTGTTTCCAAAATTGCATCTAGAATTTCAGCCCAGTAAAGGGTAAAAGCTGTGCAGTCCCAAACCATGTGGCTGAGAGAGGCATTTTGAACATGGCACCTGGGACATTCAGGAAAAATGCAGTGTAGTTTGGCCAGTTAGTAATATGCTCTGTGCACAAGTTGTATCATTCTATCAATATAATTAACAGAAACCGATAGTGGGGAAGCCAGCAACTCCTGCCACTCCTCGTCCTCCAGTTTTTCTCTACGATTTCCCTTTAAAAGACTCCATCGGTTTATTAAAAAGTGCAGTATGTAAACCAGAGTATAGTTTCGATACGAGTCCTTTTGTGGCACCCTGTGCTAAATAATCAGCTAAATCATTTTTCGCAGTAATTTTGGGCTACTTCGATTATCGAATAGCGCAAATTTTGACTTGAATAGAACTTGGCCAGCTGCTTCTGCACCTTCGTAGAGAACTCAGCATATATAGAAATGTTCTGGGCCTTGTGATGTAGTGGCCCTTTTGTACTGGCAAGTCTCAAGATGCTGTCCCTGTCTCTAGCATTCAATAATCAGGGGTCTAGCAGGCCCACCCAGAGCTACTGAGAGAATCCTATGTGCTCTCTCTATGGCAAAGGTAGGGGACAGGTTAGACTCACCCAGTTCCACTTATAACTAGGCTGAATATATTCTTAAACCTAATATCAAACTCCTAATGTAAATGTAAAATTAACCCAAATTTGAATAACTTGAACATGGCCTGCCATGTTTATGATACTAATTATACAGCATCTTTACCTATTAAAGATAAAAACTAGAGGCTGGGAATTCCTTCGCTTGACCCAGTTCCCCCTCCTCACGTAATCCATTAAAGCTTATTCTGGCTGCCACACATCCGCCCTCTCAAATCACCTTGCTGCTGTCAAAAGCAATGTGTGCTGCCAGGACTTTGAGATCTGAGAGGAACAGAACTACCTGTCTGCTTCCACTTGTCCTACAGGGACCATCTTAATGTCGCCCACTTGTCTTGTGTCTGATGAGGGTTTTGCTGTGGAAAGAAAGAAAGGATGAAATACATCACCAACAGGTTATAATAATAGGCTTGGCTTCACTGTGTGGATGAGAATCCCCGGGAAACTCCCAGAATGCAATGTGTGCAGGAGCATTGATTGTGAGACATCTATTGCTAAAAGCGTATACTCTCTGCAAGGGTATGCTTGCTATTTAACCTTGATGGTAAACAAAGTCTACACTCTTTAAAGAGAAACCAAAAAACAAAAGAAAATGTGTGGTTCTCAGATGGCAGACACATTTACTGAAAACCTAATAGATTTTGCCCACATAAGGTATATGAAGGTCACTGTTATGATGTATTTGCCAAGACATGTTGCACTAACGTACAGGGCCAGAAATAGGGGTAGACAGAAGAGGCAAGTGCCTAGGGTGACACCCTGGGGAGGGGGGGGGTCGTACTGGGTACATACCTCCCCCGTTTGGCAATCCTTAGTTCAAGGTCCTGGAGGATACTTTGTATAGACTCAAATAAACTGGCTTTATATTTACCTGTAATGAGAAACCATTTGATAATAAGGCAATTATCATATCAAAGAATGTATTTAGAGTATGGCTGGGGAGCAACTGAATATGTTAAGAAGCCATATACAGCATTAGGTTTTATTCTAAAACTATTTCAGTAAAATTAACATTTTTTTTAGCACTTAATGTTTATCCATTTTGATGTTAGTGTTCTTTCAGTAATATGTCAGTGTAAATATAAGTTATTATCTTGGTTCTTAAAGGGCACCAATGGGCAGAAAAAAAATCCCCAAACCGAAGGTGCGGGCTGATAGAGCCCGAATTCCGGTTTGGGGTTGTAGTAGTTTAAAAAAAAAAAAAAAAATGACAGTCCATACGCATGCGCAGAAGGAAAAGATGCCTGAAATTATGGCAGCTTTTCATTCTTGCTTATGCGCATGATGTCACATGCGCATACTGTGCATGTGCATGGACTGTCATGGCGGCTCACACCGGGAGCATTTTTTTAAAACTACTACAAGCCCAAACCGGAATGCAGGCTCTATCAGCCCGCACCTTCGGTTTGGGTTTTTTTTTTCTGCCTATAGGTGCCCTTTAGGAGGATATTTGAATACCTGCAAGAATGGAAACATTTGGGAGACTCTATACCAGCCTGTTCCTTGGCAGTGCATAGTTTCCAGATATTTCTAGATTAGGTGGATTTGTGAGAATGCTTTACCAGATCATCAGTTCACTGGTACGCTCATCACAACATTTCAAGAATGTTAAAGATAATTTTGAATCCTCCTGAATGTGAGAAAGCAGGCAACATTTATCTAATATAAGTAATTATAAAAAAAACCTGGATGAATGAAACTCTTCATAGTCATGTCAGGCAACATTTAATAATGTGTTGGGTGCAAAAGGCCAGTTAATTTTGTGGAGCAGAGATACAGGGAGGTGGTGACTTGTGTAAGGCGTATTCAGTTAGCAATATACTGTGATCTATAATTAAATTCCGGAGCAGTGTAGCTGCAGCTGAAATAAATGAACGTAACTGCTGTTTTAGGATGGATTGTTTTGAATCATAAAGCCTGTTAAGACAGGAGTTGTGTTGGGTATTGATCAGGGGTTTATTTAAACAGGTAGTTCACCTTTTTTTTTTTTTAAAGATTTTATTTTTAATATTTGGTTTGGTACCAAACATAAATATAGCGAAACATTGAGATAGCCAAAGAAAATGTCTCAAGGGCCATAGGATGTAAGTTAGTGATTCATACATACTGCAGGGGTCCCCAACACCTTTTTTGGTCCGGGGACTGGTACAGTGGCAACATTTTTTGGAGGGGTCAGCGTCCAATTCTGTTCACCGGCGTCCAATTCTGGCATGCCGGATTAATATTGGCGGCCCAGTTCAGGACTGTTGGGCCGCAGACAGGTGCTTGGGGACCCCTGCATTACTGCACATAGACATAGAGACACCACATCACTGTCTTTGATCCATTATCCCGGTGCCATCAAACATTTTGGGACAGTCTCTGGTTATATATGTTAGTTAGTTCTTTTTTAAATTGACTTTTGGTGTAAGGCAGACATTGCAGTTGGTCTTTATACCTTTGTAATTATTCAACAGGTCTTCAGTTTGTCTTTTCAGGTCTTATTTACCCTAACAGCTAGGCAGTAATTTGAACAATAGACTAGTGCAGGGGCCCCCAACCTTTTTTACCTGTGAGCCACATTCAAATATAAAAAAAGATGGGGAGCAACACAAGCATGAAAAAATCCCTTGGGGTGCCAAATAAAGGCTGTAACTGGTTATTTAGTAGCCCCTATGTGACCCGGCAGCCTACTATAGCACTATACTTAGTTGTTTTACAATTAAAGCTTGATTTCAAATCTGGAATAGAAAAATAAGCATCTGCCTTGAGGACACTGAGAGCAACATCCAAGGGGTTGGAGAGCAACATGTTGCTCACGAGCTACTGGTTGGGGATCACTGGACTAGTGTATGAATAGCAGAGGGTCTGAGCAGAAAGGAAAGTAATAAGTAATAGCAATAGTCATTGTTACCTTACAGCATAATAGTTTGGGTCAGTGACCCCTGTTTGAAAGCTAGAAGACATGAAGACAAGTTGAAAAGTTGCTAGGAATAAAATATTAAAAAGAGCAGACTTAAAAAATAGAACGGGAAGACAAAGTCTGAGAAAGAAAGCAAAGTTGAAAACATGCTTTGAAGGTGTAGTGGTAAATAAAAAAACTAATAAAAATTTTTAAAAAAAGTTTAATTTGAAAAAGACATTGCTGTGGAATATTTTGGCATTTTATAAATACGTGATAATAATAAGACAGATGTACTTTTTTTTTTTTTTTTAGAGAATTTTAGATGATGCTATTACTGATAAAATGCAATTACCTGAAAGTGTGGTGCTTTTCTAAAGATTTGAGAAAATAGTTCATAGGGGACTTAGAAGAAATATAATAGCCATCTAGAAAGATGGACAATGACTTAATTTTACAATCCATGCTTGAAATACGACTTTAATAAAGTGACAGAGCAGTTCCATGGTCATATAAAGATAAAAAGTGATTCCCTGTAGTGTTGCCTGTCTAGGATATATGATAAATTCTGGTGGAATGGATCATTTCTCCCAAGGTGTGTCTTATGTCACACAGAGAGCTCTGCAGACCACTCACTCATTAGAGTGTAGGAACTGGGCATACTGAAACTCTTCTTCAGTACTTTACACAGTACAGAAAAGGACCATTTTTGTACTTTGGACTGCATTGTACATGCCTCCCCCAACACCATATATCTGTTTTCAATTAGCTCAGCAAAAAGCTGATAGAAATGCCCCCTGTCGAATATCACATGTAGGGTATTGGGGAATAATGTTGCCATTGTTAAATTATAATAATATATAGTATATTAGTATAAATGCATGTTGAGTAGTTGTGATATAGCCTAGAAATGTTGGAATTTGCCTTTCCCAAGTGTGCTGTATGCCACTAGTTGATATAAATTATTCATGGAGAATTCAACTGTAATGCGCACAATATAGTGCAGTATCTGTTGGGAACATATTACAGAAGTGTCCTCAAGTATTTACCTTGCAGTTGGTAGAAAGTCTGCTATAAATTATGCATTTCTTATTAAAGTAGACTGCAACACTTTATCATCGTGTAAGACTTGGTACAAATGTGCCTAGTATAGTACAGGGGGCATGTTTTTTTCAGTCATAGCACATAAGCTTTGCTAGCTTCCCTTTGGGATGTCAGAGTGAAACAAAGTGATAGCAGAAATCTGAGCCTTCAGTGATTTTCAAACCTTGTGCCTCCAGCTGTTAAGGAACTACAAGTCCCACAATGCAATGAAGGAGTCTGACAGCCACAGTCAGGCAAATGCATTGTGGGACTTGTAGTTTCTTAACAGCTGGAGGCACAAGGTTGAAAATCACTTAGTTTATTCACACTAATTAGAAGATTCAACATGGGGAGAGAGGCATAGGGGCAAATTCACTAAAGCGTCTAACACTAGCGCCAGGGGTGATCCTGCCCATTATGCTGCCTGAGGTGGCCTTCGTTTTGTGCTCTCTGCGCTAAAAGAGACAAATTTCTGGGATGAAAACTGGAAATTCGGCTCTAAAGTTACCAGGAGCAGCATGTTTGCTGCCCCTGGCAACCAGGGGGCACTGCCATCTGAGGCTAGTGCCTCAACTTCCCTCATTGGCGGAGCGCCCCTGGCTAGCGCTTGTTTGCAGGCGTAACATCATTTCGCAACTTCGCTGATTTACTAAGAATGTCCCTGGTGAAAATTCGCTAGCTAAGTAGATATACTCGCGCAACTTTGCACCCTTACGCCAGCAAAGTTGCGCACTGACGAAGGGGCGTAACTATGCTAATTCACTAAGATGAACATTTTTCTGAACGTTACCTCTTACGCTAGATGTTACTTCACCAGGTCAAACCTGGCGAAGTTCAATACAATAGATAGGAGTTTGAAAAAGAAACTTGAATACAGTGGGCACATGTTTGGGCAATAGGACAAATTTATTTTATTTTTTAAATATTTCCTGGGCTTGTGTAGTGTAATGTTGTGGCTGTAACATACACCTCTATTATACCTTCAACTTGCGCTGTATGCAAATTAGGCATCGCTAGTGTAAATGCGCTTTGACTGATGAAGTAACAGTAGCGCTACTTCACTACTGTTCGCAGCCCTGAACACAAATTTGCGTTTTAGTGAATTTGCATATCGCTGGCGAAGTGCGGCGAACATCTGCGAAGTCAACGCTAGCGCATTTTCGGCACTTAGTGAATTTGCCCCTTAGGGTTTTTAAAGATGCATCGATTTTGGGTTTAGCCAGATGCCAAAGATTTTTAAAAGCAGATTCTCTAATTTATCATAAACACTGTCTCCATCTCTGCTAAGGCCCACTCTGTTTTCAATGAAACGTATTCTCTTGTTTAGTGTTGTACTTTACTTGCAACCATTGGAGGATCAACCAAAGATGGTACTGCTTTTATGCCAGCTTATTATTTGCTTGTGTAGGTTTAAATACAAGACAAATGCTTCCATATTTACTTATAAGGAGTCAACTTTACTAGAGTCTAGTATCGTAACTCATGGCAGGCCACCTAAACTACTGGTGTGTTAGTAAGCATATTTACTGACAACAATCATGGAAGCCCTGATTTCCGTTGAGTCCCATTGGCAAATAATGCCTTTTTTATGTTTTCCTTGTACAGATTACATCAAACCCTAAATAATTTTGTTATATGTGCAGAATATGCACATCCTTTTAGGTATAGTGTGTATTTTAGCATAATTAAGATGGTTATTGGAGAGAACATAACAATGCTATGTGAGCTCATCACAGTAAATCGAAGAAAATAAAGTGACTAATAGATTCTATGAGCTCTAAGTCCAATATGCATAGCTAGGCAAAAATATTAGCTCATTAATCATTTTCATTGAGCACAGGCTAGCTCACTTGATTCATTCATCCATAATGGCTGAGTTTAATACTCTCATGGTCAGTGTGCAGGCATCCCTGTGGGGCAGTTTCATAGTGTTAAACTCATATGTTGCACTAAATAATAGAGTGGTGGCAGCCAATTGCAATCTTATTAGAACTGGTTAGTTGAGGAGAAATTGAAGAAGATCAGGTTTTAAAGACAAAGTTCCTAATGCACCAACCTATGTCAGCATTTATTCTCGTGCCAGGCATTTAGTAGAAATAAGTGTGAGAAAGTATTAGGTTTTAGACACTGAAGCAAACCACATTTTTGGAAGCATACATGAGATATTCCCTGCTTTGTTTTACTATGTGACAAAAGTGCCATCCTAATTCTCTGCACCCTTGTTTGTCTCTAGGTATAGTAATCAGCTGATCAGATCTGCTTCTCTCCACCTCATTAAAATCCATCAGTGAAGAGAAGCGGTGAATATGCTTTGTGTGCCCTAATTTTATATCACTGATTTTACAGTGGACTAGGTTAGAAAGGGGAATATAAAAGAGAGTAATATTATTTTCTACAGCTAGATTTGTCAGATATTAAGTTTGACTCACTTTTGTGTCATTTTCTTTCACCATAACTCTAGTGCTTGTGCCTGTAACTTTATTGATACATTAGAGGGCTGATTTATAATTAACTGAAAATTGGGTTCGGGTGAATTGATGTAAGAACATGCTGTACAAGAAAATGTGAGCAATTTTAAGAACACACTTGTTTTTTCTTACATTTATTCACCTGGACCTAACAAATGATATTAAATCATCCTCTAAATTTTGTTTGCATGTATATTGGTTTGTTTCTACTTGCATGGTATGATAATATATCTTCTTACCATATAGAGCTTCTTGTTACACATTAGTTGGTGTTACTAGTACAGATATGGGACCCATTATCCAGAATGCTCAGGACCTGGGTTTTTCCAGATAAGGAATTCTCCCATAATTTGGATCTCCATACATTAAAGGAGAACTAAACCTATACTTTAAAAAAAACCCTACCCATAACCCCCGTAGACCCCGCTTCCCCAGCCTACTTGCTACCCTGGGCAAATGTCCCTAACTTTTTACTCACCCCTTGCAGCAGATTCAGGTGTTGGGAGTTCACAGCAGCCTTCTTCTTTGGTAATCTTCATGTCTTCTTTCGGCTAATTCCTGTAAGTTTCAACACATGCGCAGTTGTCCAGTTGTCCATAACCGGGAAATTACTCCAACTGCGCATGCGCTGAAACGCTGTTCAATACACGAAGATTACTGAAGAAAAGAAGATGCTGCCATGAACTCTGATGCTTGGATATACTGCAAGGGGTGAGTAAAAGGTTTGGGCATTTGCCCGGGATAGCAAGTAGGCTGGGGGGGAGGGGTCTACAGGAGGGAGGGTTTTTTATAGTATGGGTTTAGTTCTCCTTTAAGGGGGTTGAGTTTGTGAGGTCTTTTCTACCTCTAATAAATTTATAACTCGAATGTTTGCTTATTTATGTAAAAAACCCGAAATGTTAAAAAAAAAAAAAAAACTTGAATACCTCGAATTTGTCGAGTTTATAGGCTAAAAAACCTTGAATACCTTGTTATCAGTTTTTCGAGTGCATACCCCCGTAAAACAGACAAAAATCATGAAGGCCAAAACATCTTCAAATGGTTAAAGGGACCTCTGCCATTGACTTCTAAGTGACCTTGACAGGTTTTAGCTGGAGTATTTTTGGATTCAGGCCTTCGGGGCATAATAAATCTTAAATAATTTGAGTTTTCTTCCCCCTGAAAAATTTGAGTTTTTCCCCCTAACTTAAATTGCAGTCTTTGAGAGTCTTACCATAATTCAGAGCTTTCTGGATATCGGGTTTCTGAATAATGGATCTCATACCTATACATTTTAATATGTAAAATTGCCCTGCTTGTCCCAGAAGCAACTGGGTGAGGAAACATTTGGATAAATTCAGGAAGCAGAACTTGCCACTGTTAGCCACATGAAAGACCTACAACTTTCTGTTCACTTGTATAGGGACTTAATTTTACTGAAAAACTATATGTATACCATTTAATAAACATGCCTGTGTTGTAGTTCAGTTTTTACTTTTAATAAATATATCATTTGTCGTCCTTCAATATTGCAAATGCAGGTTATGTGAGAATAACAATGTAAAACAATGCACTTTTAGAGGTAGATTTTTTAAGAATCGAGCTGTGTTCCATGAAAAAATTTTCAAGGGTACCTTTGAGTCAAAAATTAATTTTTCTGGATTAAAAAAAAAAAAAAAATCAATTTTTTGAGATTATTTATTATACCCCGACCTACACGGTGAGGCTTATTTTGATCTGACGCGCTGAGAGGGAGCGCATGTAAGTAATAGAAATGTTGCACCTACAAACTGTGTGCATCTGACAAGACAATGCTGTGGGATGAAGAAGCAACGTGTAGTTCAGCCCTTGAACCTGACGAGGTCATGTAGAAGTTAATGACAGAGGTCCCTTAAACCATTTGAAGATGTTAATAGCCTTCAAGATGTTTGAGTTTTCTTCAGTGGGTTTTGCTTGCAAACTCAATCAATTCGAGCGATTCAAGTTTTTTCCTGCCGAAAATTAGTTTTTTGGTTGTTAACACTGACTTCACTTATTTGAGATTTTTACATTCATTGGAGGTCTTAAAAAGCTGAAATAGCTCTAAAATTCATAAATAATCCCCTAAATCCACTTTATTTTTATTCTTAGGACATTATTCAGTCATACCTAGTTTTTTAAAACTTATCTGGCTGACTTACAAAATTAAATATGATAAAGGGGGCAATAGGCTGAAAGTATAACCCATAACTACAAGCAGTAGATTCTACCCTACTACTTGATAGCAGTTGGCTACTTGATTAGATTTGCAGACCAGTGGTAAATTTTGTTCCTGTTATTTACAGTAAGCCATTATGCCTTAGCCTGCATAGAAATAACAGTGACATTTCCTAGTGTGGCAATCTTTAAACATCAGCTGCTCCTGAGGTTGACTGTAATTAATAATGCAGTGTATTTGAATCTCAGGGTTGCCACAACTATCCACAAAAGCACTGAGGATGCTGCTCTATATCTCCTGGGGTGCACAGAAAACAAGAGTAATAATATGGGAATTACTTCTGTAGGTATTTACAGGGGGCAAGTACTGGAGAGAAGCCTCTTGTATTGGGGTCTAACTCCTAGGCTGCTGGTAGTAATATTTTACTCTCTGAAAATTGTCAAAAATGTTCAGGAGAGCCCTTTGTGCACATATATTTTGTACATTTACTTGTTCCTTGTGACCTTCTTCCAAAGACACCAGCGGATTCTTGTGTTTATATATGATATCCACTATGACATGCTGTACCTCATTTGTTGACCCAATAGTTACTTATGGCTCTCCCCATACCCATTATTTTCATCTCATCAGTTTTTCATGCGTGCAAGCCCATTGCTGTAGCAGTGTTTTTCATTTTTTCCCTGAGTAACTTGGATCTCGTCAGCGCCGGATTTTCAAGGTGGGCTGCGTGGTCCTAGCACCTGCCCGCATACCGCGCACAGGCGCAGGTGTCCCTGGTGCTCCCCATAGAGTGGCTGGGTGGCATGCCGCCCCTAAAAATTTGGGCCTGGATCGCGTACAAAGTCACAATGAGTACACACAGACCTCATGCCAAGATTTCCTTCTTAAGAATTCTGGTTGTTAGTCAAGTATGTCTTTAATTTAAATATTTGTGCATCACAACAAAAGCACAAGAATTATTTTAAATGTGTGCACATATTTGCAGAACAGTATGTGTTCATTTAGTGAAGCTAAGCTCACAGTTACATGAATGGTTTTTCATGATTCATGGATATTCCCTTGTGTAGACTCTCAAAAAGATAAAGTAGTCCCTTGTAGTGGCTTTTTTCCTGCTCTAATTCCATTAACGGTTGTGCCCCTAAGCTAGAAATGTATTGATCAAGTGAAGGAAAGGCTGAGATGCAAGTAGATATGTAACTGAATAAATGCTAGTGTTTGGGAGATAATCTGGATCATGGAACACAGAAATATATATTTATTAAGTATGACCTTGAGCATAGGAATGAAAAGAAAAGATACGGTATTTATATTGAATTGTAATAGCTATAATTCAGAAATGCTCCCTAATCTATTAACTTCAGTATGTGCAATTTCCCAGCTTTCAGTTATGAACCAGATAGCACAGCTTTCATTTTCCAGAATGTTGCATAAATTCCCATGAATGTGTAAAGAACAAAAGAAGACATTTCAGGTTTCACTACTCATC
>CM044437.1:56434205-56469959 GCA_024363595.1 Xenopus borealis
CATTGTTTGTTTTCTTGTGCTTTGTTATGTATTGCCTGAATATCTGACCTGTGGATTTCCAGCCTTGTGTCACCAGTTGCTCACGTGGAAAAAAAAATTGGAGCTAAATATTCTCGAACTAGTGTATACTCTCTGGAAGTATGATTACTAAGTACAAAATAATACATCTACTAGCTCAGCAACTTACTGGGCTTTAAAACGCCGCTGTTGGTTTTGGTTTTATCTATGCCTTTCATGCGGACTGTTCAACATCACTACAAATAGAGGTAAAAAAACACAAAACAACAAATTACAAGAAGTTGTTTTTACATTGGCAGAGACTGATTCCAAACAGCTGTGTTTAATTTAACAAGAGCTTTCAAATGTTTCTGTTGGAGGTGAACTGCTGAAAATAGTGAATCACATGTCTACCTTTCTTTCTCTAGACCGTTACATAATATATCCCCAGTGAAAAGCCTGCAGCCTACCGCTAATGCCCCATATGAATAAGGCAAACTCCATTGAAGATTATGGTGTAGAGCAGAGACAGTAAAAAGGCAAGATTTTTAAAATTGGGTTGTACAGTATTTGTAACATATAAACACATATGCATTTATGATGAGCTACTATCGAAACTAGAAACTGTCTCAAAATGTAAACAGGTCCGTAACATGCTAATGATTAGATAATATCTTTCAATCAGATAATTTCACCCATATGCCATGGAGATTTTATGAGTAAATAGGAAGATGAATGTGCTAATATGTGTACCGCTGTACACAAATCCTGTTCCAGTAGCTGCTGCTGTGATTAAATCCATTAACAAAAACAGCTAAAGGACCACGACAAAGCATTGTATGTGGGGCACAAGGCCTGAATTAGTGTTCTACCAGTTTCTCTATTCAATCTCACAATCCTAGTGTAAAAACACTTGCCAGCTGGTTAAAAGGGGGACAGGGATGACCAAACAGGACACATTTTTTAATTTATATTTATAATTTTACACCCCCAGTAGAGAAGGGCTGGGCTATGTTTATTGTTTCAGGTAGTGACAACAGTTCCTAAACCACAAGGTGTAGAGATGGCTCACATTGAAACAGCACAATACAAGACCATATTGTTAGAAACTGTGGTTTTGAGAAGGAAATGCACCTGTATGTATATATACATCCAAAGAAATGTGCCCTTTAAGAACATCACTGCTTTAAGCCATCAGGGTTATATATTACACATGTGCACAATTTACACATCACACATGATCTACATCATGATGCCAAAATGAAGTGATAATGAATGTTCTAAATGTTGTTTGCTTTCCTAGTCGTCTGATTCATAAAATGTCTTCGCCATAGCTTGTGCAACTTTCAGAACTTTCTTTTCCTTTGCATCAGGGCCCATGTTAGTGCGAGCAAGTTTAACCCAGTATTCCTCAGTCCGAGCCAAGTAGTCTGGATATTTCTCTTGTGACTGCACTGGAGGGTGTGAATCGTCATCTGGAAACAATGGGAACAAAAAGATTAACAACGGGAACAGTATAAGAAGGAAAAATGTGCTATTTTAAAATTGGATAGGCCTTCGGGTCTGTATGTTGTATAAGCTTATGCTAAAACTAAAAGGATCTTTACTCCCAGTATAAAAGGAGTTTGTACAGACTGAGAAAAGAAAGAGCTAAAGGATAATAAATATTATTTATTGATAAAAGAAGGAACTGAGTAGAGGGAGACTAAAGTATATTACAGGGGAAAACCCCTAATGTGTAGAACTGCAATACCCTCAAAATTATTTAAATAACCCCTAATAATAAACAGAATGCCCATGTAACATACATGTAATCATATTAAGTAAATGTTAAAGGGGTTGTTCACCTTGAGTTAGCTTTTAGCATACCACAAGGTTTGTGGTTTTTTGAGTTATTAAGCTTTTTATTTATTTATTATTTAGCAATCAGGTTGCTTTTGTCCAAATTACCGTAGCTACCATGAACTGATTTGAATAACAGAATATGAATAGGAGAGGACCTGACTAAAAATATAAGTAATAAATAGCAACAAGAAAAATTAATTTGTAGTCTCACAGAACATTTTTTTAGATGGGCAACCTGTGACCCCCATTTAAAAGCTGGAAATTAGATAGCTATAAATAATGAAGACCAATTGAAAATTGTCATAGAACTGGCCATTCTATAACATACTAAAAGTTAACGCAATGGTAAACAACCCCTTTTAATCAATAGCTGTATAATCTTACATACTCCGTTCTCTACTTACCACTTTCCTCACTATCTTCCTCCTCCTCCTCCTCATCCTCTCCTCCTTCTACACCCTCAGCCTCTTCATCTTCAGAATCTGACTCATCAAGCCATTCTTGTGCTTCTGCAGAAAGAAAACATTATTGACTGTGCATATCTGCATTTTCTCTGAGATTTTGCTTCATCCAATTTGTCTGTGATTATATTTATCTAGAAAGATAGGGCTTCAGTAATATTTGCTTGCGTCTTCATGCACACTACGCAACCAGACTTGACCCTAGTACAACCAGCTGGTAAATGGAAATCCAAAATCTCTATGGTGTTACATGGAGACGACATATAAAGGGTTATCATGCGATTAGCAGGATGTGATTTTGTTTTGAAAAGCCGGATCATTTTTCTACCATTTATACAAGCATTCTGTCCAATGATATTATAAGATATTATAATACATTCATATTTCTTACTTGGATCAATTTCCACTAGGACTTTCCACTCTTCCATTTTATGTAAGTCAAGGCTGTAGAGGTCATTTAATGTAAACTGACGGTCACCAACTTCAAACATCCCACCATATGCATAAAGAACCCCTTGTTTGACAGCTGTCATGGTATTGGAACGTGGACAAGGTTCCACAGCTGGTCTTCTAGCTCCTTCTTCTTCTTCTTCTTCCTCAACAGAGTCCTCCTCTTCACTCTCAGAAGCTGCTGGGGCCGAAATCACTTGTTTGATTGTCATCACTGTCCCATCTTCTGCAACAATTTCTTTTATAACCTCTATAGGCTCCGGTGCGCCCACCTCCCCACTCTCTGATGGTGATGCTGTTTCAGCTTGCTTATTTCCACGCCGTCGTTTCTTTCTCTCTGTTTTAGGTCCCTTTATTTAGAATGAGACAAAGTTTTATTAAGTGTATTAGAAATTCAGTTTAGCATACAGAGTATTTATTTAGTATAAGGTCCTGAAATTCCATGACAATAATCCATTTTGAATCCATACTAATGTGTAATGTAGAATACAAATGTCAATCTTCTACAAGATTTGTATTTAAAGATAAAAGTCAAGTTCATGGATAATTAATGTAAGTAATGTTCAAAATGTCTTCTAATTTTAATTCTGATCTAGATTATGTAATTTAATGGATCTATTTTTGCTAAAAACAAATGTTCTTTAAGGCTACAAATTTATTATTGCTACTTTTTATTACTCATCTTACCCTATCCTATTCTTCATTTTCCAGTCTCTTATTCAAATAAAATAAAAAGCTAAATAACTCAAACCACGAATAATAAAATACGAAAACCAATTGCACATTGTTCCAAAAGATCACTCTACATACAAACTAAAAGTGTACAGCCCTTCTAAATGTTATTGTTGATTTATGCATTTATGCAGTTGAGCTACGATCAAGTACAAGGTATTTTTCTTTTTTTTAATTACAGAGAAAATTTAAAAAAAAAACTTTCTAGATTTTGGGTTTCCAAATAAGGGTTCCTATACCTGTACTACAACATTTAGTGGTATTCATGGTAGGCTGGGGTCTTTATTTCAGCCTCGTTATCTGGTTGGTAAAATACTAGCCAACTTGAGGAGCTCCATCACATTAAAAAGACAATCTGAGATTATGTGAACGGCCATTTATACTACACATTTATCCCAAGTAAGAAGCGGAATCTAAACTTAAAATTCAGATCGTAAGGCATGTCTCTTTATGAACTTGTATAATCCGTACACAAGTAAATCTCAGTACTTCTATCTTTTCTGGATCTATTTTATAATGAAATTAGAATCACTAATTCAAAATCACTTACAAAATAATCTCTGCCATATCAAAAATGTTCCCTATAATTAACAAAGCTGAATTAGTAGTAATGTATATATGAATTATCTGTTTTGTGGGGAGAGACAAATTGCACAAAAAACCCATCAATACAATCAATTCCTCTGCAGTTCCAGAAAATATTTCTTACCTTTATCTGACCAGCAAACCAACGGTTCTTCCCCAGATCATACATATATATATCATTTAAAAAGTCTCCTTCAATGCTTTCCTCCTCTTCCTCATCAAAAACACCTCCAAACATGACACTTCTGTTATTAGGTCCCAAAGTCCCAGAGAAACCGGTTCTAGGAGTGGGCTTTACGCCAGAAGGGTTTAATCGAGACCAGACCCATTTATCTGGAGGAAAAGAACAGATGGTTATAATACAGCATTTTAAAAAGAAAATACAAAATAGCCCAAATACAAATCACACAATTTCTGCAACTTCTCCATTGCTAATACTACACTGCTCCAGCTTAATCAATCAATACATTTTCTTTTAGCAGCAGCTGTAAGCCCCAAGGATACACACTGTACTTATTTCCAGTGTTAACCTATTTCCATAACAAGGTACAAGCTAACAGTGAGCTACACAGAGAGCTGTAGGTACTGTCCTTTCCCACTATGTGCTAGAAGTATAAGTGACTGATTAAGCATGAGTTGCATTTTACATTTCCGTGAGTTGCATTTTACATTTCTGTTAAATCGTGAGAGAAATATTTGCAGTTTTATTAGTGATTCAAAATTACCTACTCTATCAGGGTAGCTCTTTTGAACACCAAAAGCAAGATAATGTTATATGTGGGGTTCTCTATAAATTCTTTTTTTACATCAAGCACTGTTAAAAAAAAAAAACTTCTCCCGCTCTTCTGTACAGTGAGTGACAGCAAGAGCAGCACTGAGAACATGTTAAAAACACCCTATCATCTCATGGAGTCCCTTTTTTGTTTGTCTCCCAAGCTACAACATGTCGCAGGCAGCCTGCTGCTAGATTTAATTGCTAGTTAGCAACCCGGCATCAAGCAGTTTACCACCTGACAGTGTTGTGTAGGCAGTGTGTACACAGGGCCTGCCCACTGGGGAAATTATACAGTGCAGCTTGGAGGGAGTAGATTTCCAGCAGTTACATAAGATAAAAAAAATTGCCAGCACCCTTTAAAGTGCAAGTCATAAGTTCTATCACTACCAGTTAGTTTATCTAGGACAGCAGGTTTGTGAGTATACGACAAAATGGAAAAGAGCAAGTAATAAAGTAGCAAGTGGCATGCCCCTAACTGTATACTAGAGTCCTGCAGGGGGTTGGGTACCCGCAAAGACCTGCGGTACCCTGCGGGTTTCAGGTAGAAGTTTCGGGAGCGGGTACAGATGCGGATCAGCGGTTCTCCAGGTTTGCGGGTGGCGGATCGGGTCACTGGTCTTCTCAATAGCAAGTTTTACAGTTCTTTTCTGACCACACCTATTTCCGCTGATGTCACTTCCGGTTTATAATGACAGCACTTCCTGATTCTTGATGGTCGGAGGGTTGCAGATCGGATTGAGAATAAGGTACTTGCGGGTATGAGTTCTGAAAAGATGAACCTCCGCAGGACTCTACTGTATACAGTTCATATGCAGTATGTAATTCGGCCTTTCGTTCATCCGACTGTGATAGCTAAACAAACATTCTGGCTAAAACAAGGCTACATTACATCTATCAGGCTTTCATTTTAGAGGGGCTGTTCACTTTTAAAGGACAAGGAAAGGCTTCCACTACCGGTATTATAGTCCCCCCTTGCCTCTACCCGATCTCTAACTTTGTCCAGATTTCCCTCTTGGCCCCTGCAGTTCACATTCAAAGTTAAGGTCATTCCCCCCTACTTTATGTTGCCACGATAAATGTGCATGCACCACTCGATCCTGCTCACAATAGAGAGAGTGCAGTCACAAGGTGGTTATTATGCGCATGCACCTACCCCATTAGTCCCATTAACTGTGCATTTACATGGTCTTGGACATGGAGCAATGCATTAGGGGTATTTTTTTCCTCTACCCAGCAGAGGATTTACATCTAAATAGCTTCAGCACAAAGTAAATTAGGGAGGATTGCGGTATGCCTTCCTATGGACATGTGCAATAGGTTTTCACTTTTTATTATTTGTGGTTTTTGAGTTATTTAGCTTCTTATTCAGCAGCTCACCAGTTTGCTGTTTCAGCGATGTCTGGTTGTTAGGGCCCAAATTACCCTATTGATCATGCACTGATTTAAGAAAGAGACTGAAATAGGAATAGGAGAGTAGAAAGAGGAGTAATAAAAAGCAGCAATAACTATAAATTTGCAGCCTTACAGAGCAAAATCTAACAAAATAACTTAGGTACAAATCCTGCATGTAATGGCAATTTTAGCATTTAGAGTGTGCTCTAATACATCTTTTTAGGCAAAAGGAGCCCCCCAAAGGCAGCATTGGACCTAACTATCACTCAAAATGAGACTCCCAACTCCTGCATGAAGAAAGAACAAAGAAATGAATAGGGAGAGCGAAGATTAACTAGATTATTTCAGAAACGGGTGAGAATTTGTAATTGATCATAATTAGAACATTTCTTATTTTAGCATGATGAAGCTTATAATACATTTTCACGATAGTTCCCCTTTAAGTTTTCAGTCAATTTCACTGACAAACCTGTTCAGCCAGCAAAGAAGACTGAACAGATGTTCTTTTTGGAAAAAAAACAGTGCCTGAAAGAAGAACATACCTGTACCTTCCTGCTTCAACACAAACATGTCTGTGTGTATAGTTCCTTTATCGACATCCTTCTTGACTCTCTAAAAACAAAGAAAGCCCCTGTCAGGAAAAGAAGGCTTTTACATTTATAGTCATTTTTACACACCAATGAAACCTTAGGCTAATGGCACAAGTAGTTTATCCTTCCAATCCATCATTCAAAAGGATTGGAAGCAACTTGTCACCACTTGTGAAAGGTGCTTTTACCCTGGAAATGCTTAAATTTGCAATTTTTGGCCAAATATTGCCTGCCTCCTGTCATTCACATCATTGGTATTGGTCGTTTTAGAAATGCTATTAGTGTAAGAATAGCGAGGCGGTGAAGCCATTAGATATCAGCCAGATATACTATGATGAAAACCAAACAAAAGAAAGAACTTCTCATGCAATGAAATTAGATTTCTTTTCAGATCAGCTCAGACACTTAGCCACCTGCAAGTATTTGGTCCATCATCATCAGGAGCCATATTGTGCAACTCCGGAACAATGACGGCTTGAGAATTGTCAAGTCTGAGCACAGAGCTTCTTGGCTAATTATAGGAAGGAGAACACCTGTCATAACAGGCTGCGAGTCCACAGTCAGTCAATGCCTTTGACCCATCAACACTCACCTGGGCACTCGTCCCAGTTCAAGCAACACAATATAATATGTAAAGGTTTTTCTAGCCAGTTATCAGCATGATGGAAAAGCCATAACAGAGAAGGAGACCCCGTTTTCAATGGCCAACCCAGTGGCTGACAAGTAATGAATCCTGCATTCTAGGTGGCAATTAACAGTACTATAACCAACATTAAGAGAACAATATAACCTTAAAACAGGATTATACTTAGAACAGAGAAGTAGCTATGCTGGTATAGACATGTCTTTGTTTTCAATTCGGGTCTTCAAAAACCTAAAAACGCATTTATCTTTACAAACAAACCTTTCTAGGAACTTTATTATAAGTATAATAAAATGCAAATTATATTTTTAATTAGGCAAACAAATCATATCTTGTTTGCTTAAAAACTGTTTGGCAAATTACTTGCCCATTATATAGTATCATATAGTCAAATAATGTGACCATAAGTGTCATACACATCAAAAATCTTTATGACAATCCACCTTCTTTTAAGAAGTCTCTAGTCTGCCTTTTCCATTTCAAAAATCTAGTGAAATTGTGATTTCTACAGTTTAATATAAAAGGAAAAATTCACCAAAGTCCACCTGCTTAGAATATCCTCCATAAATGACCACACTTCCATCCTGATTGGTGGTCATCTGACATCCAGATCGAGGCAGTGGAGCAGTTCCAGAAGGCGACAGTTTAGCCCACGTGAAGGAGTCCAGATTAAAGGCGTACACATCGTTATAATAGATGTAGTCCCTAAAGAAGAAATACAGTAAGTCAACTTCAAAAAGAAATTGTCACTGGCACAGCTTTTCTCTAGCTTTTAACTTGGCATAGCGTTTGTGTTGAGACAAATGTAAAAGGATTAAGACATGCTTTTGTTAATTTAAATTCAACATATGGTGAACAGTAAGTTGCAGTGTTGCTTAAAAATGTGTGAACTCTTGCATTTTCAATATTTATGCATAGATAGGAACCCTAAAGCTATAAGGAATGCCCTAACATTTGTGTGAGGCAAAAATATGTGGCAGGTAGGGGACTGAAAATGAAACAGGGAAAATGACCTACTTTGTCTCTCATCTAATCAACTGCAAAATCATCACACTTACAGCATTTTATGTGGGGTACAACCTTAAAAAAAGAAGAATGTTTGGAAACTACATATGGACCCAAATCCACATAAATATGTATTTCTCCTCAAAACTACCAAACCTTCCTAATAGTGAGGATTTTTGAAAATCACCTTAAAGCTTCCAATTTGCAGGATTTTATCTTCCACATTTTATTACGTACCAAGATAAACCACCATAAATATGAATGCTATGTGTATACTGAACAATTTCATGTAAAATGTACACAGATTTATTTAACAGTGTGGCATGTAGGGGCCTCAAAAAGCAAATAGCAAGTTTGATCTATCGTGGTTCTCATTTCAGCTACTGCAAAATCAAGGTATGTGGCCTGTAGGTGCCCAAAATGACACCTTATACATACTCATTTTGTGGCTTGCATTTCAGCTACTTCAAAAATAAACTGCCTGTTTAATTTGTAGTAAAAAATGCAAAAACATAAGACCGCTAAAAAACAAACATTTTTGGAAAGTCTATATTCCGACAGATCTTAGATGGGCATTCCATTTCAAACCACCAACTACAAGAGCTTTGCTAAACTTTTTCTTTAACTTTTCTAAACTTTTTTTTTCTTGCATTTCTGATCTTGCCATATGCAGTATTCACATTGCATAACTTCCTAAATACAAGAAGAAAATACCCTTAATATGAATGCCAGAGGTTTGATCACCAAAGCATGTGGCATGTAGGGGAGTACTTGGCTTTCAAAACAGCTTCTCATGACATATACTTGGATTTATGTGTTATGAACCTCCACAAAAAAAAAAAACGGAAAACCATACCTTTTTGGATAGTTAACTTCTGGTGAATACAAAATTGGCAGAGACATTTTTCTACTCTAAAATGTCAAACTGCAGAGCTATGCTAAATAACATGTTAATAAACAATAATGCAGGGATAAAATCACAAAATCTAATGGTTAGTGGGAAGAACAGAATGAGAACATAATTATGACTTTCTTGGCAGTTGGGGCATTTGCAGTATGCTGGAGCAATGAGCTTGACAGAGAAAAGGTTAAACCTATATACATGTTCTGGAAGAAGATACAGCTGGCAGTTCATGTGAGGAAGCCCAACATCATCTGAGTTGAAACTGTTCTGTAAGAAGAAATCGTCTAAAATTCCTCCATGTTAATGTGCAGGATAGACAGTTACTGGGCAGTTTTAGCTGCCCAAGGGGGCAGAGCAGTTATTGAAAGCACAGCTTCACATACCTATGTCACACACAAACATCTGTGAATAATTTCTTTTGAATTATGTTTTTGACTCTTGTGGCCTCATTCAGTTATATTGTAAGACTGGGTGAATAACAGAACTAATTTTCGGTCATACTTATGCATTAGTAAAGATTAAACTATGAGCATTGGTATACCCAGCAACAGAAGCTACATTAAATTACACCAAATTGCTATTGTCATCAACTGTGGAGAAGTGTAAGGTACATTTGTCCTAAGAGCATTTAAATAATCCCATACCTTGTGCTCTCATGAAATCCTCCGAAAACTATCAGCTGCCTTTTGCAGTACGTCATGCGATGGCCACTTCTCCCAGATGGTCCACCAGATGCCCTGTTTGGCAATAACACTGTTACAGTTACATGCTAAGGCAGTTCCCTTCCTCCCTAATAAAGTAATTTGTTGGCACAGCAAAAACAGTTCACAGAAATTACGCAGATTCTTTCACTCTTTTCTTATCACAGTGGGCACAATAAAATGACCGTAGATAGCTTCATGTTAAAGTATCCCCTCATGGAGTCCCTGCACTGGGGAACCTCAACTAACAGCTTGTGTAATTGCTTCCATAAGTCTGACCTGGAATCATAGCACTGTCATACAGTAAATTATGCAACTTGTTTTAGTTGTTGGCAGGTAATTTGTATATTGTATGTAAAAACACAAATAATGTATCTTTAATACAATTTTCTTTATCCAAGTAATACCAGACTGATAAATCTGGATTCCTTCCTTGGTCCTATCTCGGAGAGATTATCTAGATGAATCAGAGCTGACCACATACAATTCATATTGTGTTATTAGATATTTGCTTAAGTTACCAGTAAACTCTGCGGACTTACTTGATCTTTTCCCAAGTCTTGGTCTGAAGGTGCAGAACCCACAGATCCTTATAGTGGTAAAACTGCTCCCCATCAGGTGATGCAAACTCTCCTCCAAAAATCCAAAGTTGTCCTCCACCCTGTGGAACAGCCACAGCCTGAAACAAGCAAAAAATTACAATTCATGATGTATATACTTGTTATTTCATCCCTCATCCAGAACTCTGTTATCCAGAAAGCTCTGAATTACAGGAAGGCCATCTGCCATTTACACTTTTAAATGTTAAAATCAATCTCCCTTTTCTCTGTAATAACATAACAGTACATTTTACTTGATGGTAACTTAGCTGCATGAATCCATATTGTTAACAAAACAATTGGGTTTGTTTAATGTTTAAATGATTTTCTAGTAGACTTAAGGTATGAAGGTCCAAATTATAGGAGGACCCCTTATCTGGAAAACCCCCAGGCCCCAAGTACTCTAGATGATAGGTCTCAAATATGTACTACCTACTATATAAAGGCAGATGGGCTGAAATTTGTTAATTGGAAAATACATTTATGACATAAGAGAATTCCTATCTGTTGTTACATATTTGCATGCATTGTAAATGTGGCCATCGTTAGTTGCCTGCAAATGTTCTCTGCTTCTTTAACTGAATGATAACTTTCCTGTTTTCAGTTTTTTCTGTTCTTTTACTGTAACATGCTAGAAATGCATATATTGGGCTTTACTGCACAAATTCAATAAACTGTTGTAAAACACTTTCTGAAAGGTCAATATGAAAGGTACATATATACAAGCATGCAGTCAAAATAGATGGTTTGCACAAATACAAATGTATCAAAAGACAAAATGTAGAATAGCAATCTACCCCAGGTTTACACATGAAAGTGAGACAGACACTAAAAAGAAACTACTGTACAAAACATGAATGTATATTAAACGTCGTATATAGTTCATCTTGTTTGTTTTATACTCAAAGGGCTGCTTTTAGAAGTAATTGTTACTTGACGGTCCTAAACCTGACTCTTTTCAGCCTTTCAGAGTTTTCTGCTGCACAAATATGGCAGCCCCCTCATTGAGGAACACGGGGCATCAGGTAAGTGATGTAAAAACAGCAGGAAAATACTTTTATGGCAAAATTATAAATATCATGCAAAGACAGTGTTATTATAGGTATAAAAAAAAGTTTAATTTCTGATGACAGTCTCCCTTTAAGCAGATGTTGAAATGATTCAGCGTTAACCAGAAGGAACAAGGTGACAGATGCAGCACAAAACAGACTTGAGAACATTTGGTACCCCCCGTGATAGAGACTTTCCTTTAAAGGCTTGGTGTAAATGTAGGGTACAGCTTTCTAACATTTGTGCATGTTCAGATTCTTGGCTACTGCATCTGAATAGCTAATTCTGAATTGCTGGGATGAATACAGAAATGGCAGTGTGACCTGGGGTCCAAGGTAAACCAGCAATTATATTCTGGCACCAATTATTTTTTACTTGTCCTTTAAATCCTCTGTTACATCCTCTATAATACACTGGCACCTGTAAATGGTATCACTGAACGATGAACAAAAGCAGAAAAAGGTTAATGACATCTCTGCTGCAGCAATGGATCCAAATCACCTTCTGAATTTGGCTTCAACTATACCAGTTTATTAAATTAGTATGTGCAGAGCAAGGACCTAATAGAAGTTTAAACCCTGGAGGAAACTCAATTTTATCAGTAGGTTATAACATTAAATAGGATTACTGGAGTTTTAGTAACAGATGCTATTTGCTATTTCTAATAAAATACAAATACATTTTTTTTTTACTTTTGAACAAAATGCAAAGTTGGGGGCTTTCAGATCAGGATTTCTTTGAATATATAAAATTAAAGGAAATGCCTATGAGTGAGTACTCACTCACTAATACATACATCAATATTGTGTACGGTCATTCATTAACAAATTAATTTTAGGCCAGACTTATTAACAACATAGACGTATACAGATAAGTGTATTCAGTTACATGTGTGTGGGTCCAGCTCACAGTTTGTTTCTGGCTAGATGGCTCCTAAAATACAGCACTCTATGAATAAAATCCAAAGCCAATATATACATAAACATCTATCACCAAGCCCTGTCATTTTTTCATCTTTTGTGTTGGCTTACTACTTTGATGTCTGTATTAAACATTTTTGGTGCTAGAGATCTTTGATCTTGCTGCAATAGATTGTATGGTATGCATAGACTGTATGGTATATAGCCTATGAGTTAATGTTACAAAAATGAGCCAGCCAGTTGTATCTTCATGGTCCAACAAGCAATATAGAACACATACAAAGATGCTTTTTCAGAGTCCAATTCAAAAAATATCCTGTTATGGTGTTTCTACAGGAGCAATAAAAAAAAATCTAATATCCTAATGTATCTCCAATTATTCAACAAACCACTCAATACACTGTTCTATCTGCTCTACCTTATATAAAGAAGCTGCTGTGTAGCCATGTGCAGCCATTCAAGCAAGAGAAAAAGCACAGGTTACATAACAGATGAAACACCATTGTACTGGACAGAGCTTTTCCATTATGTGCCGCGTAACCTGTGCCTTTTCTCCTTTTTTCAGCTTCAATGGCTGTCCCCATGGCTACACAACAGCTTGTTTATATAAACTATAGTAGTCTTTCTGAATCAAACATACAGTTTTTACCAGTGCAGTATAACAGTATATTGTATGTTGGTGTTACTGTTCAATTAAACAAAAATAAAGCCAATTCATTGTACAGGTATGGTGCCTGTTATCCAGAATGTTTGGGACCTGGGGCTTTCCATATAATCTTTCTTTAATTGGGATCTTCATACGTTAAGTCTACTAGAAAATCATGTAAATATTAAATAAACCCAATAGGCTGGTTTTTCTTCCAATAAGGATTCATTATATTGTAGCTGGTATCAAGTACAAGCTACTGTTTTGATAAAATTTGAGTCTATGGGAGATGGCCTTTCCGTAATTCAGAGCTTTATGGATAACAGGTTTCTGGATAACAGATCCCACACTTGTACCTTAAAACTTCTCATCTATAGAAATGATAAACAAGTCCATCCTACTTTTTCCTGTACTCTTGCTTAGTATTTTAACAGTAATACATTAACAGTTTTTTTTCTCGTTTGGTTTTCTTGTTTGCCATCTACCCCCAAAGCACTTCTGGTCAGTGTTTTCCCAATGCTGCTGTGGCCTGGCCCAGATGATCCAGCCTTTTATAAAGGAGTACAATTTATATTCGGTCTAAAGATTACCTGATGAGCACATCTTCGTGGAGGAGGGTTTGGAATGTCTATCTTGCTCCATGTATTCTTTTTGATGTTATATATATACAGCTCGTTGTAGAGAAAAGTCTGAGGAAGGAAGTGCATTAGAGAGTTACAACATATCTGACATTTCCAACAGCCACTAATCTCCTCTTCATCAATATGAAACTGCAAAATGTAAAATCCTACAAATAAGATTTGCAAATGCACAGCAAGACCTGTAACAAGTGTAATGGCATTATCTAAAACCTGTATCAGCTTTAATATTAAATAGATGTAATCATTTTCTCCACCCAGCAGAAGGAGATCACCATGCAAAACAGTGATCTGGCTTAGAGTATCTACCGTCAATAACTGTAGGCAAAATAATCAATTGTCCTAATCAGTTTGCAGTTTTAACAATCTGACTTTTAGTGACAAAATTACCATGCACATGCAAATAACAATGCACAGATGAAAATGAGACTGGAATATGAATAGGAGAGATCTTAAATAGAAACGGAAGTAATAAAATGAAGCAATACATTTGTAGCCTTTAAGAGCAATTGTTTTTGTGATGGGGTCCGTGACCCCCATCTAAAAAGTTGAAAAGGGTCAGAAAAATAAGGCAAACCATTAAAAAAAATATACAAAATTGAAAAATAGAACATACTAAAAGTTAACATAAAGGTGAATCACCTCTTTAAAGGAGAAGTAAACGTATAATCACTGGGGGCACCAAAAAGTTAGGGATCCCCTGTAATTATAACCACTTACTTACTAAAGCTCGTTTGCTAAAAATAGCACTAGCCCATTTCCTTGGCTTATTCTGGCTTCATTACAGTCCAGGTGCACATGTGCAGTAGAGTGAAAAGCTGAACTGAGAAGCAAATAGCTGACTTTTCCCTCTACTGTGCATAGATGGGGTGGCCTGGGGCTGAAGAGAAGGCCTTTAGTTCAGAACAGACTCCAACCAGTAAACGGTCAAAAACACAAGATAACAGCAAGACTGGTTAAAATTAGCTAGACTTGCCGATTGCCTATAGCCATCTTTATTTTAACACAGAAAAATGTATAAAACACACTAAAATAGCCAAGAAAATGTCTACGTGAAAGGGCAAATGCACATTCATGCAATAAATAGGTTTCCACTAAACAGGCTCCCTCCCATTTTCCCCAGCACTAGAAAACAAAATCTCTATTACGGTGGAACTCACTCCCATAAGTCTCTATTGGAATCTTTTTTTTTATATTATTTTTTGATGTGGTTTCTTTTAATCACACTATGTACAGTATGTTGTATTACATGTGTTTTCATTGATTATCTATAGGTTATCCAAGACTGAACATACCAAGTTCATCATTTTAACTGAACAGCCTTACAGGCAAAGTGATTATCTATAAAAGTACTGATTAGGGATGCACCGAATCCACTATTTTGGATTTGGCCGAACCCCTGAATCCTTTGCAAAGGATTCAGCCGAATACCGAACCAAATCCTAATTTGCATATTCAAATTAGGCGTGTGAAGGGGGAAACATTTTTTACTTCCTTGTTTTCCAACAAAAAGTCATGTGATTTCCCTTCCTGCCCCTAATTTGCATATGCAAATTAGGATTTGGTTCGACTGGGAAGAAGATTCAGCCAAATCCGAATCCTGCTGAAAAAGGCGGAATCCCGAACCGAATCCTGGATTAGGTGCATCCCTAGTACTGATTCAGTTTCATCTTACACAGAACTGAGCGAAATGTTTCTGTGAAAGTCTGGCATGTAGGAGTGTATAATCAACTTACTGGCGAGGCAGTGTCCTACAAAAGTGCCCTTCCATAATGGTCCAGCTGTTACAAAATTCTCATGGATTCATCTATACATTGCCAATACACATTGTGATACACAGATAGCAGGCCATTGGCAATGAGCAGCAGCCTAAAAGGATTCAAGGTTCATTAAATATTGATACAAAATCCATGGTCACAAGCCAGTAATGGCGGACAACATTTCTTTGTTTCATGTTACACCAGACAAGGGGAAGGAGAGAATAACTGGCAAGAGATTAATTGGATGATTTTACTTTGGTCCTTGGCAAGTACAATATCTAATGGAAATGGGTATGCATTTTGCTGAATAAGATCCAGGAAGAGTACTGTCTGATATTATACAGTTTATGCATACCTAGACAGGTAAAAAAAAATACATATCAGATTAGCTCATCAAATTCATGTACTAGTCAGCAGAAAGTAAAATATTATACTGAGACAGTCGCCTCAAGCCCCCATTTGAAGGACTTAGATTTCACGAGGGCTCCCTTTAGCCCAGGAGTGTCCAACCTGCGGCCCAAGATGGATACAAATGCAGCCCAACTTGAAACCCTTGGTTCCTGAAGACACTTCATGTTGCAAAGGATTTAGGAGTAGGCAGAAGGGGGGACTCTGCCCATTGCCCAGTTAGTAGTAATAAGAATAATATAATAATGTAATACTCAGGTGTCCCATATTCCAGTGTATAGCTCCATCTGGTTATCCAACTGGTATTGTTTTTTTTTCTGTGCATTTTCTTTACTTTTACAAATCAAAAGTGTTTGTGTATTTCATGTGCGGCCCCAGACAACATTTTTTTTTTTCCCCAATGTGGCCCAGGGAAGCCAAAAGGTTGGACACCCCTGTTTTATCCCATAACAAGGTTCTAAGAATTATTGATTCAACCATTGTCACAAAAATATCTTGAGCTGCAAATCAGCATTCACCTAATAGAAATCAATTGAGGAAAAATTCAGTAGATTTGACCTTAAATCACCACTTCCGTCCAGTGAAGCATAATATTCAGCAAGAACAATTGTGGTGAAATGAATCTAACATAGAACTTAGCTGCAAAATGCAGGTGCTTTAGTGTGACACAAAAAAGCACCTGAATTGTGCAGCTAAGATCTGCGTTAGACCTTTCATTCACCATAATTTTTCCTGCTGAATACCTTAAAGTTGGACCTGTAAGAGTATTTAGGAGAAAGAATGAAACATAGAACCAGATAAAAAAAAAATCAAATTTTAACAAAAGATTCAGAAAATATTATAGCAAATTAGACGTAGCAAACGTTTATACATTGTTTAAAATATTAAAACTATGTAGCTGAAAGCGTGCAAAAAAATATAACCATAGTGCACAACAAATAGCAAGTATATAAATTCAATTTAGTATAAATAACTCCCAAACTGAGTCAGCAAATAAGTGAGCCGAGCCAGTAAAGTGTTCAAATTTCTTGCCATGCAGGTTTACCATTCAAATCCCAGCGCTAACAGTTTCCAGATATTGGCTAACACTGGGGGAAGTAACAGAATTAGTGGCCATACAAGGGCAGATAAAGCTGCCGATACCAGTCCTTTAGACTGTATGGGGGCTTCTGAGGAGTCTTCACGATCGATAGCTGGCCACGATATCGATTGGGAAGGTTTGATTTTTCCTTGTTGTAAGCCCTGCCGTTAGTGAGCATATCAAGGAAAGATCCGATCTTAGTGTATGGCCAGCTTGATACATGAAAAGTCAATCACAGAGTTGCAAGTTGTGTCTTCCATGTCTGGATTTTATATAAAAAGATTTTTATTACAAAAGAAAATGACGAGAGAGATAAGATCCCACACAAAAACACAGTTTTGTGTAAACCTTAGACGCTAAATAGAAAATGAAAACATATGAGTTGGTACCAGACTAGGGCAAACTCTGTTTTTGTTTAACACTAGCTCAGAAAACACATCAAAAACTATATGTCCTAATGTAAATAGAACAAGATGTGCTTTAGCACTTTCCTCTGCCATACATTACATCCTTGTTCAGACTCTAGTACAAAATATTTTACCAGTGGTCATCAGACAATAACATAAACCTAAATGCTAGGAGGAGCAACTATTTTATTAGATGCACTAGCTTATTGGCTAGTCAGAATATAAAGATAAGAAAATTACTATTATAAATTACTATTGGCTCCACCTCAGGACAAGAGTAAACTAAATATAGAGTTCTAATGGTCATTATTAGGTTGCATGCCATTTGCTCCTATATTCAGAGAGCATTACTGCAAAACCATATATTCTATTAAATTGCCTTTTGCCCATGCACAATGATATGACTTTATATGCAATAATAAAAAGGAAAAATATATACTTTACTTTTTGGCCATTGAAATATTCACCTCCAAAGAGAATCAACTCATCTTTTTCTGGGTGTGGGCTGAGGGATCCATTTAACCTGAAGATGAGGGAAGATACATACATATTTATATGTCTACATATATATAATTTTATATGTCAATCCTGGCAAAATGTAAAAAAAAAAGTATGCATATGCAAGATTAGTAACTAATTTACAAACGCTCAGATTTTATTCTGAGGAGTCTTTATACTAAAATACAGTAGACCATACAGTACATCATTCTGCCACTGAAATGGATGAATTCTCTTCTTAGCGTTAGAAATGAGGGATATCCCGATTCCAGAATTTGGTTTAGAACTTTTTTTTGTAGGATGTGCCTAAGTGTCTCTACAAACTAAGTGCAAAACTTTTTGTTCACAATAAATGCATTTTTAAAAATATTTTTAATATGAAAAACAAAGGTGATGGATGCTTTTTTCAGTTCGGTTATTTTCAGGTTATTCACCAGAAATAAACACTTTTTTCAACTGCTTTCCATATTTTTTTTTACCAGTTTTCTAATATTGAAGTTTAAAGTTCCTGTCTGTTGTTTCAGTCTGGCAGCTCATTAACCCAGGTACAGATGCTGCGCTGTTACAATTTTGCAACATGTAGGGCAGAACTACATGGATGTTTTCGGTTTGGCCCGATACGACAAAACGCAGGCGTCAAGTCAGATGCGCCGAAAATAAGGTAAGAAATAGAAATGTCAGATGTTGTCGTAGCGTGCATTCCAACACGACACAACTGCAGCGTCTGCATCCGACAGTTGTTACGGATGCATGCTGCAACAACATCTGACATTCCTAGAACTTGCCTTATATCCGTTGCATCGGACGTGCCTGCTATTAGTCTCAACAAGTTGGATCCCACGGCATCATATAACAGTCGCCCTTGGAGTTCTACCCTAAGTTGCTAAATTTCTCAGCAGCATCACTGGAATATTAGCAACTATTGTAACAATTCTAACAGCTGCCTTTATGAAACCCAGGGATTCTGCTCAGCAGGGACAAAAATGAATCAACTAAATGTATCAATTTAGAAAATTTTAGAGTCGGTGACTCCACCATCTTACAGGGGTGCTTTAGAAAGGCATAACAAGGTGAAAAATGAAAAGTTCCACTTCAATATTAGAAAAACAAATAGAAAGTAATATGAAAAAAAAATGTCTATTTCTGGTGAACCAACTGAAATGGAAAAAGTGTTGGAATGTGAGCAATTATTTTAATTATTTTTCTGAGCAGTGCAGTTTATATTGTAACCCAAAATGCAGGTAAGATAGAGCAGTTAGTAAAAACATTCCACCCTGGAGTTAGAAATGAATGCACCACTTGCAATTGCTGATGCAAAAATACTTCTGCGTGAAGTTGAGGACTCGTTTAAGTTTAACCACCTGGTGCATAAAGCTGTAAGGGAGAGAGTTCTTTACTACAACACTAAAACAATATCTCCAGGATCTTTCGTAAAAATGAAGGTGCCTATCATGCTGTGTAAATATCTGAAGTGACACATTGCCGGTGATATTGTCCAGAGCAACCAATCAGCAATTGGAAGAAAAGAAAGATCTGATTGGTTGCTATGGGCAACATCACTCCACTTTTTTCACATCTTGATAAATAGACCCCTAATAATATGTTTTCATCCATGTTGTTGAGTGATTTACTAACAGTGTTATTCATGCAGAGAGTAGGAAATATTTCACTTGCCTTGGGGAAGGTGGAGGACAGATGGTTTCGGTAATCTGGGTCTTCTTAGCATCGAGTGTTTGAAATTCAGCTATGAGAGCTTCCAAATCCTCCTGCAAAAGTATTTGTAAATGAACAAAAAGTGAAGGCTTATTACAGATAGGTAAGGTACAAATTTGTAAGCGTTGTACAAGTCTGTACAGGTATATAGATTTTTGTTTTTTTTTTCTTCAAAAAGAAGGTATAAGAAGCTTAAGATGACACACTGGTAAAGCTTTGAAATATACATACCCATGTACAACCAGTTAGATATTAGTGAATATGGTCACACAACAGAAATGTCTTCCGATCAGGAAGAAGTGTAGTTAATGTGTTTTTAGGTTTTGCAGAGACCATATACGCAAGCCAAAGATACTGACGAGCCCTACAGATTGCTTTGAGGGGATACCCTTTTTTCATTAAAAATAAAACAGAATCAAGTGAAATTATACCCAAGTTTTAAAATGAGTTAAGTGAATAAGGCTTGTGCTAAATATACCTTTTGACTAATATTTTATGCAGGAAACATCTATGTTTGCACGAAAATATGAAACCATTTCATTGCAAGGCCATGTCTGAGAAGGAATAGTTAGCAAAACAACTGGCCAGCCTACAGATAAGCCCTGGGTATAATGATCCAGTATCTGAATAGATGCCAAAAATTGCTGTTTAGAGAAGGAAGAACTTTGTTTATACAGAGCTCAGCTCTGTTAACCAAAATACCATTTAAAGGGGGTTCAGGGAAAAAAAGCAGAGGTTTATAGTTTAAAAGAAGGGAAATATATTTATTGATATAAACAATAAAACACACATACAAAAAATACATTTTTAGCATATGCTTGTAACTGATGTTGAGCATAGGTGCATACTGTTCATTTAAATGGGTAAATGTTCTGCTATACATTTAAATTTTATTCTTGGGATGCCAAGTAGGAACAGTCACGCTTTTGACAGCTCAACCTGTAGTCCCTCATTTGTACTGGAAAGTCCTGTTTTAATCTGCACTGAACAGCCAGAAAAAGAAACAATGTTTCTAACTTAATTTGCTTTTGGCAGAGAGCCCAGCACAGCCACAACAGAAGATAAGATACTTTGATAATAATTTCAAGATAAGCAAATAAGTAATTGTAACAATATAGGAGAATAGGTACCTTGGGAAAAGTTAGACTCACAGCTTAAAGGGCAATTCATGTTCATTAGCAAAACTGTAATACCTGTATAAAAAACTACAGAAATAGGTTCACTTTTTAATAACCTAACACATTTTGTAAAATGAACATGGTGATTGGGGGGTGTGGCCTCAAAAATAGACGCGGTCATAAAATTTGCGCGCTGCAAACTTTTTTTGCCCCTCTTTTTATTTCCAAAATGTTTGGTTATTATGCTGTCAGTCCGCGAGAGTTTCACTGCCAAACACGAGTTGAATTAGGATGAAATCGCTATTGCTCGCATCTCACCTCATCTTTTTTAGATCTTTTAGACACTTTCTTTTCCATCTTGGCGGCTGTTTTCTCCGCGCCTTTCACCTTTTTCTCTTTTTTCCCTTTCTTGCCCATCTTTGTCTGTTTAAATTCTCGCTGTCACTTAATCTGCTTGCTGCCTAAAATAATGAAATCTCGAGAGTCTGTATCACTAGCGCACGGAACTGTCAGCACCTCACTTCCTCCACATTCTGCTGCTCTTTCACCCACGTGGGCAGCACCCGGAAGTACGCTCTTACTTCCGGAACATACACTCGTACGCGTAAATGCTTCCTGACAGTACTGCGGCTCGATGCCTGCGCCCTCTGTTGGACAGGCGGCAACTCACAACGTGTTTCTGGATTTTATTACATGAAGTAGGTGGATGATTGTATAAAACTGTCTGTGCTTGGGGTAAGAACAGGTCAGCAATAGAGTGGGGATGGGTGAGTCAAGCTATAGTTCATCTACTATAACGTCATGTCGATATGCGTACCTACAAACCTTGTTATAGACATGTTTACTACAAAGGCTCTGTATACCTATTTATTTATTAAAAATCTTATTTTGCTTGTTCAATTGAAAACACTAATGTAGACCCTGCTTTAACTCTAAACATTTCATAACCCTTTCCCTGCTGCAGAGACAGTGCTCTGACACAGCATGTTGCTTGCAAGGAAATGCAGTTTTCTAAAGGATTTTAATATAATTGGAACAGAATCATACTCTGTACCTTCCTTGTCAGCAACGTAGACTCTAAGGGTATTGTCACGTCATGTGTTGATGCCAGCAGAGAAACCGCCAATACAGCCCACTTGTGTTGGTGTTGAACTGGGCTGCCTGGTTTTGCAAGGGGTTAAAAACAGCATTTTTACTCACTAGGTAAAGTACTGGCCCTGCTGGGCCACTCTAATATTTTGGCCTTACGAAGATGGGATGAAAATTGGCCCAGTTGCTTCTGTGTAGGGAATGGGCTTTTCTATGTTAAAACGTGCAATTACACATGAAATAGATAGTAAATAGGTAAGCACAGGTGTGTACAATGTATAGTTCTCATAGGTAAGCCAAGGCCAAGGGCACAGGGAGCATTGGCTCTGCTTCTCTCAGCCTGCATTTTTTTTCCTGCAGGTTTAGAGTAAAGGATATACTCTGTTCCCCAGCTCCCTTGATCTGTACCATTTCTACTTAGGTACAGGCAGGGCCACCATCAGGGGTGCAAGGGGGTACATTTGTACCGGGTGTCATCTAATTCAAAAAGTGCAGTACAGCCAGGCCCCCCTTTAGGCTGAAGCCAGCCACAAAAAGACCCAAAGCCACAAATGGAACTGAAGCCACAAAAAGACCCAAAGCGCTGAACACCCAAAGCTGCGAATGGAGCTGAAGCCACAAAAAGACCCAAAGCCGCGGACTGAGCTGAAGCCACGAAAAGACTCAAAGCGCTGAAGACCCAAAGCCATGAATGGAGCTGAAGCCATGAAAAGACCCAAAGCCTCAAATGGAGCAGTAGCCACAAAAAGACCCAAAGCACCGAAGACCCAAAGCCGTGAATGGAGCTGAAGCCATGAAAAGACGTTGAGCGCTGAAGAACTAATGCTTCGAATGGAGCTGAAGCTACAAAAAGACCCAAAGCGACAAAGACCCAAAGCCTTGAATGGAGCTGAAGCCATGAAAAGACCTAGAGCGCTGAAGACCCAATGCTGCTAATGGAGCTGAAGCCACAAAAAGACCCAAAGCAAGGAAGACCCAAAGCCGCGAATGGAACTGAAGCCATGAAAAGACTCAAAGTGATGAAGCTGCGAACTGAGGCAAAGCCACTGAAAGACCCAAAGTCATGAAAGGAGCCAAAACTGAAGCCCTAAATCCATGAAATTAACCTAAGATTCCACTGAACACCAATGATTGAATCGGAAATTTTCAGGAAAAACGTGGTAAAACTATACTTAGAACTGTCATCCGATACACTTAACACAGAGTATCCCATATAGCCAGTTCATTGCGTATAGAAGGAATTGTAGCCAAGATGGGACGTACAAGGAAAAGTCCAAGCAGCTGGGTTATTTAAAGGAATTGATCAGGAGGTCATATGAGAACACCAGTGGGTATCATACTGTATATGGTAAAGGAGATATGCAACAACTACTTCTGAAAAACCAGTTTATTTCTCTCAGCCTGCAAAATAATAAAAACTGTCTGAGAGCAGCACAGCCAATGCTCCGTGTACCCTCAGCCTAAAAGTTGCCTCCAGGGAAGACCCAGCAGTGAAAGAAAACAAATGTGCTTGAAAACCAGCAGGTATAAATGTTCACAATGTGTGTGGTATATCATTTGGCTTTGGATGTATGTGATAAGACTGTTCATCCCAAAAATATTTAAAAATACAGTGGTTTAGGCAAAGTCCTAAAAGGGGACCATCAAAATGACAAAAATTTGAGATTTAGCACATTTTATTTTAAACCATTTAGTTTATAATGTAAACTCCCTCCCTAATGTATACCAGTTTGGAACAGATAATCTGTAATTGCACATTAGTTATGACAGCTTTTCAACAGCCATTTTGTCTGCTGTCTCTGTTCCACACCAGATTGTATATGTGATGGCTTTACACTTGGCAACTGCTACTTCATGGCCCAGAAGTAGTAATGCGGATATCAATTGTTGAATTACACCATCCTGGCATCTAAAAAAAATAAAATTTGGTGTGCCAAGCAAAGTACCTTATTTTCCACCAACATGTGAATACTGTAGTCCAGAGTAAGAGCAGGAGTATGATTTTGCCAGCTGGTGGCGCCCTGCTCAAATAAATGACCATCAGCATGCATGGTCAACACATATACCTTATAATTCTGGGATTTGTATAATGAATGCAAGTGTCCGGGCTGGAATAAAGTTCAGTCCCTGTAGCTGGATTTTCTAGACAAGTCATTGATGTCTCAAGTAATCCAGTAAACCAATTGTACAGTTAATTTTAGCCGTCAAACAAAAAAAAAAATTGTTCCAGTCGATCGATTCGAATGATTAATCGATCAATCAAATTTTTCCTGTTCGATCAACTGGATTGCGGTAAAATCTATCGAATTTTACTTCACATACTATTCACATGGTCGAATTTCAATTTTTTTTCAATTCGAAATTCGAAATGCTATATCTATTATAGGTAATTCTAAAACAAATGGACTTGCAGAGTAATCATTGAAGACGTTTCACTACTTAGTAGTGAAAGGTAGTGAAAATGTTGTCAATGATTACTCAGAAAGTCCAGTTGTTTTAGAATTACCAATACTAATGCACTTTGAAATATGTTGGCAATATAGCAATTGAATAAGTGATGAGAAGCCAGGAAACTATAAGGGTATTGAGAGTGGGATTGAACATACTTTTATATATGATGTATTGAATAAATGTGGTCTTTTATTATAGAACTGTGCTGGACTATTTTGGGCAGGGGGTGCTTTGGACTTTCTACACTTAAAATTTATGATTTATAAACAGGGACAAACAGCAGCTGCTCCTCAAGGGCCCTCTATGGCACTTACCCATTGCTCTCGCTGTATACTATGCCAGAGAAACCATTACACATTGATCTCAATTTATATTCTACAGGGGCATATTTTTAGAGGGAATGGGTAATTACCCATTGCTTTCACAAAATATATAAATATTAAATACTGACCAGCATGGCACACAAAAAGGTTCAGTGTGCTGGCACAGTGTATAAGCATAGAGTCCCCTACTTTGATCTTTATATATATGGCCCAGTTTCAACAGCCCTGCCCAGCGCCTCCCTCTTGGGTTTGCTTAGAGCAGGGATCCCCAACCTTTTGAACCTGTGAGCAACATTCAAAAGTAAAAGGAGTTGGAGAGCAACACTACCATGAAAAATGTTCTTGGGGTGCCAAATAAGTACTGTGATTGGCCATTTGGTAGCCCCTATGTGGTGTTTTCGGTTGGGTTGCGGGTCTCCCTGCAGCTTTCCCTCCTCTCATCTCCCCCTCTGATCTGACTTAAGGCAGACTCTCTTACATCACACAGCGCGCTTCTATCCTTCTCGGCTATTGACCACTTTTGATAATGTCACTTCCGGTTTGCAGCAACATCACTTCCGGTTTGATGGTGGTCGGCGGTTGCGGGTCCAGTCATGGAGAAGGCAGTTGCGGGTCCGGGTCGGTATCAGATGTGGGTAAATATGCGCATGCGGTTTGGGTTGTGGGGTCGGGTCCGGGTCTTAGAAATTGTGTATGCCATAGAACTGTATCCAGATACTTTAGCCCCAAGTTTATTTCTCTGTACACCTATTTCCTACAGTCACAGGCACCATAGTGCCAATGCTCTTTCAAAGGCAAGCATGCCAGACTTAAGTACCCTGTAAATACTTACGTAAACCCCTGTGACTGCTACTTATACTTCAAAGGGGCTACAAATATTTCCAGCACATTTCCAACACATGCTACATTATGTCAGGGATATACATGTTTAATCTGTTTAATCCCACTTGGAGGTTATTGTAGTCTAATGTGTAAAACGGTACAATTAGCTACACGTTAACCCCATATTTACCAGAAATTATTATCAGAACTTGAGCCTCAATATTGAACAATTCAAACATTTAGAGCTGCATTTTTGTTGAAAAGCAAATTTGTTGTTGATGGCTGCATGTGTAACCAATGTTGTGATACATGTCAGTAAATTATATAAAGGAACAAATATATCAAAATACTGGTTTATAATGTTTAATGTAACACCAGTGCCTTCTGCTGTTTGAATCTTTCTTTTTTCTATTTATCGTGTTTTACATAAATAGTAAACAGACAGTATACTTTAGGCCTGCGCTAATCCATTTAGGTTGGAGAAACAACACAGAATTTCAATAAGCAGAAAGGAAAAGGTCAGGGAAAGGGTAGACAAACAGTGTCATTCATTCCAGGCACAATTTGCTTAATTAGCCCAGGATTAACAAACTGTTTATAATCTTGTGAATTTACAAATGAGATAGAAGGGAACCATAATGTTTATAATCATCAAAGAAGTGTTAAGATCTTGACAAAGTTTCTTCAAATTTAGTCATTTCTGATATATTTGAAACCTATTGTCTCATTAGAGGAGGAGGTTCTTCCAATGTAGTCATTTCTGATATGTTTGACACCTATTGTCTCATAATGGGGTAGGATTTTGATTTTCAAACATTAGGTAGCAGATATCTGGTAGTATTAGCATATGTATCTCCAGTGCTTGCTGCTTTGTTGGAAGCTTGTTAATATTACATAAAAGCAACACACTATTATGAGAAGGGTGTCCCCATATTCTGTTATGAGTGGCATCCCCAGTAATTATGAATTAGTGTGCCAGGAATATAAATGCATTTCCAGCAGGTATTAGAGTTATGTGGAGTTATGTAATAAAAATACATAAACACTATCTGAACTTCCAAAAAGTTAAATTATACTATACTATAAATGGAACAGTGGGGAAACTGGGAATAAAATCCTGATTAATGTAATAGTCCCGAAGCAGCACTAGAGCTGCCATTTGGATTTAAAGGAGAAGGCCACCCAAAAAGTATTGATTTACCTGGTGGGCCCAAGCCCTCGTAAGCCCCACCGGCCCAAACCCGATACCCACAGGCAGCATCTCCTGCACTTCAGGACCTTCCAATCGCATGAAGAAATTATGCACAGGTACGGGTTGGCGGGGGGCAAGGGGGACTCAGAGGTTTGTGGTTGGAGCAGGAGGCCCGTGGGGAGTTTCAGCTGGGGCCTGGACCTAGACTCTCCCAGTCTGATGCTGAACTGACCTGCTCAGTGAAGCTATCATTTGATTTATTTATTTTTTTGTACTTACTTGTCTATTTAGGCCCTGCGCTATTCATATTCCTGGCTCTCTTTCAGGCTGCATCCTAGCAACCAGATAGCTGCTGAAATTCCAAACTGGAAAGCTACTGAACAAACCCTAAATAATAGAAAAAAGTGAAGACCAACTGCAAATTGTCTCAGAATAACACTCTTTACATCCTACTAAAATGTAGCCATGGTCCATACTACAGGATAGCAGCAAATATTTTCTAAGCTAAAAGAACCATAGAATAATAGAAATGCATTGAAAGCAAAGTAAAAGCAAAACATTTGATATAATAAGAATGCCTATGGGGAACTTTTCATGTATCATAAGCATTACTTTAATATTAATTGCTTAATATATTTCATATACTTTATTATATTTCAAGCATTACATCATCAAATACTGAATGAACATATTTGCATAAAAGGTTATTTACATACTTATTGTAAGTTAGTTATGAGCACAATTTAGCCTTGGTTTTGCGTCTGTATACAAAGATTTTCTCTGGTAGCAAATTTAAAATATATTCCAGTGAATAGTTTATAGTTTTGCTCATGTCAGCAGATGGGAGCTGGTACAAATGATTTATGTTTTGGTCTAGGATACCTCTTGGAGCCACTGTCTTATCGTTTGTTATTTTAACTATAGAGAATTCAGCCAGCAGTGAACTAATTGGGACAATGTGAGCAGAACAAGAGGAGACAGAAAGGGATTGTAACATAACAAAAGGGTCAGAGCAATAGAAGATGCCCACAGTATGAAGTCATTAGTGTCACTGCCCCATAAAATCTTATATAATGTTCTGTAGCAAAACAAAGTTTTTTCACTCAAGGACTAAAAAAGCCTACTGTGGATTTAATGGGCATTTTTATTAGTGCTTCTATAGATGCCTTCATCTCCCCTCCTCAACCATGAAACTACCCCCTTACTCAATCAGGGGTCAGGAACCAAGAGTACACAACAGCAGGGCTGCAAGGGGCTGAGTGACCTGCTATGGACAATGAACTACCAAAATGAACAGTTGTCAGTGGGATTTTTAAAGCAACAGTCATAACAAAAAATATGAGTTGCTATGTGTTAGTAAAAGTAATGTGTTTTCTTCAGAAAGACTACTATAGTTTATATAAATAGGCAATAGAGAGCAGCCATTCCAGCTAAAAAAGGAGAAAAGGCACAGGCTACTTAGCAGATAACAGATAAGCTCTGTTATAGAATACAATTGGATTCTACAGAGTTCATCTGTTATCTGCTATGTAACCTGTGCTTTGAATTGCTGCTGGATACATAGCAGCTTGTTTATATAAAGTGTAGTAGTTTTTCTGAACCAACTCAACATTTGTACCAGTGCAGCAAAATAGTACATTATATTGGAAATACTTTAAAACAATGGCACAATTTGGTGTTACCGTTCCTTTAAATACAGATTTAGCATCACTCCAGCAGTGTGCTGATGTCTCAACCAGAAACCCTGGTGTCTGGGTGTGTGTCTGAGCTAGTTGTCTGCTCTCTCTGTTAGTGTGTAACCCCTTTTTTGTAAGACCCATGTTTGTTATAAATGAATGTTGCTTTGTAACTTGTAACTGGTGCTAAAATCAATATATGATGATAGTGATGCTATTTTATTATTGGCCACTGGGAGTCCTGCAGCTAGGTTGCCACCTTTGAAATTTTTTTTTACCGGCAGTTGTGAGGGGGAAGAAGAAAGGGGCGTGCCTTGCCGTACAAGTGGACGTGGCATGACACAAAGGGGCGGAGCCACGACCTGATCCCGGGGGAAAAAGGTCAGTTTTTAGTGGGTTTGGGCAGGCCAGGCCAGGGGCCTTTAACAGGGGTATTACAGATTTACCGGCAGCTACATTGCTGATAAATATATAACACCGGCCCCGGCCTTCGCCAGTGTTTTACCGGCTAGGCTGATAAAATACCGGCTGGGTGGCAACCCTACCTGCAGCGGTTCTGTGGGTTTGCGGGTTGGGCAGCGGGTCTTCTCAGTAGCGATTTTTACTCATTTTTTCTGGCCACGCCTACTTCCAATGATGTCACTTTTACAATTATTAACATGTATTTCTATAGCGCCAACTTGTTGCGTAGCGCTGTATACAATGACAGCACTTTCTGATTCTTGATGGTCAGAGGTCGGAGTTGTGGATAAGGTACTTGCGGGTCAGGTAGCAGGTCCAGGTGGGTGAGAATGCGGGTTGCGGGTCTCGGTTGCGGATTGCGGGTTGCACAAAATGGACCAACGCAGGACTCTAAAACAAGTAACTTCAATCAGAATTAGATATTCATAAATGCTTAAATAGGTGCACAATGTCATTCATTTTGTATGAGAAATTTCTGTTGTCTGATGAATTCTACTATAAAGTATGTCCAGTACAGCCTGAGGTTCCAGGAGCATACCAGTGCCTAAATTGCTATCAAATTAAAAGTCCATCAGGAAAAGATATGTGTAACCAGTGGTGTAACTATAGAGGAAGCAGACCCCTGCGGTCATGGTAGGGAGGGACGGGGCCTGGACCACGGGGTCTGCTTCTTTGATAGTGTTGGATTCCCCCTCCCCGCTGCTCTTTTCCTTCTTCTAATTGGCATATTTGCGTCTGTGCAAGCTTTCGGCAGGGAAGGGTGGGGGTTGCAAACAGTGGTTGGTTGCAGGTGGGAGTGGCTGTTTCCGACCAGGCTCTGAAAGTCTTTCTGGTGGGGGAGCCTGGCACAAGCTTTTTAAGCCCCTGTGTTGAACTTTATTTAGAGGGGCTAATGAGGAGAAAAACAGCTGAATGGCCAATTCAGTAGCACTTTCCTACCCATACAATCTTGTTAAAGGATAACAGAAAATGTCTCAAAAACACTGCCTTAAAGAAAAAGTATATTGTCCTACTGGCCTAATGTATTTGGCTCATAGGGCTATCACAAGGTATCCCTCACCAAAAAGATAACATTTATAGAATGCCCAATTCTATGCAACTTTTCAACTGGCCTTTATTTTTATAGTTTATTATTTATATAGTTTTGACTTATTTGCCTTCTTCTTTTGTTTTCAAAAGGGGGTCACTGACCCCATCTAAAAACAAATGTTTTGTAAGGCTACAAATGTATTGTCATTGCGACTTTTTATTACTTATCTTTCTATTGAGACCCTCCTCTATTCATATTTCAGTCTCACTTTCAAATCAGTGCATGGTTGGTAGGGTTCCAGATTTCAGAAATTGCTAACTGGCGAGTTGCTGAATTAAAAGCTAAATTAAAACCAACTGTCTCATTATAAAAGTTATCTCAAAGATTAAACATCCCTTTAAAACCACAATTTATTTAATTTTCTAAAAGCAATTCCGTACAGCTAGGCAGAAATAACTGACGCGTTTCGGCACAAGACTGTCAGCCTACAATAAGAATCTCATTTGAAGAAGTAAGTGAAGAAAGAAATGCAGGGCTGCCACCGAAATGCTCAAGGGTAGATCCTAAATAAAATAGAGATGTTAGCTCTAGTAATCCTGAGACTCTATGGATTACCCTTAAATCCAATTTTGGAATTACAAAGTGGTTTATTATATTTCTTAATTAAGTTTTTTTTAATTTTCTGTAACCAGGATTTTGGAACTTTAGCCAGCATAAGGTGATTTACCTTCACCATGTTAAAGCGCTCCTTAGAAATGATCTGCTTCACACACAGGAAACAGGTCAGAGTTCTTAGCTGCCATTACATTCTTCAGCACTTGCACAGTACAGTAAGAATTCCCCACGAGCTTCAGATTTCAAGGCAACCCTATGTTCTGGCAAGACAATAAATTATTTATGTTAAAATAGTAGGTGGTTCTAAATAGATGTTCGTTAGGCTTCATGTCATTGACCATACAAGGATGGCATTACTCATTAAGAGACAGCACAAAGTGACATTGATGTAAACTTGGTGACAATGACAAACTTTCTGGATTTATATGCAACCTGAACTACTGTAGAAAGAAACAAAAAAAAAAGACAAATGGTTTGTTTGACTAGTGGTTATTAAAGAATATCACTGGCAGAAAGTACTGCCTTTGGGTAGTATATCAGTTCTTGTTTTGAATATCTTTCCTGCTGAGTAAAACAAGGGTATTCCTGTGACCTAGAGATGACTAGTATACATTTATTTCAAGACAGTTTGCCCCCTATTGCATGACACTGTGGAGTCAGCAGCTACAAAAATGGCAGCATATTAATAAATGCAAATAGAAAAAAATACAATAGAATATATATTACACAATAGAAATGTATAATTGCTAAACATGAAAAGCAATATATCTAATTTTTTACATCAGACCCTGAGTGTAAACACCGTGGAAATGGGATTCTTGTTTTCTCATGCTGGGGGGATCACAAACACGGCATATAGGACTTAAAGGGGTTGTTCATTTTTCAAGCAATTGTTGTTTAATCGTGCTGGAGTAACCACATATGCTGCATGTAGGACTTAAAGGGGATGTTCACTTTTTGTAGTTCAGTTGTTTGATTTTTCATCAGAAATATAGACTTTTTAAAATTTCTTTCCATCTTTTGTTATTCAAAATTGAAGTTTAAAGTTGAATGTTCCTGTTCTGTGGCGTTTCAGTTTGGCAGGTCAGTGATCCAGACACAGACTCTGAATTGCTACAATTTGCTGCATTAGTTGATTTCTCAGCAGCATCCCTGGAATAGTAGCAACTATTGTGTCAATTCTAACAGCAGACAGCATGAAGCCTACAGATTGCATTGGTAGACTAAGCTAAAACAAATATTTGCAGACACTGTGCTATTCTCTACTCCCCAAAACAAACACAGTACATTACTGTTAATCAGATTACAATTTTGTGGTAGGTACTGAGTTTGTGCACACTGTCAGACTAAAGTTTCCAGAAAAAATAATATGGAGTTACTGAGAGAAAAGCCATTGAAGCAGTACTAGCTGCTACAAACGTGTTTTATTACCACAATGTTTTTTGTGCTCAGGGCCCTTTATCAATTCTACACTTGATAAGGGCTGGTGCAGACAGGGAGATTCTGTCGCCTGGCGATTAATCGCCTCTTCTGCACGGTGACAATCTCCCCGAACTGCCTTCTCCCTGTCCGCCTCCTGTTTGAATCAAAAAACGCCAGCGCCAATGCACACGCGGCGCGGCGATTTCCGGAATCGCCTGAAGTTTCCTCACGAAACAACTTTGTGCGATTCCGGAAATCGCCTCGTGTGCATTGACGTAAACAGGCGGCGGACAGGGAGAAGGCAGTTCGGGGACATTGTCGCCTGGCAGAATCGCCCTGTCTGCACCAGCCCTTAAGGGCTCTGAGCCTGAAACATGATGTGGCTTTTCTCTCGGTAACTCCATATCATTTGACTCATTGATGCACCTGAGGTGGGGGGGTGTAGACCGAGAGGCTATTAATTATTATCTCAAAAGCGCAGTCACCTTCATAGTGTAGTTTCCAGAAAAAAATATGTCCTTAAAGGGCAAGGAAAGTGTAAAATAGAATAAGGCTAGAAATGCTGTATTTTGTATACTAAACATAAACATGAATTTACTGCACCACAAGCCTAATCAAACAAATGATTTATGCTTTCAAAGTTGGCCACAGGAGGCTGCCATCTTGTAACTTTGTTATACATCTTTGTCTGACACTGGCACTGCACATGCTCAGTATGTTCTGCTTGAGTTCTGCATGGCTGGTAAGTAAGACAGGGCTCCCCCTGCTGTTCATAAGTGATTATTTCCCTGCCAGAAGCACTAAATGAAGGGAGAATTTCACTGCATACAGTCAGGTTTATTATAAAAACGGTACATATTTCAAAATTAAAGTATAATGGAGATAGATTTCTTTTTCATTAAAGAAAGTAAAAATGGGATTTTATTTCTTTGCCTTTCCTTGCCCTTTAACACACACATATATACAGTGGCATAACTAGATCTTACTGGGCCCCACAGCAAATTATTTTTCAGGCCCCCAAAATGTCCAGTGGTTGACCTGTTTTACCAATATTTATTGTAATTATATTTGAATTAGGGCCTAATGGGGCCCCTATAGCTCCTGGGCCCCCTCTGCCTCCTCTATAGTTACGCCCCTGCATATATATATATATATATATTTGAAAAAAGATACACTAAAAACATTTTACACAATAATGATACAAAACCAGCCACCATGGCCATCATTTGCCTTAACCCTTGATTATATACATGTTCATGGGTAGTCACACAAGGACTAGGAATTAATGACTACATGGACTGTGATATCCTGTTTAAATCACTAGGTGGCAATATACAATATTATACAGCTGATAGGAGCACTTGTGAATCAGTACCAGCCCAAAACATTGTACTACTCACTACTATTAGCACAGTGAAATAGGCAGGCCACAGAAAGTCTAGGTCAAGACTGGGCAAATCAACACTGGGCAAATTTGCTCATGTGCTGTAACCCATGGCAACCAGTCAAATTGTTGCATTCATTGCTTTACCTGCAGCTGACTGAAGAAAGGCAGTAACTCATTGATTGCTATAGGTTACTGATCACGGGCAAATTTGCCTAGTGTTGATGAATGAACCCCACTAGTATGTTTGAAACAGGAGGTATATTCACAAGATAAATTTACACTCACAGGTATAAGTTTCTAAACATGTTTATTTGGGATACTTCCATTTTGCTTGGTTCTCCAGTGCAGATCTTCTGTGCAATGCTGGCAGACATATTTATGGACTGTATCCAGGCTGTATTTGTTCTACTACACATGAGCATTGGCCTTCATTAATATCAACCCTAAATAGATTTAGAAACACTATATCAAAACAGACTTAATAGCTACTAAAGGTGGCCAAACACGGAGAGATCCGCTCTTTTGGCGATCTTGCCACAGGAGTGGATCTCTCCCCGATATGTCCAACGAAGACATGTGGCCGCGATCCAACGGAATTTTCAGTGTTGTCCGATCGACATCAGATACCAATTGGTAAAGCCCGTCAGAGGGCTCCATACACATGCCAATAAGCTGCTGACTTGGTCTGTCGGCAGCTTTTATTGGCCCCTGGCAAAGTTTGGGTGACTAGATGCCGTTATACATACATGCCATACATACATCTGTCCATAAGGGGGAGCCAAATACATTGCAATTGCAATAGTACGTCACAATCATTCTACAAAGGCTGAGTGCCTCGAGGGGGAATGCACAGAAGTTTCATCTAATGCAACAGCTACCGTAGTGTTGCATCATTATCTGGTCTTAGCTGTTAGACCACAGTCTTCATTCAGAGAGCAAGCCCATTAAATCATGGGTGTGTCTTTGTCCTGCAGCCATTTTGATGCATACCCACTGAATGGAGGAAATTCTCATTTGTACATTTTTATCACTTTCATGTGGTGGTTGGGATGTTGGACATTGGTACTAGTTCATAGCAAAGGGCCCTGAAAGAACATATTCTTACAAACAAACTCTTGTCATACGATCACAAAAATATCAGTTTAATCATATGATAATGAAATGTGATACAGATAGACAAAAGAAAGGGAAGTGAATTATTTTTATATAGTGCTCCTCTCCCATGGGATGCAAATTGCTTTAAGCAAGCAAGTCAGCCATTAAAGGCACACTAAAAATGCTGTATTTATATTTAATAGATATTCATGGGATGCAACTGTGGAGGACCCATATGAGACCTGCACTATGCTCCCCTGAAACCTGGCCCCACTGAGGGCACAGCAATGTTGGGACCTATTTGTAGATCAATTTTCTGCTCCCAACCCTTTATATGACTTCAGGCTGAGGAGGAAATATAGAGGGACCCCCCTTAACCTTGTGGCAAGGAGGGGGTCTGAAGACCGCTGTCTCCCATGGGCCTTTCAGAACAAAGGGGCCTTCCCTAGCCTTCAGACAAAGGCATGCTAGAAATCTCAAGATCATTTTGTGCCATTGGGCCAGGTAACCTGGAGTTTTTACTGGACTTAACCTTATGTACTTTTCTTGTACCTTATGTTTGCACTGGTGATTAAGCACTGCTCGAGCTTCAATAAAACAAACTTAAAGGCACCAACAGACATAATTGAAATTGCTTATTCAAATGAGTGATGAGTACCAACTCTGAACAGTGATAAAAACCCCAGCAAGCTGCCATCCTCTCTCATCCAAAAACATTTGGATAAACACTCTGTATCAGTAAAAGTATTTTTGGATTATTTAAAAGAGAATCCTTTCTCATCCTAAAGCGGGGTCAGTCATGGTCTATTTTATTTAGTTACAGCTAAAAATGCCTTTTTACAAAAGAACTCCATTCAGCTTCACTCATGGCCGCCATCAGGGGTAAGAGTTGTACTGGGCCTGGAGGGTTTTGTGTCTGGGGGGGCGCCCGGCCATGCTTCACTTACTTGATTAGCTGGGCCCCCCTCCTTTCAGCGTGCTGCCAGCTTCTTCACAAAATAGGACACAGCAGTGCATGGAAGCTTTTCTCCTATTCAGATATCCTGTACCCTCATTGGTCCTTTAAGAAAAAGTCACCGTAAATCTGCATTTATCCAATCCCTGTACAGCTTTACCTGGACTTGTTCTTAAAGGACCACGAGGGTACAGATAATCTGAATAGAAGAAAAGCTTCTATGCACTGTGTCCTATTTTGTGAAGCAGCTGGCAGCACGCTGAAAGGAGGGGGACCTGGCTAATCAAGTAAGTGAAGCATGGCCAGCCCCCCCCCCC
>CM044437.1:56490674-56502850 GCA_024363595.1 Xenopus borealis
CCCCCCCCCCCCGTTTAGTTTCTTTCCTTTGTACTTACGTCACTTCTTATTTTGTAGATTTGAGTGCAATCCGGCAATCTGTTTATTAAACTGGAAATTTGGCTTTTCTAGTGTAGAGAGCTCCCTGGTCCCCTCCTGGCCCCCTCTAGAGCAGGAAATGTTAGCGCTGGGGGCATGGGGGATGGCATTGCAGGAGCAGCCTCAGGGGGCTCAGAGGACAGAGTTGTCCCTTCTATCATAGCTCAAGTAGGTTATGTATTGATTCTCAGAGGGAACAGTGATAGATGGGACATTTTGAGCAGGAGATATAAGGTTGAAAGTTGATCGTCATGTGCAGGCTGTACAAAAGACTAACTTATTGTTGGCATGGGCAGTTGATGATATGATAGCTACAGGCTATTATAGATGCAACTCATCAACAATGAAGCCCATTTGTTTTGTTTTAAATGGAAATGCATAACAACCAAAAAGCATTGTGCTAAAATTAATCATGGCCAAGGACAGGGCATACCATTAAATACAGTCTACTGAGAAAATGAAAGAGGTATTATATGGCCTAATTGCTCTGCAAATATTCTTCACTTCTTTTAAAGAAATTGCATAAAAACCACAAGCACAGACAGTGCTGAGAAAGTGCCATATAGCTAAGTGAGACATCCTTTCCCTGTTCTCAACAAACAAACGTAACGGAAGCATTCAGATGCCAACACTCAAGTGCTTGATTCCAAATGGCCAACTTCCTCTTAGAAAACAATATGATTTTCAGTCCTGTGCTGCATTTCAGGACTCTAGACTGAACACTGTGCATTTGATACTCTAGGGCTGGAGGAAGTATCTGAAAATTAAAGAAGACCAGTCAGCATTCATATTTTTAACAAGAACATTATCATTTACAAAAGGAAACGTGTATTTTAAAACAAGTTGTATGAGTGTGCCAGCCTGCACAAGACTAGAACAACTACCTGCCATAAAGGGCACCTCAACATAATATCGGGCCATGACTTTACTTCTATATTAATCCACATAGGATGATTCTTAGAGCTTCTATGTTTACTTCTTAAGGGAATAAATTGAGAACAGTAATGATTTAATATAATTTTAAATGACAACCATGTCTGCCCTGAGTTTTTAGCTGAAAACGTAATGCCCCAATCTATGTTCTGAAGGGAATCCCTCAAGGCACTAAAATTAGCTCATGGTTTTTGTTGTCCAAGTGTATATTTGTTTTTTGCTCCAGACATTAAATGATATAATGTTATGGTCACTATTACCCAGGGGTTCAACCACCTGCACATTTGCTATACGTTCTGGGTCATTAGAGATCACTAGATCCAGTAGAGCCTTTTTTCTTGTTGGCTCCTCAACAACTTGTGCCATAAAATTGTCATGCAACACATTTATAAACTTTTCATGTAATGTATGTGTTATAGAATATAGAATATAGGTGGACTGTGGCAGTCTCTTTGATATACACCATGTCAGGGTTCCACTATTACTGACCTCCAAGCAGTTACAGAGTCTATTTCCCCCATGTTACCCCCCCCCTGGATGTTTTGTTTCTAGCTGTAAACAATCTCTGCACATCATTAAACAAACACAAGATGGGGCAACATTGCGACATAGGCCGTAACTAGAAAAAGATGATGAGCACTTCAAAAGAAATAGAAATTCATAAAAGATGAAACCACTGCATCCTAAAAACAGAAGAAACCAAATATGATGGCAGATTCATTTCCATGTCCTGGCCGCCGCTAGCGTAATTTCACCAGAAATCCAATCCACAGGGACATCGCCAACCCACTAACAGACACAGATGACAATGTTCAAAGGCCTGTAAAAATATTAGTAGATTATTAGAAAAGCTTTGCTTACAGTTTGGAAAATGTAGGAGGCATTTGCCTGTGATCAAGCCAGATTGACACAAGTAATGTAGATCCTAAGGTGAGTGGATGGCAAGGCATTTAAAGTGGACCTGTCACCCAGACACAAAATCTGTATAATAAAAGTCCTTTTCAAATTAAAGATGAATTCCAAATTTTTATTAAAGCATTCATAGCTGTTTTAAGCTCATTTAAAAATCTCAGCTGTCAATCAAATATTGTCTGCCACTCCTCTATCTCTTAGACATAGAGGCGGGGCAGATAATTACTTTCACTTTCCATTCAGCACTTCCTATATGCCACTGCTCCACACATTCCCCAAGTTCTCTTAACCATTTAATTGTGTAGCCAGAACATGGGGATGGACATCGGGTCCCCCATTCTGGTGCACAAACAAGAATTCCGAGATGATGCAAGGCTTGCCTTAATAACAGTGTCCACAAAATGGCTCCTGCCCGCTTGCTATAATTATGAATTCCCAGACTGAAGAAAACAAGATTAAAATAATTTATATAGTGTAATTAATGTTCATTTTGCTTGACTAATGTGATAAAATAGGATTTTGAATATTTTTTTGGGGTGACAGGTCCACTTTAAAGGACTTACCACCTGCTGTAGTACAGATTTCCTGCTGTCAACAAATCTCCTTGTGTGCCATTTAGGAATTCAAGGTTTGGTTTGGCCATTTTTAGCAGGATTCCGATTCAGCTGAATCCTAGTGCCTAGATGAACTGAATCAGAATGCTTAAAATTATTCTCACTTTTTCCCTCCCCCACTCTGATTTGCATATGCAAATTAAGGTTCGGGTTTGGTTCTGTATTTGGCGAATCTTTCAAGAAGGATTCGAGGCTTCAGCTGAATGCAAAATAGTGGATTGAGTGCATCCCTAGTGCCATTGCCCTAGATGTTATCAAAGCCTCATAATTGATATTTGCGTTAACCATTGTCATATCCTCTTGTGCTGAGACTTAGTCACTGGTGACACACTTTGTACACAATCTAGATCTTGTCTATGTGCAAGTGCCATTTTTTACTTGAGCTCTGAGGAAGGGCAGACTTCTGCATTTTACATCAGATTTTTTTATCAAGTGCAAGACGAGAGCACAGCCAATCCCACAGACACAAGTGATTTATGGAAGGGCCCCATGGGTCGCAGTTTTGCACTCCTCAGGAAATCAGAGTTTATTTCCATAAGATTGGAAACGAGACATTATTTCTGCTACCTGCTAACATTCAAGCAACCCAACAAACCCACATCTGTATAGGTTTTGTACTGTTTATTATCAATTGCCCTTTGTGCTGTAAGGGTTCTTTGTACAGGTATGGGAAACCTGTTATCCATAAAGCTCTGAATTCAGGAAGACCATCTGCCATACACTCCATTTTATCCAAATAATTTAGATTTTACAAAATGATTTTGTTTTTCTCTTTATTAATAAAACGGTACCTTGTACTTGATCCCAACTAAGGGGCAGATTCACTAAAGGTCGAAGTGGCTGTCGCTAGCGTAATTTCACTAGAAATCCAGTCCGCAGTGACATCGGCAATTCACTAACAGACACAGATGACAATTCGCTAGCGAATGGAACCGTCACCAGCTTTCATTCACACTCTATCGCCAGATGAAACGTTGCTGATCCCCAAATTCACTAAAGTGTGGATTTTACTGAAAATTGTCTTCGCCACTTCATACCAGGCAAACCGCTAAAATGAATCTAGATCTTCCTCAATATTATGTCAGTGACATCATATCCTGTCTGCCGGAAATGCATTAATCCAAAGTTTTAAAGCAGGATTGCCTGCAAAAATCCAAGGTTAAACTTTTTTAACATTTTTCCCCAGACATTTGAGGCTCATGTGTAGGGCATAATATAACTCTTTTGTCTTTATGAAGGTTCCTTGGACATTTGTAATAAAAAGTGGTAACTCTAAGCATGTGCACCAATGTCTGTAATAAAGACGTCCATACAACTTTAATGTACCCGCCCTATTCAAATTGACCAAAGTGTAAGATCACTAGTGAATTTTCGCTAAGCACAAACAACGCTAGCGCATCTTCGCTTTGAAATGCTTGCACTGCCTAAGTAACGCTATTGAAAAGTCGCCAGTGTTAAGCGCCCAGGACGCAACTTTGCATTTTAATCAGTTTAGTAGTAGTGAATTTGTGCCTGGCGAAGTGGTGCGAGGTGTGCGAATCAGTCACTGGCGATAAAGTGCCCGTTAGTGGATCTGCCCCTACAGATACAGGTATGGCATCCATTATTAGGAAACCCGTTATCCAGAAAGCTCCAAATTACGGGAAGGCCGTCTCTTGTAGATTCCACTTTATCCAAATAATTCAGATTTTAAAAAATTATTTCCTTTTTCTCATTATTAATAAAACAGTACCTTGTACTTCATTCCAACTAAGATACAGGGATGGGATCAATTATCAGAAAACCTGTTATCCAGAAAGCTCCAAATTATGGTAAGGCCATCTCTCATAGACACCATTTTATCCAAATAATTAAAATTTTTTAAATGATTTCCTTTTTCTCTGTAATAATAAAAACAGTACCTTGTACTTGATCCAAACTAAATTATAATTAATACTAATTAAAGGCAAAACAAACCTATTGGGTTTATTTAATGTTTAAATGATTTTTTAGTAGACTTACATGATGATGATCCAAATTACAGAAAGATCCATTACCTGGAAAAACCTAGGTCCCTCCCTGCATAGCAGTTACTATAACTGTATAATTAATCCGGATTGAAGGCAAAACAAGCCTACTGGGCTTATTTGATGTTTGAACAATGTTTTAGTAGACTTAAAGGAGAATTCATCCTTAAGCCATGAAGATCCAAATTAGGGAAAAGATCCGTTATCTGGAAAACCCCGGGTCCTGAGCATTCTGCATGACAGGTCCCATAACTGTACTTTTTATATCTTTGCAGAATTGGGATTTTTTTATGTTCAGCCAAATCAAACCTGTACCCCAAAGTGAGTGTGTAGTATGTAGATGATGCCATTTCCCTTCTTATGTTTTCAGATTTAGTAGAGTATTGTATTTAGCAAAGGCGTTCTTGTAATTTATACATGTAAATGCAGAAAACTGTTTTTCATTCTGTTTGCTATGAGCCCTACAAGTCTGCAGCAATCTATTTGTATACTATATAAAACACTACTTGTTCTTCTACAGTTATATCTGTTCTGTCTTGTAGATCTAGCAGCTATAATTTAATGCATTTAATCTTTAAGAATCTACAGTTCTTAGGGCACACATAGAAAGTCCTCGGAATTCTTTGTATGAAACACTGCAAACCTCATATGATTTCCATGGGCAGTTTTATTTAGGAAAAAGAATGAATTACACAGAAATAAAAATCAGAAAACACCACATGTACAGTCGGAATACTGCAGAGGTCCCATTTCAGTCTCTCAATAAAAAGGTCAATACGTTTAGTTGCTGGTGGCAAACACAACATCAAAATCCAACTGGTCATTTCGGAAGTTAATATTTTACATCACAAATATTTACATATCTAAATATTCAGCTGGAAGTTTTACATCTCAAAAAATATGACACAGTATATCTGAAAAAGTACAAGATGTGGCCCCACAATACAAACAGTTAAAAATGCTTCAAGTAGGGTTTCTATTTGGATGTGGAACATTTGGAAAATGGAGGACATCTATTTCCTATTCCAAGTAAATTCCTTCTCCCCTGAGCCACATTACAGCAATACCATTCAATTTAGAATCAGCTCTCGGTTCTGTGAATGCCGGGACTTTAAGCTTCTAGTGAATTAGTTCAACATTAAATCAGACAAAACATTGATTCATTCATCGGCCCAATGTAAATCTGTATCTGCCCGGTTGATGGAGACTGATGCAAATAGGATGGCACAACACAGAGATGCTGTTTGGCTGTCATATTGGCTCTAGGCATGCACCGAATCCACTATTTTGGATTCGGCCGAACCCCCGAATCCTTCCCGAAAGATTTGGCCGAATACCGAACCGAATCCAAACCCTAATTTGCATATGCAAATTATGGGTGGGAAGGGGAAAACATTTTTTACTTCCTTGTTGTGTGCCAAAAAGTCATGTGATTTAGCTCCCTGGCCCTAATTTGCATATGCAAATTCGGATTCGGTTCGGCCAGGCAGAAGGATTCGGCCGAATCCTGCTGATAAAGGCGGAATCCTGAACCGAATCCTGGATTCGGTGCATCCCTAATTGGCTCACATGCTGACACTCTTTCTGCCACTAGCAGCTGCATCGCATGGAACCATGAAATCCTCGCAAAACTGCATTAACGGGTAAAAATCCAATCACATTTAATGATCCTTTTTCAAATACATTTTTGACATTTAATTACAGCTGAGATTTAAAAAAAAAAATATATATATATATGTATATATATTTTTTTTTTAGTTAGCTTTAAATCAATGTCAAATTCTAATGTACATGAAGGAAAACAATGCAAAACCAATAAATGCTATATATAAACAGAATTGAACCATTTACACTGACAGCTAAAGATTTAAAAAATCCCAAGCATTCCCAAAATATCTACATTTATGGCTGCCTGACTATATCTGCAGAAAATCTGTTGCAACCTCTTCTTTGTTCTGCAGCAGAGGACGATGTCGCTCCTCCAGCCCTAAAAGCACCTAAACTTTTTTTCAGCGTCTGCAGCTTAAAGTTGCGTTTCTATTCCTTCAGGCAGCTTTGGTGGTAATAGTGTGAGAATATATTTAAGCTGTAGAAGGTGAAAAAAAAGCTTAGATGCTTTTGGTTATCGGTAGGAAGCTGGGCTTCAGTTCAGTAGCTGCCGTAGCCTTTTCGCCTTTCTCCTATGGGGAACTTTGAAAATCAAATTCAAGCTGATGATATGAAAAAATCTAAGGGGAAATAAGCCTTACCTATTATTATAGCTGTTTTTTTTTTTTTGGGGGGGGGAGGTTAAGCATTTAAAATGTGGTGTTACTGTTCCTTTAATCTGTGAGAGAACATATCTAATACTGCATACTCAAATTAAAATGATACAGGTTATTAGTGTGATTATCAGTGGATGAGTGTCATGGCCAGACACTTGCTAACATATAATTGCTAGAAGGACTCCCTTAACTTGCTTGTAGCATTTTGCAGCTATAAGGACCAGACCCTGCATTGCAAAACATTAATGTTAAAGTTTTTTTTCTTAAAACTAACAACATACAAAGAAATAAATTAAGAAAACGGACTACTCAAAGAGATATAAAATTAATTAAATTAGTAAGTAAAATAGCCAACAGCAAGAGCATTAAAATCTACACATGTACTGCAAAATATATTTTTACTTCTGTTTCCTATTTGTATAAAAAAAAAAATCTAACTTTGGCTCTGCATCCAAATGTAATTGAAACTTGAGCAGCTCAATGGGGATGCACTTATGTCCCTTGATACAACTGAGACCAAGCTTTACATATGGTGTTGAGTTGCCATGAGTGGGGAGCCCAGTCTTTCTGAGCAGGACAGACAGAAAGGTATACGAGTGTATTTGCTTTGTATTTTGCTTCTCTTCATTAGTGACCACAATGATAATGTCCATAGCAGCTGAGTTGGATGTTTGGGACAAGTTAAGGCAACACGTAGCATAATAAAGTATGGTTAGTATACAGTATACATTTTTACCATTCCTTGAATTAGACAGTAATTTAAAGATTGTTCAGTGTACAGTTCTACAAATAACAAAAAGCAGCCGTTCCAATACTCATAATATGTGGTTGTTGTCTTTGTCCTTCAGTGGATCCACTGCACAATGGTAAGTAGGAGCTTTGGTCAATACACATTGACTTCCTACAAATGAATCCTTCTGACAGCAATTTGTGCCTTTATGGAGTGTCTCAAAATTTCAAAATGCTTTTTTTTTGTTGGGATGTTGAGATGAAGAATTTAAAACATTGGAAAATCTGATCTGATCTGCTATGCCCTCTGGTCCATTGTACTAATGTTACTAGTTCTAATACAGAGTCTATTGCAGAAAGATAAGAGTGATAGCAAATGCAGATCAATGAGCATTTACAGCTAATACAGTGGTGTAGTTCAACAAGAGTTCCTTGTAGTTATGGAATATACCTCATAGAGTGCACCCATAACCCATTATTTGCCCGTTACCAGGGAATAAATCTTGTCTTCATACCAAGATCCTCCTGTTGTGGTGCCTGTGGCTGGTGGTATTAGCAATCTGTTTCCATAGGGTTTGGGGTCAAGATGAGTATGGTGGTTGGATGGAGAATTTCACTACTACATTTAGTAAATCCCTTGCAAAATACAGTTTCTGTGCGTTTAAAGAGAGCAAAAACTTTATTGGAGTTAAGACTCCTGGGGGACAGCCTCCATGACCTTCTGAAGGAGAGCAGTGCTAGAATCTATGTGGAAACACAAAAAGAAGAAATCGTTATAATCTAACTGCAAGACAAAAATTCCATGTAGACAAGTTTATGAAATATAATCATGTGCTGTATGATGCCGACAATATCTTATTTCATATTTTGTATCATAAACCTAAACACAGCTGAATGAGATAACTTTGTAAAGACAAATATATCTGATACGTACGGATGCCGTACAGGATCCAGTCGGGTTTATTCTGCCACCAGACTCCAAAGAAGTAGACGGGAACACCAGACAAAACAATGATAAATCCAATTCCACACTCAACTGGCGTCATGTAGAATGACACTACGATGAGGAAGATGCAGGCAAGGATGAAAAAAATAGGCAGCAAAATGTTAACCTAAGAGGAGAAAAGAAAAATGGGAAAACAATAAAACACTTATTGCCACAATGCATGTCCTCAGTAATGTATGTTTATCAACATTGTGCCTATGTTTCAACATGCTGGATTGCTTCACTTATTTTTTCTCTTATTTCCTACCTTGTTATTTCCATTTTATCTATGTATTTTAAGTTTACCTATTGGATGATATACACTATAAATATCATAAATAAAGAGTTATAAAAAAACGCACATAACTTAAAGACCTACGTAAGTGGTATAAGCAATCAGATCAGAACGCTATTTATTAAAATGAATTGAAGTGTCCAAAGTTGCACTTCAAACCTCCGTATAGTTACACCTCCTGATGTGTATTGTGTGCATGTCCCTGTTAATGCTGGGAGAACCTGGCTCTACTACAACCTTGAGGGTGGCAGTAGCTCTAGGGTTCCCACAGTGCCAATAGGCCAAAATTGCTTCAAGCGGATTTATGGGTAAAAATCACAGCAACTTGCATCCAAAATTGCACTTTGCTCACTGCACTTGCAGCCATAAATGACCCTTGATTTACTGCTCAAAAGAAAGCTTCTAAAAAAAAACTGGTTGCAAATAGTATTTATTACTGTTACTATTTATATTAAGTCTAACCTCCTATGCCAACGACACCCTCACACTGTGCATGAAGCCCAGTGACGCTATTCCTGCTTCTGAGTTGTCTCCTGGATATCCTCTCTGCAGACATTTGGACTTCATGCTGTGTGTGAACTGCGTATTCTCACAGCAGGTGATTCAAGAGGAAGCCATGAAACAATAAGCCATAAAGCAATAAGGAAAAGGACTTGGGAAACTGAGGCTTCTAAACCAACAGAATTCCACTCCACCTATTTTATTTCTGGACTTCAAAAAGAAACTGCTTGAGATACCAAGCCCAAAACTGACTACACTGAGAAGAACCTAAAACTTTAAAACTCACTTCACTCATTTTAATATTCCCCAACATCATCGCCTATTTGTTTCTCTTCATGCTTTTCCAGTTACTGTTATTCTAGTAGCGACGAGTGAAAAATTTCACCGAAATGGGTGAAAAAAAATTCCTGTGAGTCAAAAAGATTTTGTCGTCCACAGACTTTAATGCATTTCGGCAAATTATCTTCAAAACTGGTCAGATTCACACTATTCACAACACCTTTATCATGGCACACTGTGTCTGTGTCTGGAGAAAGCTTTCATAATGATGACAAATAATTTTAGATTTTTTTAAACTTTATTTTAAAGTCCCAGTGTGCATCTATATACTATAATGTTTTTACATGAATTAGTAGAATTAGTAGATGGGCATTTGCCTACCATTTTTGAGTGCACCACTCCATTTTTTAATAGATTCTGCAATTTGCACATAAAATTCTCAGATAAAATTCTTGAAAAGCTGCAATGGTCCCAAACAGCAGAGAAACAGGTCCCCTTAGCACTAAGCAGATTATGTCTTAGGGGAATAACACAACAGGCAGCTTTCAGTAGTTTGGCGAAATCCATTCTATAACATACTAAAAGTTAACTTAAAGGCGAACCATCCTTTTAAAGGAATGATAAAAATAGCAACCCTTAGAAAAGAATGAAGTATTGGTAAAATCCCTTTAACAGACAATAAAGGTTCCCGGTTAACAGGCAAAAAACATACTGGCCCAAGTGAAACTTTATACTGAACACTGTGCCATCACCTTCCAGTGCCAAGTCTAGAAGAGCATGTGAAGAGATAGGAAGTCTGAACAGGGCAGCCAAAAGATACCATGGAGTCAGGAAAAAGTTAAAGTGATACTGACACGTTCAGCCCCTCTCAAAGCCGCCCCCAGCAAAAAAGTGGGTACCCTGCTGAATGAGGGTTGGAGTTTTCAGGTGCGGGAATATATGTGGGGTTGCTGGTCTCTTCCTGCCGCAGCTCTCTCCCTGCAGCTTTCCCTCCCCTCCCATCTGACTTCAGGCAGAGCTCTCTTACATCACACAGCACGGTTCTGTCCCTCTCAGCTATCGGGCACTTTGATGATGTCACTTCCGGTTTGCAGCAACAGCACTTCCGGTTTTATGGTGGTCAGCAGGTTGCGGGTCGCGGATAATGCAGTTGCAAGTCTGGGTAGCGGGTCAAAGTGGGTAAATATGAGGGTCTCGGTTCGGTTTGCAGGCTGTGGGTTCGGGTCTTAGAAATTGGTTCAGCGCAGGACTCTACCCCCAGCAATGAAAATCTGCGTTAATCTGACCCTCTGACACTGCTTCTCTACTGTTTCAGTGAGCATAGAGAGCACTCACCCAATACTGCAAGATAAATCCAACAGAGCACGTGCTTACACGTAGTAACGCCCCCGGTCAGGACAATCTCATACGAACAGCAAACAATATACGGAGCATTCAGTGTCCCCATGCTTGAAGCGTTTTGTGGCATCTCACCACCGAGACGCCACGAAACGCGTCAAGCGTGGGGTATAAATCACAATTTTCTTGATGATTTTAATTACATCTAATAAATGACAATTTTAGGATTCCTGGACACTGAGTGCTCTGTATATTGTTTGCTGCTGTTTCAGTGACCCTGAGCTGGGGGCAGCGTGTTTAATTACAAATGAAAACAGGACTTCAGCCTATGGAAGGATCATGCCGCCCCCAGCCCAGAGTCATGGAAGCAACACAGAAGATCCGTTAGTAGTGCCAGAGGGTCAGCTGCACAAAGGTTTGCAGGGCTGAGGCAGCTTTGAGGGGAACAGTTCCATGTGCAGCACCTACTTGATACTGACACATTCCTATGATTATTATAGGAAGGTGTCAGTATCGATTTAACTGTATGACACCCAGTATAAAGTACCCTTGGCTGGTGCATTTTAGGAAGAAACGCTACATAAGTACTGCTGGGGCTCAATTGAAACAATGATATATTCCTTATGATTATAGGACTGTGTGTTGTACTGTGTATTGAGAGGATACCTGAAGCCTTTTTTCGATTACGTCTACCACACATTGCTTGCTTCAATTCTTACCTTGATAGGCCTCTCTAGTTCTGGTTTCTTGTAACGGAGCCACATCATACCAATGATAGCCAGGGCTACACAAAGCCAATTAAAGAAGCTGAAGAAGTTGATTACAGAGAAGATGTCATTAGAGAAAGCATAGAGGAGCGTCATGGCGCACTGCAAGGCAAATGAGGAAAAGAGCAGAAACAGAAAATGGATGAGTAAACAACTTCAGATATGGATATCAAAAAGCAATACTATTGCTACACATATATTTTCCCAGATCTTAAACTATATTTTTCATACACACAACATTTGTATACATAGGGTACTAGTTATCTAGGAAACTAGAAAAACAAATCTTTTTAAATGGAACAAATATCCTTCTTGATCAATTACAGCAAAGGCTGAGAAGGCTGTACAATGTCTGTACTGCCCAGGGCCAGAAAGTCAAAATGCACAGTGTCTCCTTTATGTCAGTATGGACCAGAGACTTAAAGGGCACCTATTGGGGCAAAATTATACCCCCAACCAAAAGTGCGGGCTGATA
>CM044437.1:56502950-56514327 GCA_024363595.1 Xenopus borealis
AAGGCCGAATCCCGAACCGAATCCTGGATTCGGTGCATCCCTAGTTTTTTGAAAGGTCTTCAACCATATTCCGCACCACCAGGGCCGCCATCAGGAAATCATGGAGGAACTGCATTTATGGGCCCAGTGGGAAAAGGGAATCTGAGTTGCAGAGATACCACTGTGTACTGTGCTCTGCTACAGACTTCCCAAAATATTGAGGTAACTACAGTTTGTAAATTAATCTCTAGAGCCACTGCAGGATTTATTTTCCTGAAGGGGGTTATGTATGAAAACTCCAATGTATCTCTTATTTCTATTAAACCAAGTTTGCCCAAACTCCTTCCACGATTTTATCAATAAAATGTGAAAAAAAAAATCAATAAAATTGAGCGACAACCTGAATCGTACTAATTATTTTAGATTTGACTCCCCAATTTTTTCAGGTTAAACGCAGAATTTTTCAGGATTATCGGACGAAACCCAGTGCAAACCATGATATCTTCAAATTGTAAAAGGGACATCTCCTATTGACTTCTATATGATCTTGGCAGGTTTGAGATAGGCATTTTCAGATTTTGACTTTTTCGCAGCTTCGAGGTGTAATAAATCTCAAAAATTTGGAGGGTTTTTTTTTCCCACAAAAGAATTCGCGTTTCAGCCCCCCAAAAAAAACCCAACCAGAAAAAAATTGTTCTTCACTAAATAGTGAAGTGTCTGAGCACCACTGACATGCCATTTGCATTTGTAAAACATTTATATTACTCTCCTGTGGATTTGGATATTTAGCAGTGTGCAACCTAGGAACATTTCAAGGGAGCTTCTGTCTACTTCTGCATGGTTCCACAATGACCATCTCAGCAGTAAACCTCAGGAGGAAAAAGTGTTTCTACACGTGTATGGACAGTGCAGCCTGCACTAATATATATCACAGTATCAGCTGCTCACACTGACTCACAGTGAATATAAGTGAAGGCATTGGTGTCAGAAGCCTTGGGTGGATCATGGCTAGTAAGGAAGGAAGATGTCCTTCTCTGGCTCCCACGAAGAAAAGTCTAAAATAAGACAGAAAATGGTTTTATAGTTCTTTTTATTATTCATCTTCCAACATTCTGTAATAAACCAAGCATACTGAAAAGCTAGTTCACTTTAACAAAACTACTAAATATCATATATATATATATATATATATATATATATATATCCAGAATGCTCATGATCTGGTGCATTCCAGATAATGGATCTTTCCATAACTTGGAAATCTTCATGCCTTAAGTCTACTAGAAAATCATGTAATTAATTATATCCAATAAACTGGTTTTGCTTCCAATAAGAATTACCTATATCTTAGTTGGGATCATGTACAAGGTACTGTTTTATTACTACAGTGAAAAAGGAAATCATTTAAAAAAATGTGGCTTATTTGGATAAAATGGGAGTCTATGGGAGACAGCCTTCCGTAATTGGGAGCTTTCTGGATAACTGGTTTCTGGATAACGGATCCTATACCTGCACCACAAATAATCACATTATGCCTGAACTATATTAGGCATTCCTTAGTAGTAGTAGTAGCAGCTTCAGTCTGGAAAACTTTACAGAGAAACTGGTAACTCAATGCATTTTTGGCATTCCAGCAGCAGGAAGAATGCAACCCTGTTTCCTTTTACCTAAATGTAGAACTCAGGGTCCAGTATAACTTCAGTAGTTTACAAGGCTATTCCATAAGTACAGTATATTAAATAACGAACCAAAAAAGCTTTCTCTGAAAAGACCAAAATATTTTGAATTACCAATGCCCCTTTAGCCTAACAAAAGTGATCTACATGGGTAGTAAAACAAAAATCAGCTATATTTTTTACTGCAATTGAATGCTTTAAAGGAATTTTTCAGTATAAAAATAAAAACTGGGTAAATAGATAGGCTGTGCAAAATAAAAAATGTTTTCAATATAGTTAGTTAAGCAAAAATGTAATGTATAAAAGCAGGAGTGACTAAGCTCTCTTTTGTTTACACTGACAGGTTGCCCTGGTTACCAGGCAGTGACCAATCAGTGACTTGAGGGAGGGCCACACAGGCCATAACTGTTGCTTTTGAATCTGAGCTGAATGCTGAGGAGCAATTGCAAACTCACTGAACAGTTATGTCCCATGTGGCCCCCCTTCAAGTCACTGACTAACTCAGATTTAGAGAGCTGAAAAGCAGGAAATTGTGTTGTATTCTGTTATGTTAGACATCCAGTCACCCCAGCCTCTATACATTACACTTTTGGCTAACTAACTATATTAGAAACATTTTTATTTTGCACTTCCTATCTATTTACCCAGTTTTTATTTTTACCCTGAACTGTTTCTTTAAGTGTTGTGAAGCATATAATCTAATATGCAATCTTTACACAAACACACTACACTGCAAGCGCAGTAGCACCAACACTCAAATGGTTAATCCTATATACAAATACACAGACGGGAAAAATAAATTGCAGCAAAAGAACTATTACTAAAGGTTTGATTTCTTTCTATCTGAAATGCCTAAACAGCATCTATGAAATGTTCACATCATTAAATCACTTTCAAGGGGATGTTCGTTTTGGAATTAACTTTTAGAATGTTATGGATCTTCCTATTCTAAGCAACCTTTCTTCTGTTCTTTATTATTTATAATAATAAATGTGACTGTTTCATTATTATATGTCTAATTCTGAATACTTCCATCATACTGGAAATATCTGGTTTCCAGTGTCACTGACCCAAGCAACCAAAAATAGAATGAATGTTGAGTGTTTACTGTTATTATTATTTTGTATTGCTTATCTTTGTTTTCCAACTTCTAAACTGCTGCCTGGTTGTAATTGAGCCCTAGAAACCAGTTCCACATCTGACAGAACAAAAATATAATTATTTTACAACCATAAAAACTGAAGACTATTTTCAAATACTGTCTGCATCCCTGTATGGGATCTATAATTTGCAAACCCATTACCCAGAAAGCTCTGAAATACAAAACAGCCATTTTCCACAAAGACCAGTGTTTTAACCATCCCTTCTCCTTTAATGTCACAATTATCAGTGACCACAAGTATTGGTGATTTTCCTTTGTATTACTGGCCTTTTAAATAATACTTGCAAAATATATAATTGCAACATATAAACATAGAAATAGTCAGGGAGGATACATGAGAAACTGTACTATTCTTGCTCTTTATACTGGTTTATAAATAACTTCAAAAGGATTTTTACCTGGAGGATGTAAACAGAGAGCCGTTAACTGAACCAAAGCACGACAATCCCACAAATACTGGTATAATCCAGGCCATCACCCCCAGGTGGTAATTTCCAAAATCCTAGAATGCAAAATATGTTGGTTGATACAGAACAGAAGTGTATACAAATGTGTGCTTATTATAAACTGCAGGCTGACATTTACACTCAGTCAATTAGTAAAAAAAATAATGATGTTATTATTACTACTGTATTATCCTTGATTTACATAGTGCAGACATATTCTGCAATGGTTACAGAAATAATACATCATTTACATTCATTTCTGCCTAGGGCTGCCCCAGTGGAGATAATACATGTAAGATTCCTTTCACATGCTCACACACACTACATTGATACTAAGTGCTAAGAAGAAAGCCATGTAAGCACAAGGAGAATATGCACAATGACAAACAAGCAAACACTTCTTGCTAATATGCTCAGGCAAAACCATAGTACTGCAGGGTAGATATATTTCCAGGCTTATTACATAAAAACAAGTAAGGAATATGCAATCTTACGCTGCATTTATGCTTGGGATGCACCGAATACACTATTTGGGATTCAGCCAAATCCCTGAATCTTCTGTAAAAGATTTGTCCAAATACCGAACCAAATTTGCATATGCAAATTAGGGGCAGGAATGGAATATCTTTTTCACTTCCTTGTTTTGCAATGAAAAGTCACCTGATTTCCCTCCCTGCCCCTAATTTACATATGAAAATTTAGGGTTGGGATTCAGTTGGACCAGACAGAAGTATTCAGCCAAATCCAAATCCTGCTGGAAAAGGCCAAATACCGAACCCTGCATTCGGTGCATCCCTAATTTCTGCGGATTTTTTGAAGTGGAGTTAAAGGGCTTGTTCACATTTAATTTTTAGTACGATGTAGATAGTGATATTTTGAGACAAATTTGCAATTAGTTTTCATTTCTTTTTACTTTTTCAGTTATTTAAATTTTTATCTAGTGGCTCTCCAGTTTGCTTCCTAATTAATAAGCACTTATTTGAATAAGACTAGATAAGAGGCTGGAATATGAATAGGAGAAGGTTTGAAGAGAAAAATAAGTATTTCAAAGTAGCAATATATAATATATTATTATATGTATATTATATGTATATAATAATTTGTAGCCTTACAGAGCATTTGTTTTTTAGATGGGGTCAGTGACCCCAATTTGAAAGCTGAAAAAGCCAGAAATAGTCAAATGATTCAAAAATGAAAAAAAGGATAAATGAAGACCAATTGAAAGTTGCTCAGAATTGCCCATTCTCTAGCATACTAAAATCCTTTCAGCATAATACAACACACAAGAGGTAATTTAATAAGAGGTGCTAAGTTTGCCCAGATAAAATAACTCACAACAACCAATCAGATATTTTCTAAAAGATGAGAAGAGATGATTTGGTTGCTACAGGTAGTTAGCAAAGTTGCTGTAGCAAACTTTGCACCTTTTATTACATGAGCCCATTAGCCCCTGATTATTTCAAGCATAAGTTTCAAAGAAAATGACTAGTTCTGGGTGCAGGGGGAAACACTTACAACAGCCACAGCTTCTGAATTCAGCATCTGTTCTGGAGTCAGAGTAGTGAAATAGGCCAAGTTAGTAAGAACATAAACCAGGGTTACAATGGGCATGGAAATGATGATAGCGCGAGGCAAATTCCTGAAAGAAAAGATAAAGTTTTATGAGTCTACAGTCAAATCTTTGGATGAAGAATAGAGTTGGTTTCTAGTAATCATATCATCTACAGATATAGGATGTCAAGATCCTTGACCTATTTTCTCTGCAAAACAACAAATTATTATTTTTTTAAATGTGACTCAGATTCAAGTTAGAAAAAATATTTAAAAGTGGTAGTATTGTGATGGGGGTGTGTGGCCTTTACGAAAGGGCCAAATTCACTAACCAGGTGCAAAGCTCACACTAATTAAACTGTCATTGCTGTGCAAAGGCGACTCTTAAGCTCCCCATAGACGCAACAATCTTTTCCTGCCGAACGACCGATCTTAGGGAAGTCCGACCAATCTGTCAAATTATTGTGCGGTTAGTGGGATACAAATGATCTTACGATTTTTCGTCCGACATTGGTCTGATGATTGATCGGCCAGGTTAGAAAATCTTTATTGGTCCCCATGCAATAAATCTATGTTTGCAGGGCAAGCGATCCTTCAGTTTTGCTGCAATATCGCCTGAAATGGTCTTTTTAGTTGATGGACACATCAGGCATTTAAATGATTGTTTTGAGACAATCGTGGTCTCACGATAACCATTGGATCTTTCCAAAATCTTTACGTCTATGGCCAGCTTTATAGTGTTGTAGTGCAGTGGTTGTGGTTTCTTAAACGGTAAGTAAATGGGTGGAGTACATTTCTGTCAGCCATAGGACTTTTGATTTTAACCTAGCCTAAAGGTATATCTCATATTGTGACGTCTATGCTAGTGCCGGGCCAGGCCCCCTAGGCAACCTGGCCAGTTGCAGGGCTGAATAGGCATGCACATGCTCGGATAGACTCACAAGCACGCACAAATAGGCTCAAACCCCAAATTAGAGAGGGGAACGGACCAGGGGTATTAGGCAGAGACGGTACATGCCCGGCGCCTCCCAGCTTTGTGCCCTAGACACGTGCCTACTCTGCCTACCCATAGTTCTGACCCTGATGGCATGTGACTGATTTAGATCTTTATTATCCTGTGGGGGAATTTAACTTGTGCCTCAGACAGGATAAGCATTTTAGCAATTGCCCTTTGTTCTGCATTTGTTCACCCGTAACAGGTTGAAGGTCAAATGGAGAAAGATTGATTTTTAAAGCATTTAGCAGGAACAGATGGTGATGTCTGTGGCAAGGGCTTTTTATTAACTTTAGCAACAATCCTTCACATACAGTAAATTAGAAGTAGGAGAAAGAAAATAATCTTACTTGTAAGGTTCAATCATCTCTTCAACAACAAAGTTCAAGTAGTTCCTGTAGAAGTAAAAATGAGGAATGGATTTTGTTAAATATCCTGACTGGAGGCAGTACATGCATTTATATATACAATCTGAACTGGCAATTATTTACCCCTGTTTGTACATAAGACAAGCCAAGATGCCTCTAGTGTACTACAGCTATAGTGCTATAACATTAACTCTTTAGCTTTGCTTCATTAGTCTCACTCGTGTTAATTCAGATGAATGTTCAGTTCCACCCATTATTCAACAGTAAATTAATAAAAAGTTGTCTATATTTGAGAATATCAGAGAATATTCAATATTCACAGATACATGTGAAACTGTTTTCACTAACTCACTATACACACACACACACATATGTATCATATAATAAAGTTTCTGGCTTCATTAATCATGTAATTGTTAATTAGCTGAATGTCATGTCAATATCACAGTGAAACAAAAAAAACATAGTGCAAATTCATTACAGGTGATCACATTTTATTTTACAATTTCATTAAATATTTATGCAGGTTTTAATACTTAACTACAATACTTAAGTGCAGATGTTTTTAGGATAACAGTATCTCATAACAAAGTAATAAAACAAAAAACAATAAAAACTGTTGGGGTAGAGGCACATGAGCAGATTCAGGGAGATTTAGTTGCCTCTTCTTAGGGCTTGACAATCTCCCCGAACTGCCTTCCCCCTGCTAAAATGAAAATTGCATGCGGTAATGCACTTGCAGAACTTCGATTTCCAAAGTTGACTCACAAGGAAAATTCTGGCAACTGCGGAAATCAAAGTGCCACGAGTACCATTGTGCCTTCTCATTATAGCAGGTGGAAGGCAGTTCGGGGTTCGCCAGGTGACTAAATCTCCCCGAATCTGCCCGTGTGACCTTACTCTAAAGTAACTGTTTTATAACCTTGAGGTTGTGCAGACAACTTCTTCCTTACCATCCTCCATAGGCAAAAAGCCCACTGTACAATGCCAGGACCCACTGACCAACATTAGTGCTAGTTCCTTCAAAGGCACGTTCTGGCTTCAGGTCCTCCACGTCCCCTTTAGACAAATGAAAGGAAAAAGATAAAGTGCAAGTTAGAAAAACATATCTGAAAATTATTACAGACTCTATAGGTAAAACAATTAATTCAAGCTATGTTCCAAATGGATCATCTACAATGAAACTGAAAGCATTCTTTTAAATGCTGAAGCACATGCTAAAAATGTAACATTAAAGGAGAAGGAAAGGCTTCAATCACTTGGGGGTGCCAAGTGATTTTAGTGACTTGAAACCCCCGGGCAGTGCTCCTATCAGCAGAAAACTGCACTGGGCCAGAGTTATACCAGTGAGCACCACGGAACAATCCTCTTCTGTCCTCTACTTCCTTTGTGCGGATGGGCAGTAGAGCAAAATGCCAAAGTTGCCTATTTCGTTCAACTGTGCATGCATTTGCCACCGGGAAATTTGAAGAAAGAAGAAGCCGGAAGAAGATCGCTCCGTGGTGAGCACTGGTATAACCCCGGGACGGTGCAGTTTTCTGCTGATAGGAGCACTGGCCTGGGGTTTCAGGTAAGTCAATACAATCACTTGGGGGTGCCTAACACTTGGCACCCTCAAGTGCACAAAGTCTTTCCTTCTCCTTTAACAACTATCATTCTACAACATTTGCTAAGAGCATGAAGATTTTATAGTGAGTTTATACTAGGTAATTAGAAAGCAGGTTCTTCACAAACCTTAGCTTATCCTATAATTATGGGTGTGAATCCAAAGAGAAAGCTGCCCAGACAAAGGGAAGGGAGCAATTGATCCATGTGACTGGTTGCTTATAAGTCATGTGAGGTTCCTCGCGGCTCTGCTAATCTGCCAAAATAGCTTGTCACATGAGGCCCCGTCCAGTCTCTTCTCAGAATGGGAATTTGGACTTTCAACATGGATTATACATATATGTTTTTCTTTGTTGCCTGCAGTAGTTGTGAATTTGATTAATTAACCTAATGTTTCTACTCTTGAGTAGCATGATACATTTCATGAGATCTCAAGCTGTTTTTTAATCACTATTATTATTATGCTGTTTGGAAACACTACACCCATACGAAGAGTGAAAACTATATTATTTAACCTGATTATATGATTGTGTGTGTGTGGGAGATGTGACTGGAGTGATACAGCATTCACTCCAATGTACTCATCTTTAATTATACTACACCTGGGGTGTTTTCAATTGCATTGAAATTGTACATATATTATATTTACCAGTCACTTTTGTATTTACACAATATGGTCTTGTCTCCTTCAAAAACCTTTGGCTTCATAAGTTTTGTCTGAGAAAAAACATCAGTGCACCACTAACATTTAGGGGGTTATTTACTAAAACTCAGATTTTTCTCATATATTTTTATTCAACCAAGCTCACCCAAACACCCACTCATGATTTTATCTTTTTTATCAATAAATAAATTGAAAAAGTAGTTTTATTTGGAGAGCCAGGAGATTGGGTGAGGTGGGCCCAGAGAACAGAGGAGGGGCTCAAGCCCACTGGGTTAATTCCAGGAGTCCCACAGACCCATTCAGACGCTGCTTCAGGTTATAATAAAGCTTGAAAAATTTGGTCTTTTTTGGCCAAAAAACATCAATCAGAAAATATCACGGATTAGTAAATAAACCCCTTAATCTATATTTATTTATGTTAACCACTATCTGAAAATCTTAAGTCCGTATGATTTAGCAATGATTTAGTAGGCTTTTTTGAATGTCTGTTAATCTAGTGTACAACAAATGCACTTAATTAGAGTGAATGTTCCCCAGTTTTTCCCTTGAATAATTTGTGATCGTGTCAGTGTAGCCTTGGGTTGATTAGCTGCAAACCAACAGAGATAATACCTGAGAACACCAGATCATTCAACACTGTAACATTAGTAGAATTAAAAAATAATTGCTGAAATATAAACAATTCAAACTGCCTTTATTTGCTCATGCAAGATGATTGTGATTCTTGGTAATGTGGGAGGTGGGCCTTCCTCTAACATATGGGAACCAGATAAGACAGCAGTCTTGCCCTTTAGAAAAAATGCTGTTTGCTTCTGTGGTGTTTAGCAAACTGATAGCAAATATGCAGTGTGTCTGAGTTTATCTTGGATAGGGTGGATGTTGTTTAAAACTATAAAAATTTGATGAACTACCTTAAAGTGACAAGGACATCACATATTAAGCCTAGGGCCAAACAGGCAACAATTACTTTTTGTTCAATATTTCAGGCAACAGACTTGAGTTCCTGCAACATAGGTACTGACTGCAAAGCACTGAGGTGCTGCTAGCTATAGCCCAACTGGCATGGGGGTGCAACATGTCGAGCAAGTGTTTTTTACTCTGGAAATAATGCACTGGCCAATAAGGCAAGATTTCCAGGTAAGTGACTACTCCATGACAGGTCAGTTTCTGCCATCAAATAGTCATGCACTTATGGTTGATAACCCATGGGGCTTTTTCTCTGCTTAGTTCAGCAGGTGGAGAGAGCTCACAGAGCTTTACCATTAAAGTGTTAAGGCTATGGGCACACGGACTGTTGTTAGTGGCTGTTGCCAGTCTGAGTATTTTTGCAGGCAGGTCTGCTCAGTGGCCCTGCTCCATTGATTTGAATTTGATTAGCCTGTGTGCAGTAAGGGCCCTTACACACGGGCGTTTTTACCTGCACTCCTCTGCGTTCCATTTTGCTGCGGTTCAGCCGCAGGGGAGCGCAGGTATAGACACACTCAATTATTTTCAATGGGGCTGTACTCACATGAACGCATGTAGGCGCCAAACGCAGGTTCAGACACAACATGCTGAATTTTTCCTGCGTTCGGCGCCTACATGCGCTTGTGTGAGTACAGCCCCATTGAAAATAATTATCTATACCTGCGCTCCCCTGCAGTGAACGCAGCAAAACGGAACGCAGGGGAGCGCAGGTAAAAACGCCCGTGTGTATGGGCCCTAACACTGACCTCAGTTTCAGCTCAGCTGTGTGTGACTGCATCAGCTTATATTACAGACCAACCTCATTTTCTGCTTGATAATTAGCGACGACCCCAAAGCTTAGCTTCTCAACAGCTGCTTAGATGCCACTGATCATGTGAGTGTCACAGACACTTTCCAAGATGACCCCATGTGACAAGTTTGAAGTTCTGGATCATTGCTGCTATTGACAAGCTGAAACTTAGGCTGGTGCAATAATCTCAGTAAATAAAAATTTTTAGCCACTCATTTTTAGGGTTTAGTTCTCCTTTAAATAAGGATTTTGTGTGAGGTGCCTCCTCCTTCTCCTTGGAACACTATCTTTTGTTATGTTTTTTTTTTTTTTGTTATAAATAAAAAAGGTTCTGTTTCACTTGCCTGCACAGAGGCCAAGCTTCAGGATGAGGCTTTGACTTCACAATGCACTGGTATTTTACAATGAAGAATGGAGTCACTAGAGGCATTTTAATAAGGTCAGAGCTGAAAGTGCTACAGAACTTCTCTGTTAACTCCACTGCTACTGGAAAACATGTGGTAATCTATCTGTACAGGCTAGAAGTAAACCTAATGAGGTTTTCTATTCCAGTTTTGTTTTTTTGGCTGGCCATATACCTAATGTGGTCAGGTGTTCCCCAGACTGCAAGGTCATTCTTTCTTTTTTTATAATACAGAATGAGGGCTATGAGAGGTGAGACGAGGAGATTTCTCGAGAATGTTGTTATATTTACCCCTTAAAATTTGTGTTAGTCAATGAAAATAAAATGTATAAGTACAGCTTCACTGTGAATACTATCATGTCCCTGTTATATTAGGACATGTCAGATGTCAGGGACACTTTTCAGATTTGGTGAGCACTGAGGGTAAAGTGTGAAGCTGCTCTGTCCCTTCCAGACCAGCACAGTAAGTCAATGCTAAGAGGTGATACTCCATTTAGAGAGAGACTGCTGAATGAACTTTCCTTAAACCCTGAAAATACACATTATTATGATGGGCACAACATGACAAATGATGGCATTGGAACAGGGTCGGACTAGCCCGACGGAACACCGGGAAAAAACCCAGACCCCCCTCCCAATTTGAAAATAAAAATCCTGAAGTGCGGTGCCTGGCGCTCAACAATAGGTAAAATGGGGAGGTGGGACAAGGGGAAGGGATGCGAAGCAGCAGGGTCCTAGATGCAGTCCGACCCTGCATTTGAAAAATACCTTAA
>CM044437.1:56538414-56556983 GCA_024363595.1 Xenopus borealis
CGACCATTCTGGATTCCAGATCCAGATCAAGCTGGCTGCAATTGCATTCATTCTATGGTCCATTAAGAATAGCATGCATTCTGGTACCTAATCACAAAGTCAGCTGAATCTCATCCTAAACTATTCTGACAACAAAGGCCAATTGTAGTTACCAAAGCAGAGACAACTTAGATATTGTTATCAAAACTGTTGCTTCCATAAAAATCTCTTATGGGCATAGTAAGAAAGATAGATGGAGCTGGAAAATCTCATCAGTGGAGGATTGTATTGGTCTATAGATCGGTCTACAAAGTCCTAGGATGAATCTGGATCACCGTGAGTTGGCTAACCATTTGGGTGATCAATTTGGCCAAAGGTCTTTCTGTGCATTTCTCATCTTAAAGTTTTATATGGATTTACCAAATTGCACCAGTAGTTTCCCATAGTAACCAATCCAAGCGTTGCTTTCATTTTCCATCAAATTAAAATTCATCGCTTCCTACAGGAAAATGCACTGGAGTAATGTATAGCTTATATTAGTTTATGAGCATGCAACAATTATAGTAGACTATTGGTATATCACTTGCTTACAGTTTTATAGGTTTTGTGTCAACTTTACAAACGCAAAATCAACAAAGGTTAAATCTTTTAACAACAATAACCATTTCAATACAAATCTGTAGTGGTTTTTGCAACGTGTAGCAGATCTCTTGAAACAACAACATTCATTTCCCCTGCACTGTGTATTTTCAATAATTTTGATAATTAAATGAATTGCTTTGCCAGTGCTCTGGTACTCATCCTTTACCAGCTTCATTATACACTTGCAGGAATGACCTACATAAAACCAGCCACAGAGAAGCAACCACTTTGAACATGCTGCAAATGTAATTTTCAATAGAGTCTCTTCTAATTATCTCTCAGAACACAAAAGGCCATTTCCCACAAAGCCAGAGGAAGCACAGTTAAGCCAAACAGAAAGCACTCAATGGCTGAATTGTTTGCACACAAAAACGCTTGAATTGTTTTATGGATGGGAATCTTAACCTCTTTCCATGGGCTGGATTTTATTCTTGGATCAAGATGAAATCACTTTTTATATAAAACATGAATCCCCCCCCCCCCCATTTATAATATTGTATAGAACCAAATTTGAGAATGTGATAATGAAGCCTAAATGATAATCTTTTGTTTCTAACCAATAGATCTACTTTATGCACGTAGCAAATTCTATTCATTATAGACCATAAGTGCACTAGCAAGATGTGTGTAAGGTCACAGATATTCCTCACATTCGATCATTTGGCATCAATATCCAAATCGGACAACTTGGGCATTGAGGATTTATGGTTCTAGAGTGGCAAGCCTAACCAGTACAGTGGATATCTGAGGGGCCATATTAAAGCTCCCCATAGACGCAACGATCTTTCACTGCCTAACAACCGATCTAAGGGAAGTCTGACCAATCTGTAAAATTATCGTGCGGTTATTGGGATACAAATGATCTTACGATTTTTCGTCCGAGATTGGTCTGATGATTGATCGGCCAGGTTAGAAAATCTTTATTGGTCCCCATGCAATCTACCTATGTTTGCAGCGCAAGCAGGCTGCGATCCTTCAGTTTTGCTGCAATATCGCCTGAAATGGTCTTTTTAGTTGATGGACACATCGGACATTTAAACGATCGTTTTGAGACAATCGTGGTCTCACGATAACCATTGGATCTTTCAAAAATCTTTACGTCTATGGCCAGCTTTACACTGTCACTTTTACAGACAAACAACATTCATCTTAGGGCTCTTTTACCAGTTATTTTACCTTTGCATGCAACAAATTAAAACATAAATAAGGTTCTTATATAAAAAGGTCCTTCATTTTCATTCCAGCTGTATCTGCAAGCATTGCACGGTTTGCTTTCAATGGCATGGAATTGAAAGGATATTTGAAAATGCATTTGATGCATTATAGTGAGAACAGCAATTATCAAAGGCAGTTATTTTAAAAATACTAGATTTTTAGACCTGTGTTTTATAATCAGGGATACAGGAATTTCAAATTTACATCCCACATACACTGAACTTAGTCTGTTGAAACCCATTTATTCATATGCAAAAGTTCTGAATTCACACAAACACATTTAAAATATGCTTTACCTCGGTTATCAGCATTTAAGGATATAGCAGCATAGTTGACCATGTACATTTACGGAAGCTGCCATAACTGTGTTGATAAGTATATATTTTCATTATATAAAGTGCAATCCCTTTAATACCTCAGACACACCAGAAGAGACTCCTAGGTTTCACTAAACCGAAAACACATTTAAAGTGGACCCGTCACCCCAAAAAAATATTCAAAATCATATTTTATCACATTAGTCAAGCAGAATGAACATTAATTACACTATATACATTGTTTTAATCCTGTTTTCTTCAGTCTGGGAATTCATAATTATAGCAAGCAGGCAGGAGCCATTTTGTGGACACTGTTATTAAGGCAAGCCTTGCATCATCTCAGAATCTTGTTTGTGCACCAGAATGGGGGACCCAATGTCTATCCCCATGTCCTGGCTACACAATTAAATGGTTAAGAGAACTGGGGGGGATGTGTGGGGAGCAGTGGCATCTAGGAAGTGCTGAATGTAAAGTGAAAGTAATTATCTGCCCTGCCTCTATGCCTAAGGCATAGAGGAGTGGCAGACAAAATTTGATTGACAGCTGAGATTTTTGACATGAGCTTAAAACAGCTATGAATGCTTTAATAAAAATTTTTTAATTGGATTTCATGTTTAATTTAAAAAGGACTTTTATTATACAGATTTGTGTGTCTGGGTGACAGGTCCACTTTAAAAACATTCCCTGTTACCATGAAGGAATTTCAGAAATATCCATGGCATCTCATAACATCAAGCAGAGTCTTTGTAACAAAATAGTTTTCTGCAAACTGGTTTTATATAATCTCTAGAAGAGAGCCATTAATTGAATCACCGGAAATAAACACTTTGATTCTTGGGTCAGTCTGAGGTCCCTGCTTACTACTGCTTGTACAGTCTTAATCTTTAAAGGGATACGGTCATGGGTAAAAAAAATTTTTTTTCAAAATGCATCAGTTAAGTGCTGTTCCAGAAGAATTCTGCATTGAAATCCATTTCTCAGAAAAGCAAACAGAATTTTTTATATTTCATTTTGAAATCTGACATGGGGTTAGACATATTGCCAGTTTCCCAGCTGCCCCTGTGACTTGTGCTCTGACAAATTTCAATCACTCTTTACTGCTGTACTGCAATTTGGAGTGATATAACCCCCTCCCTTTCCACCACCCAGCAGCCTAACAACAGAACAATGGGAAGGTAACCAGATAACCGCTCCCTAACACAAGATAACAGCTGCCTGGTAGATCTAAGAACAACACTCAATAGTAAAACCCCAATGTCCCACTGCGTACTATTAACTTACATTGAGAAGGAAAAACAACAGTCTGCCAGAAAGCAATTCCCTCCTAAAGTGTTTGCACAAGTCACATGACTGGGGGCAGCTGAGAAATCGACAATATGTCTAGCCCCATGTCAGACTTCAAAACTGAATATTAAAAATATATGTTTGCTCTTTTGAGAAATGGATTTCTATAAAATGTGTTTTGAAAAAAAAAAAATGTTTTCCCATGACAGTATCCCTTTAATGAAATAAAATCCAGGCAAGTTTTGCAGAGCAAGTGTCGAGTATAAAGCGAACACTAACTAAACCCTACTTCTTTCTGTTCAAATAATACTTTGCAGTGATTTTCAACCTTGTGCCTCCAGCTGTTAAGAAACTACAAGTCCCACAATGCATTTGCCTGACTGTGGCTGTCAGACTCCTTCATTGCATTGTGGGACTTGTAGTTCCTTAACAGCTGGAGGCACAAGGTTGAAAATCACTGCTTTAATGGACATCTAAGAATGAATTCCAGCTACAACAAAAATAGTTATAGCAAGGCAAAGACAATTTGCCGATTTTATATTATGTAAAGAGATTTACTTCCCAAGCTGCCCCGCTTCATTTTAAGAGCACTTAGGTTCAGTAGGTTTTAACCAGTTATACAAATATGTAAAATTGTGTTTTGTGAGTGAAGTACAACTTTAAAAAAAAAAAAAAAAAAGCGTAGTTATAAAAAAACAAACCATTTAGTTAAGGAAGTTGTGCCCTGACAGAAAGGAGAAATCAGTTTTTCAGTTGTAAGGAAGATCAGTAGAGATGAAAAGGGGTATTGCTATAGAATACAAGAGTTACTCCATCAATTCACAAACTGCAGCTACACGATTACTCTACTTTTCTTCCCAGTAACTTTCAATCTTAGAAAGCAAAATAGCTCAGTGTTTATTTATCCAGCCTGTTGCCTGTGTTCCTCTGCCTTCTTCTTGTGAGATAATAGCAGAGCTGGCTCAAAAGACGAATGGACAGTGCGGTTCATGATTGGCTGTAAAGGACGGAAGTTGTCCACCATGTATTTTTCCTCCTCTCCTACAGCAGTGAAGAGAAGGCTGCGAAAAACTGCCAGCTACGGAAAAAGAAAAAAAAATTACATTTTTTTAGTTAAGGATTAAGAGAAATGTGAAATGGTTACCAATAAAAACAAGCTTTTTAGGAGGAATTAAAGGGCAAAGAAAGGAAAAGAAATAAAATCCCATTTTTACTTTCTTTAACGAAAAAAAAAAAAACCTTTCTCCAATATACTTTAATTAAAAAATGTGTACCGTTTTTATAAGAAACCTGACTGTAAAGTGAAATTCTCTCTTCATTTACTGCTGTGGATAGGAATTGTCACACAGTCCCTAACTGCTGGCAGGGAAACAATCATACTTATGAACAGCAGGGGGAGCCCCTGCCTTACTTACCAGCCATGCAGAACTTTGTAGCTTTGTTTTTTGATCATTTATGACAATGCCTAATAAGCCCAGACCACACTGAGCATGTGTATGTAGTCTAGTCTTGCAAAGATGTATAACAAAGTTACAAGATGACAGCCCCTTGTGGTCAACTTTGAAAGCATAAATCATTTGTTTGATTAGGCTTGTGGTGCAGTAAGTTCAGGTTTATGTTTAGTATAAAAATACCGCATTTCTAGCCTCATTCTATTTTAGACTTTCCTTGCCCTTTAAATCTTTGCATGTATTTCTGTCAATGCAATAAAATAAATAAAAACAGCTCACCTGCTGCCAAAACAGGCTCTCAATTCAAAGGGATTACAGGGCAGCTTTTGGGGAGATTACAATATAACTATCACCAAAAAATTGTATTTTCTGTTTAGTGCCCTAGAGGGTCAGTCAAGAAACGGTTTAAAGAAACAGTAACACCAAAAAATGAAAGCATTTTAAAGTAATGAAAATATCATATAGTGTTGCCCTGCATTAGTCAAACTGATCTGTTTGCTTCAGAAACACTACTATAGTTCATATAAACAAGCTGCTGTGTACTAATGGCAGAAATTGAAAAAATGGCTACATGGCACAGGTTAAAATAGTGGATAACATCATTATGTTCTACAGAGCTTATCTGCAATCTGCCGTGTAACCTGAGCCTTTTCTCCTTTGAATGGCTGCCCCCATTGCTACACATCAGCTTATTTATATCAACAATAGTAGTGTTTCAGAAGTAAACATAGTTTTATCTCGGCTTGGATTAGTGGCAAGGCCACAAAGACCCAGGCCTAGGGCGGCAAGTTTTTATGGGCAGAATGCCACCCAGCCAGAACCTAAGGAGCAATGGGGGTACGTACTCCTGTACTCCAGAGATGCAAAATATGTTGGCTCAATATATACAGGTTAATAAATAAATACTACAACATGTAATGTCCAGTGCTCCAGCACATGCTTGCGGCAGGGGTGAGATCACAAGCCACCAGGTGCTAGGACCCAGCAGGGCGCCCATGCTCAAAATCCAGTCATGGTTTTACCAGTGCACAGCAACACTGCATTATATTTTTATTACTTTAAAAACTTTCACTTTTTGATGTAAGTTTCTTTAAAATGCGATCTTTGGCAGCAAATAACTAAGGGCTTTATTAGCATGCAAGATTTAAACAATACAGCTTACTGTGGCACCAGTGTACATTGTTCAGACGTAGACAGGGGTTACAAAGGTCTATAAATACTACTTAGACAAAAAATTTTAGTTTTTAGATCAATCACCTGACTGTGGTCAACTTCAATGGGTTTTTTCATAATAATCCAAGTCACTGATTCAGTCAGTGGTGGAGTGGTTAAAGATCCTGAATAGGTCCAGTAATCCCCACAGGATGGCAAAAGACAAGATGCATCAAAGTAATTAAATTCCGTAAGTGCATCCTAAAATAAATAAATAAAATCATACAAGTTTACATAAATAAATACTGCATTTGCCAACATAAAGCAAAACAGAGAAAGAACCACAGCTAAACTCAATTGCTCTAAAACTATAAATGCCATAACATTTATTAAAATATCCAGAAAAAAAGATAAAAAAAAAACCAAAACTTTTTTTTGGACAATTCCTATAAAAAAAAAACAAAAAAAACTCTAAGGGCCCTTACACACGGGTGTTTGTGACCTGCGCTCCCCTGCGGCTGAAGGCAGCCAAACAGAACGCAGGTCAAACGCCTGAGTGCAAGGGCCCTAAATGTCCTAATTAATTTAAAACAGCCCATTAGGATCAGCACAGCTCCCACTAACTTCTATAGGCACTCAACAACTTTTTCCTGGCAAAGTTTTCTAAAGGTTTTTGTGGTTTTTACACTTCAAAAAATCTTGACTGTCTCATGAGATTCACAGGAATTTTTTTTTTCCAATTTTGATTGTTAGCAAAGGCGCCCCTTAGTGTCCTCTCTTTGTGCTTCCCTAAAATGCATTTCTTTGGAATGTCCAGCAGTGTGAAGTGGATGATTGAAAGGGATTCCACAGTCCTGATTTCATCTAAATTGATTAAATACGGACAATTTGAGCACGGAATTAAACTTTTTACTGTGCAAAAGCTGGTGGTTACAATTTATCACAAATTTCACTTACTGTATATATTCTGAACATTATGATATTCAAACGCCCTCTGGTGACAAAACTGTGAAATAGCTAAAGCTGTAACTTATGTAGTTGAAATATGGCACAATTTTGTAATTATTCTATCCAAAAATCTAATAGTTATAATTAAGAGTCATATTATGTTAAATGATGCTGTAAGAAAAAGCCTTACAATGAAATCCATAATCCAATATAAACTAGAGCAGGCATTTAACCTGTGAAACTGCTGTATCTGCACACACACACTCTCAGACAGTCACTTCAATATTCTTAAAGAGATAGGTCAGTTTTCGTATGTTATTAGATGACCTATTCTTAGCAGTTTTTCAATTGGTCTTTAATATTTAGTGGATTATTCTACGTCTTCAGCTTCACTTAACCCTGCAGCAACCCGGCTACAATTTTACTGCTAGTAATTCTCTATACAATGTTTATTTTAATCCATCTTCCAGTCCGTCATCAATACCACTGTTTAATTGCTAGGGTAAACTGAACCATAGCAACCAGATAAGCTGCAAAAACTCAAGACATCATAGTGCTCAACTAGTTAAATAGTATACCATTGGGTAGAATACCCTGGTCAAGGGAAAAGATTAATTAAGAAGCAACCCTGCTTCATGAATTCAGTTTTCAGCTGGACTCCAGCAGAGTTGCCCAGTGCTTCTACAAGGAGAGGATGATTTCCATGGCAGAAGCTAGGCTTCACAGATATTTTGCTGATGCAGTGATATTTGGACATGTCCACTGCAGATATGTAGCTTACTGGTTCCAATATTTTTATAACATTTAAGTAGTATTGAGATGTAGTACCGTGTTAGCCATTCGAAAAAAATGTATAGTTTGGGGATACCTTTTATTGGCTAACTGAATAAGTAACAATTGCAAGCTTTCGAAGCACACAGGCCCCTTCGTTTTGGCTGATGAAGGGGCCTGTGTGCTCCGAAAGCTTGCAATTGTTGCTTATTCAGTTAGCCAATGAAAGGTATCCCCAAACTTTACATTTTTTACATAAAACATTTAAGCTAAGACTAAGGAAACGCCTATGCCATCTTTGAAAACCTAATTAGAGGGAAGGCTAATTGTTTTTGATAACTTTATGGTGAATTTAAAATCTCAGGTACATTTAGTATGCTGAAAGTCACCTTGTATCTGACAGAAGGCAATATGTCTACCAACTTCTGCAGCTTCTCATGGTATTTTCCTATCTGTGGAGTCAAAGAAAAAGGCATCAGTGCAAAGAACAAAGTTTTTTCCTGAAGACAAATACTCCTTCCCTAACTGTACATTTTAAAACCCCTTATTTTACAATTAGCATTACCTTCAAGAACACGCCAATAACTGCTAAACCATTGGGTTCCATAATGGCTTCCTCAAATGTCCGATATTTGGAACAGTTCCAGTGCACCAGGTGAAGCTTTAAATAGCCAGAAAAAGAATAAGTTAACAAAGCTCTCCCGTGTGTGGGGATTCAAATATACACAATAAAGATAGAGGTTACAGATATTCTCAAAATAGAACATATACTGTAGAGTTGAAAATAGATTTACATTCAATATATATATTGTAGCACATATGTAGCCAGTGGTGCACGATCAAATTAGGCATGTATACTTCTTCGATGGATCAGCACACACTGCAACTTACTTGCTGCTTTGATATATATTTATATGGTCTTTCTTGAAAAAACACAACTTTTTTTTTCAAATGATATAGTTTAAACATCTGTTGCCTGGAAAAGGACAAGCCTTCTTGACAAATAGACAACTAGGGATTGGTCAGATATCTACCAGGCAGCTTTAAGCTCCCCATAGACGCAACGATCTTTCCCTGCCAAACGACCGATCTTATCGAAGTCCGACCAATCTGTGCGTTTAGTGGGATACAAACGATCGTACATCTTACGATTTTTCGTCCGAGATTGGTCTGAAGATTGATCGGCCAGGTTAGAAAATCTTTATCGGTCCCCATGCAATCTACCTATGTTTGCAGGCCAAGCAGGCTGCGATCCTTCAGTTTTGCTGGCAATATCGCCTGAAATGGTCTTTTTAGTTGATGGACAAATCGTACATTTAAACGATCGTTTTGAGACAACCGTGGTCTCACGATAACCATTGGATCTTTCAAAAATCTTTACGTCTATGGTCAGCTTCAGAGTAAGGCCAGACTGGAAGATTCGGGGAGATTTGTCGCCTGCGCCTATACACGCAGGGCACTTTGCTACCCCGAAATCGCTTGAAATTGCCTAAGGAGGCAACTTCGGAAAACGCAGCGCCACATGTGAATAGGCGCAGGCGATTATTCATTAATCAGCTGGAAGGCAGGGGGAAGCAGTTTGAGGAGACTTGTCGCCCCAAAGAAGAGATTAGTCGCCAGGTGACAAATCTCTCCAAATATTCCCGTGTGGCCTAAAAATACTATTGTGTAAGGACTGCATTAGCCAATTGTTGGCTCCTCTTCTGAGTGTGCATAGGCCCCTCTTATGACACTAATGTTGCCCAGGAGACAGATAACTATGTCTACCATATCTGGCTCACCATCTTGATTTGGAATAAACATGTGCTCATACGGAGACCCCAACAAACAGACAATTCGTAGTATGGTCCCATTTTGTACTTTGTATAATTTTTGTAAATTTGTAGCTGCAACAAGTAGCTCAGTAGCTTCAGCCTAGAATTATGAAACTAGCACCACAAACAACCATTAACTTTCAGTAACTTCCAAAAATTACAAAGCTTGATAATGTAATTAACAGTCTGAAAGCTCCAGGATGATGATGATGAAAGGGCGTTTTATACTGACCTCTGCGGGGAACACTCGGCTATCCACAGTATGCTCAGAGCCCCAGTCATTGTTTCTCCCCCAATGGAAATGAAACTGCTTCAGTCTAAATGGGTTTTCCAGAGGTCCTCCACTAACAACTGAAAATAATGCAAGGAAAATGTTGTGCATTTTGATATAAAATTATTCCTTTGCACACAAATTGATGGAGTCAACTGCTTCAGCATTCACGGGTTTTTAATGCATTATTATTTACACATCTACATTTTGCCTGCGTGAAATTAGCAAGGCTATTGTCTCTGCTGTGCCAAAAAAAGTTGCAAGTGGAATTCAACATAAAATTTTCTGTGCCACAAGCCTTAGCCAAGATACAATACACTTTACACAAGCTCTAAAGAAGTCAAACAGAAAAACTTTTAAAATAAATATATATCAATAACCATGCTGTGCTAGAACCCAGTGCTCTGATAACATGTGTAAAGAATGAGGAACTGCTCAAAAATGTCTGTATATGGCCATCTTAATTCTATTGCTAGATAAACATTTCTCATAAGTGATAAGAACAAAAAGGATAAAGAAAACCAGCACCAAATCAGTCTTATGATTGTGTTAACACAAAAGGTAATGCTCAGTTATCAAGGATAAGCAGTGCAAACAATGCCTTTATGCTATGGACAGACTTAACTTATTAATCTCTGGCTTGGGGCGAATAACTTCCTTTGAATGCTTTCACACAGGCAATAAAATGAATTTCCAGTGGAAAAACATAAAATTCTCTTTGGCTTTCAAAAGGCGCTTCAGGTGGCCTGGTGCAAACATTTTTAATTTGATACATTTGATCACAATCCTGAGCTTCATCAAAGGGGTTGGGCTCCTTCAAATTAACTTTTAGTACAACAGAGTGTGAGATAATTTGCAATTGGTTTTTCATTTTTTATTATTTGTGGTTTTTGAGTTATATTCAGCAGCGCTGCAGTTTCCAATTTACCCTAGCAACAATGTAAAAGTACCAATAACTATGAATGTGTAGAGCATTTGATTCTAGATGGGGCCAGTGACCCCCATTTGACAGCTGGAAAGAGCCAGAAAAAGACAGCAAATATTTAGAAACCTAAAAAAAATCATCCAATGAAGAGCAATTGAAAAGTTGCTTATAACTGGCCATTCAGCAAGGTACTAAAAGTTACTTCAAGGTGAACCACCCCTTTAAAAGCAGCTGCCTAAAGGTAACCAAAGACGCACCAATAATATCGTATGAGCCAACCGATACTGAAGACTTGGATATCAGCTCATCAATTGCTACAGCCGGGAAATTTTGCTTGAGCACCTTTGAAGGCACACGAACATCAGCCATTGTTAGTGCTGAATGTCACATATAGGAAGAATTCTATTTTTTCTACTGGTTTATCAGATAATTCAGCTCTGCATGTGTGTATTGAAATGAACAAGCTTTCCTGGAAAAATATTTTCCAGGAAAGATCCTAATTGTAAGGTCAATGACCACCTTAAAACCGATCTGTATATCAAACATTTTCACAGGTTTCTCTCTATAAGGCAGTATGCTTTTCTGGATTTTGTTATGGATACAATAGTTGCTAAAATGCCATAGATGTTGCTTAAAGGAACAGTAAATTTTTTTTTGTTTTTTTAACTAAATGAATCTTTCAAATAAATTAAAAGTATTTATTTCTGGTGTACCATCTCAACAACAAATAAAAAAAAAACAGTTTGGAAGGTGAACAACCCATTTGTAACCATTGCTCAATAGTACTAGAAAAATATGCAGCTAAAGGGTTAATTAGAAATATAGCAGCAGGCACAGCTCTATTCCCTTATCGTGCAAATAATGATTGCATCAGTTTAGAGAACATGAGCACAAGGCTGATCACATTCTGTACATGCTCTTAGGGACCTAAAATTGTTAATGAACACAGGTCTGGCTCTGAACTGCTCAATAACAGCAGCCTCTGAGAAGAAGCACCTGGAGGCCAATGTGATTCACAATGAACACATTTGGTCAAAGAAATTTCCAAAACTCAAATCAAAGTGAACCATCTTAAACATCTATCCTTTTCACATATATATTTCATTATGCTTTCGTGGATTTGGTCATCTCCATTTCTTCTGCAAAAATATGCACACACATTGCTAATGAAGTTAGTAAGGCCTAATCTACTTTTTGCAAGTACAACTGTGTGCTTCTTTGCTTTATACTACAGAGAACACAGATTATGGGGACTAGCTACAAACACACCAGGTACTTCCATTTATCCCTTTGGAATTTCTGCTTTTGCACTTTTGAGTTGTTCACCTACTATTAGTATGATGTAGAGTGATATTCTGACACTATTTTACAAATGTTTTTCATTTCTCCAGTTTTCAATTTCAGCTATCTGGTTGCAATGGTCCAAACTACCCTAGCAACCATATTTTGATTTGAATAAGAGACTGGAACATGAATTGGAGATGGTCTGTTTGGAAAGAGGAGTAATAAAAAAATTAACATTTACACTAAATATATAGCCTTACAGAGCATTTGTTTTTTAGATGGGGTCAGTGACTCCCATTTGAAAGCTGGAAAGAGTTAGAAGAAAATAATTTAAACTTTAAAAAATAAAAGAAAAATGAAAAGTTGCTTAGAATATTAATTAAATATAAAGGAGAACCATCCCTTTGAGCACGTTGTTACAGTTACCAATATATTGGTTATCTTAATTCCTGTGGATATTACTTACTTGATTTGTCAGTGGAGTCATCAAATTCCACAAAGAAGGAGTAGCCATTGTTCCAGACGTAAAGACAAGTATTTGGATCATACTGAGTATGTACAGGTGCCAGTTCAGGATGGAAAACGCTGTCTCGAATTCGAATGTTAATTGGAGACTGACGAGTACCCCCAGGAACATCAATTTCACCTTTCCACAATGGGTGTACTGTGGGATAAAAAAAAACTATTAACAAGAGGTTACACACGATCTGCTCGGCTTGCAGCTTGCAAGTTGTACTAAATGTGCACATGAACAAAAACATACGCAACAATGTATGGAGGTAAGCATCGAGTTTGGCAAAAGATAGAAAACATGAGCAGTGGCTGTGCATTCTCCTGGGGATCTTTCATGGGTTCCACTGCAGAGCAAAACAGGAAATAACACAGGACTATATTTGTTGTTAGTTTGCACTCAAAGTGGTGACAAATGCAGGTGAAACCTACAACACATTGTTTCACTACATCCATTAAAAACAGCCGTCATCTGTAACCTTAGGGCTAGGGCAGACGGGGAGATTCGGGGGCATTTTGTCGCCTGGCGACTTATCGCCGCGACTTGTAGCGACAAAATGCCCCCGAATCTCCCCGTCTGGCCTTAGCCTTATAGTGAATCATTTTTGGTTATAGCATGGCTAGCATTCACAAAATGGTTGTAGTTTTACTAAAGGTTATTGAAAATGTTGTGAACTTATAGCATGTCACATTTATAATCAACTGACTGCATGGCAGATAATGAGATCCCAGGAGAGTTCTCTACATAGTAAGGGGGCCCTCCTACCCATCACAGTTTAGTTTATGGAAAGTTTCTAATCGCAGCTCCAAATCAAATAAAATGGTGTGGTAGGAGTGGTCCATCCAAAAAATAAATAAAAAAAGTTATCCTAAACCTTAAGATGGCTATACATTTAAAGGGAAACAGTCATGGGAAAACGTTTTTTTTTTTCAAAACCCATCAGTTAATAGTGCTGCTCCCGCAGACTTCTGCACTGAAATCCATTCCTCAAAAAAGCAGATTTTTTTAAATTCAGTTTTGAAATCGGACATGGGGCTAGCCATTTTGTCAATTTCCCAGCTGCCCGGTCATGTGACTTGTGCCAGCACTTTAGGAGGGAACTGCTTTCTGGCAGGCTGTCGTTTTTCCTTCTCAATGTAACTGAATAGTACTCAGTGGACATGGGTTTTTACTATTGAGTGCTGTTTTTAGATCTACAGGCAGCTGTTATCTTGTGTTAGGGAGCGGTTGGTTATCTGGTTACCTTCCCATTGTTCTGTTGTTAGGTGGGGGAAAGGGAGGGGGTGATATCACTCCAACTTGCAGTACAACAGTAAAGAGTGATTGAAGTTTATCAGAGCAGTAACATGACTTGGGGCAGCTGGGAAATTGACAAAATGTCTAGCCCCATGTCAGATTTCAAAATGCTCTTTTGAGAAATGAATTTCAATGCAGAATTCTTCTGGAACAGCACTATTAACTGATACATTGTGAAAAAAAATGTTTTTCCCATGACAGTATCCCTTTAATTATATGCAGCACATATATTTTCCATTCAATCAACTGTGAAAAGTGCCAAGCTATGAAAACAGTTGTATACGAACTTCTTTGCTTATGTTAAAAGTTGTTCTCCAGTCTTGGACTAAAACGCATTCTCACTGTGCACCATCTGACTATTCAAGAACTAGAGGTGTGTTAGTCAATTTCCTACTGATTAAATGTTTTTCATTGAGAGAAAAGTTTAAGGGCATTTTTACCTGCACTTACCCATGTTACGTTTGAATGATCACAGCCGCAGGGGAGAGCAGATGTAAACGATTCTAATAATTCCGGATCGGCACATAATACATGTGAACGCAGGTGGAATGCAGCATGTTGTACACACCGGTCCGGAATCATAAGCGTTCACTCCTGCGCTCCTCTGCAGCTGAGCGCTTTCAAATGGAACACAGGGTAAACACAGGTAAAGATGCCCATGTGTCAGGGCCCTAAGTGCTCAACTCCACAGTTCAAGCCGATCCGAGGAACTGAGAGGAAGAGCATGAGATGAGACAGATGCTCCGAATATAAGGCAAGTAATAGAAATGTTGGACCTGGTCACTGCATGTATCTGACATGACTGTTGGATGAAGACGCAACATGCGGCACACAGTTGTGATATGTCGCATTGGACCAGCTTCAAATGTGGTAAAGCAGCATTCTTTTTTAACGTTTTCTCCCTTGGACCTGGGCCATCCTCCTGACAATAACTTTCTATAGTTTATTGCATGATGAAACATGACAACATCAAGGGCAGGATCATGGGGAGTCATCCTCCCCACTTATAGAAGGAGAATTCCTGGATGAGAAACTGCAGCTTCCCCCCCCCACCCCAGTATCTTCATGAAGGACAGTGAAACTAAAGTAGTCGGACAGGTGTTTCTGGGCGAGGACCTTAAAGGGGGTTGTTCAGCTTTGAGTTAACTTTTATGATTTGTGGTTTTTGCATTATCTTGCTTTTTATTCAGCACCTGTCCAGTTTGCAATTTCAACAATCTGGTTGTTGGCGTCTGAATTACCCTAGCAACCATGCATTGATTTGAAAATGAGACGAACATGTAAATAGGAGAGACCTGAATAGAAAAAAAAGAGTAATAAAAAGCAATAAAAAATAGCACTTGTTTTTTAGATGGGGTCAGAGACCCCCATTTGAAAGCTGGAAAAAGTCAGAGGGTGGCAAAATAAAAATAAAGACCAATTGAAAAGTTGCTTATAACTGGCCATTCTATAGCATACTAAAAGCTAACTTAAGGTGAACAATACAATTAAGGGCCCTCTTCCTGATGTCTGTCCCCTGTGCTGTGAATTCAAGGGAGCATTCCCAGTGTCCAGGGGAAGCAAGTTTGGGTCGGCATGCTTGGGTCTGTTCCCCCCCCCCCCCAAAAGTCCTGCTGGCCCAGTCCCTGGGCCCATACGCAAGATATTAGTGTGCCATCATGCAGGATAAAGGCACACAAAGATTTCTAGCATTTCCTGACTAATGACCGGTATGTAGAATTAGAAAGGAGTCTTGTCCTTTCATGAGACCATCATATCATAGAGATTCTTATTCAAGAAGAATGGAAGGCGATTTCTACTCAGGGAAACATAGGATGGAAATTTGGTGGAAAAAAACCTCTCAACATTTTGGAAGTAGCATGGCAAAATGGTTGACCACGCCCCCTTTTGTGGCCACACCCCCTAATCACCATGTTCATTTTACAAAATTTGGCAGGTTATGAAAGTTTGAAAATATTTCTCCTTATAAAACAGTTACAATTACTTTTCTTATCTCAAAATTGTTACAAAGTATTGAATTTGCACCTGTTAGCTATTCTGGGCTCTCTGCCAAAAGCCATTTAAGTTAGAAACTTTGTTTCTTCATCTGGTTGTTCAGTGCAGAGAAAATAGGGACTTTCCAGTACAAACGAGGGACTGCAGGTTGAGTTGTCAAAAGAGGGACAGTTGAGAGGTATGGTGTATGTTCACTTTGGTGCCTGTCAATGCACAACAATGGGCAGACAGGAGTGGATCATCTTTTTCTCCAATGGTAGTTTAGGGCAATGGCACTAAACTACCAGGCCAAGAGAAGCCGATCCACATCTCCGTGCATCTGCAGTGAAAAGCACTGCGTCCATTTGAGTGCAGGTACATGGAGTGGAACTTGGGTTGCCACCTGGCCGCTATTTTACCGGTCTGGCCAGTATTTTTGGTGGTTGATCCCAATGTTATTAATAGGAAAAAAAAGATAAATATATAAGAAGGATGGTATTTTTTTCAAGAAAAGGTGGTAACCCTAAGTGGAACAGAGATGTCTGAAAAACTCAAAAACAAGTATTTTTGGGTTGTTCTTCGCTTCATGCGCAGATCCAAAGAGATCTGGAAGACAGCATATCTGCTTCTATCTGACTGCAGAAAACATGCAGGCTGAGAGCAGTGGAGCCAACATTTTTGGGCACTTGGTTTTACACCAATGGAGGAAACTGTGTGTGTGCCACTGGCCTAGGGCTTTGGTTGAGAAACGCAACCAACTTTGGTTACTGAATTTGACAAGTAATGAATTCAGGCACTTGTGTGGTCATACCAACTTTGCAGCATGCAAATGCAATTGGAAAGAGGCCTTTTAGAGATAAGAAGGGTTAGGTAACTATAAAGTAATCTTAGTTGTTTACATGTGCAGTGTCAAGGACACACATAAAATAGGCAGTGTAAGAATAGGTCAACATTCTGTATGTTACTAAAACTCTGCAGTTTTGTGACCATAGTGAAAAAAAAAAAACAAATTAGAATATTTATTGGGCACTGCTGAAGGGCATGTCTCAAAAGCTGACAGTAATTAGGGGAACCAAATGGCTTACAGAAGCCCTGCGGCATTTGCCAGAACCCACAGACTGCCAGTCCAGGCCTGTGTAAAACACATATATTTAACATTTATTTACTGTTGAGGATGTTTTTGAGTGTCAGCTCTCCTTTAATGCAAGCAGCAGTGAAAATCTGTTTGCAAAGTGACAGACCGCTTTAACTGCATTATGTTTAGGACTGACTTTCATTGTGTGCAGCAGATGCCCAGGGAATTATTCTGGGTGCACATTTAGTTGAAACGTTGATTTATTTCCTAATTTTCTTTGACACAGGGGCTCCAAAATATTAGCAAACTAGGATATTCCACTGACAACAAAAGAACGTAGACCATTTATACAAAATCAAGTACATAAACAATAGATTGGCTGCCCTAGTTCTATCCAGTTAAAGACACCGTTTGACATGGGACTTACACTGAGGCCCCATATAAGTGCAACATTATAAACTCACAGGCACATTGGTCTATAATCACAACTGGTTTTCAGGGGCCTAAACAGAACAAGGACTGAAGCACTGAAAATCTATTTCCCTGGATTTCTCAGCAAAACCCATGCATATATACTATGAATTAGAAATTCACGGAGCTACTCACAGTCCACATTCCTCAGCTTGTAGGAACAGGCACTTATATTGCACATCCGGGCTGCTGGCACCGATCTCGGTGACCCAAGTCTGGGAGTCCCGTGAGGCCATTTGGAAGCTAACACGGACAGCAGCAACTTGTTGTAGGCCCGAAACACCATAACCACGTCACTCCGGATACTTTGATTGCCAAAATCTTCTCACAACAAGAGCAGCCTGACAAACAGCTGCGCCAGTCTGCACAACACGAATCACAACAACACACAGCAATGCCTATTTAAACCACGCCCCTGTCAAACCCCGCCCAAAATTAGCTCGTCAACAAACAGGCAAGGGCCGTCTGAGTTCTAGATGTGGATTTCCGGGTGCCGCCTCCCAGGGCATCCATCAGGGGTGAAGAGTTGTGAAGAGGGGGTGTGGCTTCTGCTGAACTCACTCTGTTACCAGGCCCCCTCACTGCTGTTAGGCAGGGTTGCCAGGTTGGTGTTTTTACCCCCCCCAGCCCCCACTGTCCCGCTTTTAATAGGCTGTCCCGCATTATAATGTCCCGTAGCGCAGTGGCTCTTTAGTTTTTTTCTCCACACTGTAGTTAACGAAGTCTCGGGAAAAGAGACTATGGCCTTAATATCAGAGCTCCAGGAGACTTGTAAAGGAAATGAGTAGTGAGAGCTGAAGGCTGAATAAGAGGGCGGGGGAAGAGCTAACTGCTGTAGAGGTATGCCGAGAGCTGTTGGCTGAAGAGGGAGGCGGAGAGCTGAAGAGGAAGAACTGAAGGCTGGGGAGGGCTGACCCAGAGCGGAGGTGTGACTGCACACTTACAAGATCTGGGTGAGAGAAAAAGCAGGCCATGCTGCGTTTCTCTGCCAGAGATCGCATGCAGGAGAACTATTAAAAACGCTTTCCTTATATGCAAAACATCCAGTGTACGCATAATAATGCTGCTGGAGAGAATATCAGCTTGGAATCTGGCACACTGATGAACCAGCACTGTTATGTGATAACAATCACATTTTGATCCAAAATGTGATTGTTATAACATGCTGCCAGTGCTGGTTCATCAGTGT
>CM044437.1:56607797-56640497 GCA_024363595.1 Xenopus borealis
ACTTGCTGTATATAGATGTGAATGAAGTTGCTTTTATTTAGCAAAATTACATTTCGATTTCCTTGAGAAAGGGCCCCATGTGGGTTCTAAACGTTGGATTGACGTGTAAGTCGAAATGTAATTTTGCTAAATAAAAGGAACTTAATTCACATGTATATACAGCGAGTGCGGAACCTCTGTTAGATATTTAAACCTTTTTATCTAGCACCGCTGGAATTATCAAGTCTTGAGTGCAGGTACTGTGGTACAATATATATATGAGTATATATATGTATATCTGATGTAGTGGTAATGCGCTCCCAAACAAACAAAAATCGTGACGACAATTGCAGTGCCCCACTTCCGTCACAGATTGCGTCTTTTTAAATAGGTGCTCGACCCCCTGGACGCAGGTATATAAAGGAACTCTGCAGCGCTGTTCAGTTTGGGCTTCTGGTCAGTTCAAGGTGCTGGTCCTATTAAAAGTTGGGTTAGGATCGGGTACAGGTCGAGAAATTCACATCACTAGTGTACATTGTATTATAATTATTTTGTAATATTATTTTAATCTATATGTAAAATTGGTGCCAAAGACACTCACCCAGTGACATCACAGGTGCTTTTTTTCCATTGGCTTGTCTTATTTATTAGATATCGTCACGATATGCAAGATGTGAAATAGCATCAAATGCCCTGAAATTACTCATCTTTAAGCCTTAAATACAAAGTAAGAGAGTTAACTCCCTATGGTGCAGGTGAGAATCTGCTGTTGAGCTGTCAGTATATCGTGCCCTTGTATGTTACTGTTTATTTCTAAGAAACTGTATATATATATATATATCCCTGTCTCCGTTCTTTCTCTTCACAGTCATTCCTGTTTTCAATCAACGAGACAATTTGCTTAAGACTAGACAGCATTGAGTCCAAATTGCAGGTACTTGAAGCAACATGTAAATCATTAGAAGAAAAACTGGACTTCATAATGAACAAACAACAGAATCCAATCCAAGTCCCGATGGTTGCTGGTTCACCACTTGGAGCCACGCAGACCTGGAATAAAGTACGATGGTAAGAATATTAATATACTTATTTATCTAATTATCGGTATTATTGCATGCCTCAATATTTGTTTACTTTTCAATTATATCAATAGTCCCCCACGCAATTTAATCAACCAGTCACATTTCACTTTGCTAAAGTGAACCCACCATAACCATGGGGATTTTACTTTGGATCGCATCCCACAGGTTTACAATCACTTTCAAATGGTGTCTTTAAAGTTAGTTGCTTTTTTAAATAAACTTTAGATGAACATGAAAATGTTTCCCATCTAGCTCTGAAGTTTCTGGTAAAATGAAACTCCAAATGGATTGTATCCGGGTCACAGATGTGCAATTATTTTCTTATTTAATTTTAATTGGAATCTGAATGATTCATATTCCCTGAGGTAAAGCATTTAAAGCACAGTGATTCTTCCATGATTTTGTATTTGATCTGCATAATGATATTTGAAAAGGGAACCCTTTTTTTTAATCCTGATAGAACCTGGCTTGGTTAGAGATACATTTTTTTTTCTCTGTGGTCAACAAAAATGAATTTTGTCTCTGAACTGCCACATTTTAATTTTCTTACTTTTCTTGAATGTCTGTTTTTTTACTTTTATTTTTAATCCCCAATTACTATAAGACTTAGAAACCAGTTTATGTTTCTCACCGCTTTGCAAGTGATTTAATTTCTCTTGTCATCAGTTGACATTTTGCAAACACACTGGAAATTTAGCAACTAAATAAGGTGCAAGATCTGCTCTGAGTTGTTCTGAAGTTTTATAGGTTTTATGTCTAAAGAGTGCCAGAAAACGTAACTTTTATGAGCACAAAAAAAAAAAGAATCTTTGGAAGGCTTTCTGGGGAATAGATTAAATCACTTATTTTCGTTTAGGTTTCATTCTTAGTGGATGGTTTAGGGAAGCTTTATACAGTTTGAGGGATTCTGCAGCCATTGTACCTAAACTTGCCCATCGCCTGATGCCTGTTAAAAGTGCTTAAGAAATGATGTTGCATGGAAAATAATGTACAAATATTTTTTTAAAAATGGGTGATGCTCTTATCTGTTCTGTTTTTATGAAGTCTGGCATTTATACACGTACCCTTTTGGTAAGTATCCATAAGAGAGCCCCCCCCCCCGCTTATGCGTGATCATCTCTTTAAATCCATTCCCAGGCTTCTATAATCTTCTTTCTAAAGTACTCCTAGAGCCCATTCAATCTAGGCAAGGTGATACCACTCACATTTCAACAATAATCAAACTAAATACCAGAGGTTTAAATTTCACAAATTCTCTAGTGATTTTCAAGTTATTTTCACTTGATTTGGTGCACTTCTAATTTTAGGTATTTTAGCTAGTGATAAATATAGGGATTACAGTTACTTTTTTCACATTCAAATTTGCATTTATATTTATTTAAATTGCACTATGCACCACATAATGGACTGTTTGAGAATATTTCACCTTTGTCAATATTTTTGAAAAGTAGATCAAACATTAAAAAATTAATAATGGAGTCTAACTGCTTTGTCACATGACTGTATATAATGCGAGTCATGTGACAAAGCAGTACATAGAGAGTGATATTCTGAGAAAATTTCCAATTGTTTTTATTGTTTTTAATTATTTATGGTTTTTGAGTTTTGGCATTTTTAGGCAGCAGCTCTCCAGTTTCAGCAATCTGGTTCCCAGGGTCAGAATTACCCTAATAACTATGCCATGATTCAAATAAGAGACTGGACTTATGAATAGAAGAGGACCTAAATAGATAGATGAGTAACACTAACAATACATTTTTAGCTTTACAGAGCATTTTTTTAGATGGGGTCAGTGACCCCCATTTTAAAGCTGGAAAGGGTCAGAAAAAGATGACAAATTAAAAACCAAAAAATAAATAAACAATGAAGAACAACTGAAAACTTTGCTTAGAATTATATAACATTCTAAAAGTTAACTTCAAGATGATCCACCCCTTTCACTTTTAGAGTGATATTCTGAGACCATTTTAATTTGTGATTTTTGAGGTATTTATATTTTAAATCAGCATCTCTCCAGTTTTAGCAATATGATTGCTAGGCTCCAAGTTACCCTAGCAAACATGCATTGATTTGAACAAGAGACTGGAACATGAATAGGACACGGTGTGTGTAGAAAGAGGAGTATTAAAAAGTAGCAATAGCAATAAATTTGTAGCATTTGTTTTTTTAGATGGGGTCAGTGAACCCCTATTTAAAAAGCTGGAAAGTCAAGAAAAGGGCAAATAATTGAAATAATTATTAAAAAAAATTAATGAATTGGCCATTCTTAATTTGCAAACGAGTTGTATGTAGTTTAAAAATCAATTATCCCAATAAATTAGTTTCCTAGATCCATTAAATACCTTATATGTGTCATGTATCAACCTGTTTAGATTTTAATTAATAAAACGGTTATATTAAAAAGTTTTATATTATAAACCTAAGTGCGAGGTTGCTATTCTTTCTTTCTCTTCTTGATCTGAATTGGCCATTCTATAACACACTAAAACTTAACTTAGAGGTAAACCACCTTTAAATACATAATGGCAGAAATTAGATTCATAGAAAAGGAGAGTAGTTGCATGGTATTAGGTGTGTTTTCAGCTGCTGGGAACAATGGCTTGTATTTTTCACACATCTGGATGGCCATGAGTTTGACAATCCCGCAATGGGCTTTCTACATATTTAGGAATATTTGGAAAATACTCAAGTCTATGCAGAGCCAAAATTTGGGCCTGAGAAAGTTTCAAGAATGTACAGGCTAGAGGTTCTTATCTACTGTCAAATATTTTTATTTTTCCAAAGACCTCGTCCAATGGAGCTCAAAAGTCATTCATTTCCTTTATTACCTCTTCAATACAGCAGAAAATAGAGTAAATCACAGTAGTTTTGAGCTAATGAATTTTTGAATAACTACATTTGGAAGAATATGTTTTTATGTACACTTTTAGCCCTGAAGTAGTTTTACCTTCACAAATAGCACATTATAAATAATTACCTTTTCTGTGCTTTTTTGTTCTACTTTTTTTTAGCAGTTTTTTCCTAAAATGTATATTTTAAAGGGGTTGTTCACCTTTGAGTTAACTTTTAATATAATGTAGATAGTGATATTCTGAGACTATTTGCAATAGGTTTTCATTTTTTATTGTTTGTGGTTTTATACTTCTTTAACTTTTTATTCAGCAGCTCTCTAGTTTGCAGTGTCAGCAATTTGGTTTTTAGGGTACAAATTACCCTAGCAACCCTGCATTGATTTGAATAAGAGACTGGAATATGAATAGGAGAATGATAAGTAATACGAAGTGGCAATAACAATACATTTGTAGTCTTACAGAGCATTTGTTTTTAGATGGTTTCAGTGACCCCCATTTGAAAGCTGCAAAGAAACAGAAGAAAATTGCAAATCATTAAAAAATTATGAAAAATAAATAATGAAGACTAATTAAAAATTGTCTTAGAATTGGCCCTTCTACAATATACTAAAAGTTAATTTGAAGGTGAACCACCCCTTTAAGGATGAGCTAGTATTGTTTTCCTGCCTCTTATGTTTCACAGTAACCACTTAGTAAGTCATTGTTAGCCCTGATTTGTTACTCTACCAATCAGCAGTGCCCATGGGCAGCAGTGCAAGTTGCCTTTCACTGCACACACAGATTTTGGGGTTTGCTTGAGTATCTTTGGACTGACTGATGAATGATGTATACTCTCTGTACAGTGTTATGATGCTATAATGAATAGAAGTAAACCTGTGATCAAACATAAGTGTCTGTTTCTGGCTCTAGCTCATTATCAGCTCTGCCCCAACAGTTGTGGGCTTAAAGTAACAGTAATACCAAAAAGGATTCACATACAATATACGGTAGCTCTGCACTGGTAAAAACATATGTGTTTGTATCAAAAACACAACTATGCTTTATATAAACAAGCTGCTGTTTAGACATGGAGGCAGCCATTAAAGGAGAAGGAAAGGCTCCCCCAAGTGATTGTATATACTTACCTCACACCCCAGGCTGGGGGGGTTCATTCAGAGAGCACCACTGCCTTCTTCAAACTTCCCAGTGCAGAAGCATGTGCAGCAGTGCGAAAAGACAAACTTCCTCCAGGAAATTTGAAGAAGGAAGCGGATCGCTACATGGTGCTCACTAGAAGAACCCCCAGATCGGTGAAGTTTTCACCTTATAGAACAGTGATCCCCAACCAGTAGCTCGCGAGCTCTCCAACCCTTTGGATGTTGCTCCCAGTGGCCTCAAAGCGGGTGCTTATTTTTGAATTACTGGCTTAGAGGCAAGTTTTGGTTGCTTAAAAAACAATGTCCCGCCAAACATTCTCTCCTGTAGGCTGCCAGTCCATAAAGGGGTTACCAAAAAGCCAATCAGAGCTCTTATTTGACATCCACATGGACTTTTTCATGCTTGTGTTGCTCTCCAACTCTTTTTTTTAAATTTAAATGTGGCTCACGAGCAAAAAAGGTTGGGGACCCCTGTTATAGGAGCACCACCCCAGGGTGTGAGGTAAATATATATAATAAATATATTTAATTAAATAGGCATTTCCTTTTCCTTTAAAGTGTATACCCTAGCAAGATATGTTCTGAAGAATCCCATTGTATACCACTAACTGTATCTGCTGTGTATCCTGTGCCTTTTCTCCTTTTTCAGCTTTGAATGGCTGCTTCCATGGCCACACTGCAGCTTGTTTATATAAACTGTAGGGACCCTAAGGGTTAAATGTGCCCCTAGTTTAAAGATTTGCATATCCACTGCTATTGTTCAGGAGGCACTGTGACCACATCCTGTCTCAGTTTCGTAAAGTGCTGGGAAAGGACAGGGGCAATCTTGGCGATATCGCCGCCTGAGTCGGCCTTCCATTTGCTGCCCCCCCCCCCTTCCCCACGGCTCTCACTTCAGCGCCTAAGACATGTATATAACATCTGACACTTGCATGAAAAGAATGTTAAATATTTTATAGTAAAGTTTTGCAAAGAAATGTTTTACTTCAGGTTATTAGGACTGTTTCACTGTTTTTCACTGGGCAGTCCCGATTTTGACAGCTCAACACGCAGTCCCGGATTGTTACTGAAATGTCTTGACTTTCTGTTATATCTCCTTCACTGAACAGCCAGTAAAATATACAAAGTTTCTGAAACTGAATTGGCTTTTGGCAGAGGTCCCGGAATTTGTGGCAGGTACACTTAGATACATTTGTTACAATTTATGATTTGCAAAGAAACTATTTAAGATAAAGCAAAGAAGCAATTATAACAGTTTAAGATAAGCAGGTCTTTCATAACCTGCCAAATTTTGTAAAAGTAATCTAATTAGGGAGTGTGACCACACAAATGGGCATGGTCAACATTTTTGCTCTTTTTGTCCCGCTTTCTATTTCTTCCTATTTTCCCATGTTGGGAGGTATGTCTTGTTCATGTATGCCTATGGCTATGCATGCACAATGGATGCAGGAAGAAATTGCCTTTCTTTGGCAGAGAAGATGATGTGTGTCATTTAGGCCTTATTCTTTCTATTTGCTTTCTGCCAAAGAGCAAATTTAGACACTCAAGATGACATCCTATGTCTCACAACACAAATCAGGCTCATAAACATTTGCTTCACTGCTGCTTGGAATGTTTGTGTAATAATGACCATAGAAGGGATAAAAAACAAAAAACAAACTTAGTTGCAGATGTGTTGCACTTATGGTGCTTGCTATCCAGAATGCTCGGAACCTGGGGTTTTCCAGATAACAGATCTTTCTGCAATTTTAATTTTCATACCTTAAGTCTACTAGAAAAGTGGGTAAACATTAAATAAACCCAATAGGCTGATTCTGAATCCAACAAGAATTCATTATATCTTAGTTTGGACAAGGTACTGTTTTATTATTAGAGGAAAAGAAAATCATTTTCATAAATCTGGATTATTTGGATAAGACGAAGTCTGAGGGAGACAGCTTTTCTGTAATTTGGGGCTTTCTTGATCACAGGTTTCTGGATAATGGGTCCCATACATGCTGTTCCAGTAGATTCAAGTTTGTGATGTTTAAAATATATATGTTTAATTGCTATGCTTATATGCTTACCCATTAGGGATTTGCGGGCTGGCCAATACCTGCGGGTCGGGCTTGTTCGGGCCTCCCTCCCTCGTGTGAGGATCGTGCCCACCCATGACCATACACTACCGGCTTCCGCTTTTATAATCGCGCGCCTGCATGCCCTGCCCCTTTTATAATGTCATTGGCAGGTCGGTGTGGGTCTGTCAAAGGAAGGGGGATTGAGGGAGGTCAGGTGCGGGTGGAAAACTCAACCCGCACATCACCATTACCCGTTATTATGCTGCCACCTAGTGACCAAAGCTATATGGCAGACTCTATACCTGGTTTCCAAAACCCCTCCTATTCCCTTCCTCATGTGTGATATCTGTTCCTCCCATCATCCTTTTGTGTTCCTACCTTCCATGAGTGAGGAGCTACTCTGAGGTTTGGAAAAAAAATATTCTTTTTGTCCTGCAGCACTTGTACATCCACTGATACATGTGTCCATCCACCCCTTATAAAGCAACTTTGTGGATTGTACCAACTCCATACAGAGTCTCACAGGGAAATCATCCACCATGTGATTGGATTCAGAATACCATACCGGTTACAGAAATGTAATAAAAGATTTATATTATGAGAAGAGTGATGGAACAAGAGCAAGCATAAGGAACAGTGGCACAAACGCAACAGGGTAAAATCTGCAGAATCAGAGATGTAATAAAAGGCAGGGTGGCCCAAGCATTTTAAACATATTCATAAATTAATTTGTTCATGTCTGTTTAACAAACGTACAAAGAAAATAAAATTGGCATGGATGATAAAACCTACAGGGTTGCTAAAAAAGTACCAGTATGTGAACCTGACATTTTACAGTTCCTGTTTGCACTGTTGTGTTGCAAGATCAATGTGCCTTGATATGGAATGGGTAAACTGAAAAGTAACGTAAAAAATGTAATATCCATAAATTTTGACTGCTGATTTTACCTGTGTCCTGGAATGTCATGTTGTCCATGATGGACATCACAGTCAAAATAGTGGAGGGCTCTTTTCTTTCATACAGTGGGGCTCTCATAGGATTGCTGGATCTCTAGTGATGTACAGTAAGCATGTGCTTTGTTTAAAACAATGCGGAGAATGTTATTTAGATGTCCTTGAAAAACATTTTTGTGGCATTTCAGGAATGATAAAATCTGTTGTGTCCTTCAGATAACTGGATAAAGTGAAATGCCTGTCAAAAACAAGGGGATTGCTGTCCTTGTCTCATTATGGCTACAAGCACGTGGAGCTGTATGTTCTGCTGCTTTTAGCCTCTATGGTTTTGAAGGCTGAGAAAAGCAAGTCTGCCCATGCCCCTACTCTGTTCACCTATTCTGCTTGTGTGTAGTCTCATGTGCCAGAGGTATCCTGAAGATGCCTCCTTTCACACATTGGGTTCACCAACGCAGCGTGTGAGCACACACAGTTGGATCTATTTCAGATCCATAAAGGTGGGGCATAGAGTGAATCTGCTTCTCTCAGCCTGCAACAATATGCAAGCTGAGAGAAAAGAAATTACTGAAATATTTTATATGATTTGTACTGTCATGGGGCATGCCAGTTTAACTATATTACAGTAAAATATTATTTTAAGTCTTTTTCACTCACACAGCATGGTCAAACAGCAATATTTTAATAAGCAGCTACTAAGCTAAATTTTTCCTTGCATGTTCCTGCTAGCTCCTCTTCAAGATGATATGAAACGCCCATTGCAATTACTTGTTCCCCTGTCTTCCACTGTAAACTGAATTCTGATTGAATGCCTCTCATGGATTAGTAAAGGCAAGGCATGCTTGCATTACAATCTATATATGTATTAAAATATTGTTTTAAAATATTTTTCATAGATATTTATTGAAATTGTGTAATTTTTTTTTTTTTGCCTTCCTTTTCTGCCTTTTTCCATTTACAAGTGAGGGTCACTGACCCCAGCAGGAACAAGATGACTAGTTTGTGATGCTGCAAGTTTATTTTTATTACTAATCTTTCTGTTCAGGCTCTTTCCATATTATTGTCTGTAGTTCAAACCACTTTCTGGTCTTTAGGATAAATTGGACTGCTGAAGTCCCTGCAAAAATATGAAGACCAATGGCAAGTTGTTACAGAATATCTACATGCAGTTACAGATGAAATTCCCTATTTATCACGATTCTAAAGACCTCTGTGTGTTAATGGCTTTGCTATAAAACTGCATTTGAAAGAGTAAATATGCTATGTACCCTATTTAATATAAATATGAGAAAAAATACCGTAACATTTCCAGCTTTGAGTACATTTCATAGAAAATCTAATTTTGCTTTACTGTCTAAAATGGGCATTCATGCCAGCTGCAGATAAGGTTAAAGGGGTGGTTCACCTTTGGTGTAACTTTTAGTATGATGTAGATCGTGATATCCTGAGACAATTTGCAATTGGTTTTCATTTTTTTTTTAAATTATTTGTGGGTTTTGTGTTATTTTTATTCAGTTGCTCTCCAGTTTGCAATTTTTGCAATCTGTTTACTGTTTACTAGTGTCCTAACTACCCTAGCAACCATGCATTGATTTGAATAAGATACTGGAATATGAATAGGAGAGACTCTGGCTAGAAAGATGAGCAATACAAAGTAGCAATAAAAAATAATCTTATAGAGCAATTACAGGTCAGTGACCCCCCCCCCATTTGAAGAAGGGAAATCATTGAAAATCTAAAAAATAAATAAATAAATAATGAAGAACAAATGAAAAGTTGCTTAGAATTGGCCATTCTTTAACATACTAAAAGTTAACTTAAAGTTGAACCAACTCTTGAATAGATAACTTTTCCTTTACAGTTTATTCCATTTATTATTATCATGTAATAATCCTGTATTCCAGGAAAAGTGTTGTGGGTAAGAGATGGCAATATTTGTGTGGTTTGTTGATGAACCCGGATTATAAGAACAAAACTTGGCAGCACATCTGGCCTTAGCTATGACCACCACCATCTAAATGTTGTAACTGTGCTTTATTTTCTCCAATAACTTCTATTATCTGATTTATTAGCTTTCTGTATTTTTTATTGCCAGTTTTGACTCCAAGTTTTTAGAGTTATCATTTTTTAGTGGGTGCAGTAGGGAAACTTGGCCCATGAACCAGTAAGTTATTTCAGTCAACTATGAAAATGTTATGCACATTCCAAATATTCTGTAGGATTGCAGTGGCACAGACAATTTAAGAGCAATAAAGCATGTTTGTTCTGCATAAAAATTATGTTTGACCATTTCCCATATAAAGTAGTAATTGTAGATAACAGCATTTCTTTTCATCTACCCTTTGGGGAAACCCCTGTCCCCCGTTTCTGTTTCTCATGGTGCATGCTTTATAAATCTAAGTGAAAGTAACCCTTGGTAAGTGCACACTTCTTTAGCTTTTGGTCAGTAGCCTTGTGATTGTGCAAGTAATCTAAGCTGCCTTATGTTTCATAAATGACACCAATACCTTATTGTTATAGGCAAAGCACTATCCATCCTTATTTTGGGCAATCTAATTCTAGCTGTTATCATCTTGTTTTAGGCCAGGGCCAGACAGTGGCGGATCTCTGCCTGCGTTTCTCCACAGGGGGAAAATCTACAGCGCCTCTGCACTTCCGCTCCTGATCTGCCTGCACCCAGAAGCAGTCTCCGCTTGGGTGCAGACAGACACTTTGGATTTAGGCACCAAAATGTGATATTTTGCACCAAAATCCACCCACACTGAAAAGACAGATTTTTCTGCCTGTGGAGACTCCACTATACTAAACATCATCTGGCCCTAGTGTAATAGTCAGCAATTAACTTTGAGTATTTATCTTCTTGGTGACATTATTAGGTGCGTCAAGTCAATATGTATGCATTGGTTTCTTTTGTATGCCGAAGCAGACCTTCAATAACCGAATGAAAGCATATGAAGTAGGAACTCATGGATTTCCTCTGGGCACTTCAGTAAGTGAGAGAAGTACTCTTTTGCTAGGAACTCTGGTTTCCTCCCACGCTCCAAAACAACATACAGGCATGTTTATAAAACTGCATAGATTGATTATAAAGAAATAATATAATTACAGATACTGTAGAAAAATGCTTTCTTAAAGACTTTACTCTAATTAGATTTGTTTTTTACTTGCCATGTCATCAGAATTTCTAAAAACATAGACTCAACTTTTTTATTTATTTTAAATAACTACATGGATTCCAGAAAATTACCAATCTAACCACATCTTTATTGCATTTAATATTAACATAAAGCGGTCATACAAAAACACCAATTTCAGCATTTCTGTTACACCTACCATTGAGGACAAATTCAAAAAACAACTTGTATATCTCTCAACATAATGTCCGGTATATACCCAGGTCTATTTCCTAAGAAATATATATATATCCAGTCTTTATTTAAATATTCTGTATACAAAAAAGGTTTGAATACCGAACTGAACCGGAATCCTAATTTGCATATCCAAATTAGTGACGGGAAGGTAAAAAGTTGAAAAAACTTTACTTCCTTTTTTTTTGTGACAAAAAGTTGCATGAATTACTACTGAAATTAGGATTCGGTTCAGCCAGGCACATTGCATATACCTTCCCCAATAGGAAATATGGGATTTGCATATAGTAGTTCAGATATTCCTCTCCTCCTGAAGGCCCACAAAAATAGACAAATAAAAAGCGAAATTAGTGCCCCCCCATTAATTATTGTGATGTATCATGAAACAAAATAAATTACCTAGTTAAATTAATGTGTAACAAAATTGTAAAAAAAAAAAGTACCCTAATCAAATAGCTAAATTAAGGATATCATTTTCATAAACTAAAACTGCAATCTCATCTTCATGTGGGAAACTAGTATACAGGTATGGGACCAGTTATACAGAATGCTGAGGACCTGGGGATTCCGAATGACAGATCTTTCCATTAATATTTGGATATTAAGTCTCCCAGAAAATCATGTAAACCCATTAAGCTGGGTTTGTTTCCATTAAGCATTAATTTTAACCATAGGAAATGTCACAGTATAAGGCTGATAAGTAATTAATACAGATAATTACTACATGACCGCACAGAAACTAGTGTAGCATCAGAATGTAATAATCTGCCCTATAGCATCATCTTATATTCTAAACAAACCTCATTTTCTGCTGGATAATTTGAGACAACCCCTAAGCTTAGCTTCTCAACAGTTGCTCAGAGCCCACTGAGCATGAGTGTCACAGACACGTTCCAGGATGGTGACCCCCTGTGACAAGTTTGAAGTCCTGGATCATTGCTGCTATTGACAAGCTGAATCTTTAGGCTGGTACAATAAGTTCAGTTTATAAAATATGACATTTTTAGTTATATTCAGTTTTAGGGTTTAGTTCTCCATATCAGAGCATAGGCTTGTCCTACCATTTTAGACATTCTACTGAGATAGAGATGGGGCAAATTCATGCATCTAAGGGCCCCAGATTTTTCTCAAACTTGCTGGAGAGCCTCTGCTCGAGTAGGTCAGTTTATAGAGAGGGAGGGTCGAGTAGGTCAGCTTATAGAGAGGGAGGGTCTCTTTGTTAAAGATTTCGAAGGATCTTTATAATTAAGGGGATACTGTCATGGGAAAATGTTTTTTTTTTTTTAAAACGTATCAGTTAGCTGCTCCAGTAGACTTCTGCACTGAAACCCAGTACTCAAAAGTGCAAACACATTTGTTTATATTCAGTTTTGAAATCTGACATGGGGCTAGACATATTGTCAATTTCCCAGCTGCCCCTGGTCATGTGACTTGTGCCAGCACTTTAGGAGGGAACTGCTTTCTGGCAGGCTGTTTTTTTTCCTTCTCAATGTAACTGAATGGAACGCAGTGGGACATGGGTTTTTACTATTGAGTGCTGTTCTTAGATCTACCAGGCAGCTGTTATCTTGTGTTAGGGAGCTGTTATCTGCTTACCTTCTCATCTCTGCTGGGGGGAAAAGGGAGAGGGTGATATCACTTCAAATTGCAGTACAGCAGTAAAGAGTGATTGAAGTTATCAGAGCACAAGTCACAAAAAATTTAAACATTTTAAAATTATACCTGATCCCTAAGGGTATACAGTAAAGGGTATGCCATTCTCTTTGCCAAAACCTTATTTGGGGCTGACAGGGTTTACTTCTCCTTTAAAGACACTTGAACAGGTCTGTTCTAACCCATGATCTTTTCCTTTTGTAACAGTTTTAAAACCCTGCCATTTCACCAGTGACCGCAAATGTAGGATTTCACTCATTTTCTGTGCGTCCATGAATACAGCACATAAACTGTTTTTGGTTAAATAATTTATACCCTGCAAAATGTATTTTACAAAAGTGTTCATAGAGTTAATACAGTCTTGTAATAATCTTTTGTGTTTTTTAAAACTTCGGTGTAAGATGCAGACGTAGCAAGCCGTGCCTGTTTCATGTAACACTTTTCTGGCACTCTATTAGGCAATATTATACCTTTATTGTGTGTACATATAAAATAGTTGCTGGATCTTTTATAACATCATTGTCCAGTGGGCCAGACTTGGCTGACCAAGAGACTGTTATGGTCTGCAGCCTACCAGAGGATTCCAAAATTATAATCTATTTCACCTTGTATACTGAATCCAGGATTAATGTTAAGAATGGTGCATGCTATTTTCTGCAGTTGTTATATGCATGTGAACTAATTCCTTGTTTCTGTGTGAGCAAACTAACATCTTCTTAGAAACTAGATGTGCACAGTCGTTGGTTATGAATGATGAGTTATTCTTGTTGCATAGGTTATTATTAACACTTATTGCATAGTTAATTAATGTGTGAAATTATTTTGTTGAGTTTCAAAGGGACTCTGGTGGCAGACACTTAACCCATTTCATCTCTTGTTCAAACTTGGTTTTTACTGGACATTCGCTTTGTTTATAGTACGCAGTTTATACTAGAAAAGGGTGTTTGCACCCCCACTTTCTAGGAGAGGTTTTAATTATGAGACTGTTTGTAATCATTGTTCTTATAAGCTATTGACATGTATTTTGCCAGATACATGCAGAGCCAAAGAAATGAGGTCAATTGTTTTAGCAATCATCCGTGTTTTATTAACAGTTGCAAAACTACGAGGATCTCCTCCGCAGTGCTGGAATCGTTGTTGTTGTATAGTAAAATAAACCAATGGACTAGTAAAACCAGTACTATTATTCTTTAAATAAGGATTCATTGTAACATTTTAGATTTTTTTAAGCCCTCTAAAATTCAACTAAATATGTAAAGCAGTTTTTTTTTCTTTTTAAAAGAAAAAACTTATTCTGACTTGTTGATCTTTTGTCTAGTTCTCATTGAAATATCTTATTTTTAATTCTTTATTTTTATTTATTTTGTATTTTAGCAACACATATGATTAATTGTAAATCATTATACATCTCGTTAAATTCTGCATAGTACGCATGTTTCAGACATTCTTTTTTGTGATGTGATTTCTTGGGTTTCGGCATCTATTTTTGAAAAGGGGGAATGGAAAGGTTAAACGGAGGGCAAAGGGAAAATGTGAGGGAAAATCAAGATAGTTATAATAATATCGCCTATTATTCAAACAATTAGTTAGGGTGTTCTATAATCTTGATTAAGCGTGTTGTAGTATATGTTTTCTACTATCATAAAAGTAATTCTAATAATTGGGGATATTTGGGAGGAGGGAGGACCTGCGGGAGTGCCAGTTTGTGTGCTACCTCTGGACTTAGGTGAAACATCTTTATACATAACCTTTCCCGCAACAACAAAAAATAATGGACATTTTAAACATTACACTTGACCCCTAACAGTATACCGCAAAGCGCATGGCCTACCCTTTCCCATAGGCACAACCTCTAGTAAATTTAAAGGTAAAGCAACTCTTAGGAAATCCATAAAACACAGTTCTGCAGAAACCTCAGAAATTCTTCCTACTTCAACCCTTGTAGTTCACATTAGATATGTGAGGTTATCTAATAAAATGCTCTAAGTTTGCCCAGGGGCAGTAACCCATAGCAACAGGTAAAAGTAACCTGTTAAAATGTGAGCATTTTATTGGTTGCCATGGGCTCCTGGGCAAATTTAGTGCCTTATATTACATATAGGTTTGGTGTTGTAAATGCTTTATTAATGTGTGCACTTTTATTTGTGTTATATAAAGTTTTAGCCTAAAAGTACACAAAGTATAATCTTACTTTCTTTCAACAAACTTGCAGTCAATGATGATGGTGTTGTAGCTGTTTTGGGGTATCTTGAAATGTCTTTGCTGTTGGGAAAGAAAGAGAAACACTCATGGGTGGGTCCAGGCAGATTAACCTAGCTGATTGAGGTCACCCATTCCGATTAGAAGAAAGGAGGTTCCACCTAAATATTCAGAAGGGGTGTTTTTACTTTGAGACTTGTGAAGATGTGGAATTCTCTCCCTGAATCAGTTGTACAGGCTGATACATTAGATAGCTTTAAGAAGGGATTGCATGGCTTTTTAGCAAGTGAGGGAATACAGGTTTATGGAAGATAGCTCATTATACAAGTTGATCCAGGGACTATTCCAATTGCCTTTTTGGAGTCAGGAAGGAATTTTTCCCCTCTCTGAGGCAAATTGGAGAGGCATGTTAAAATAGAGTTAAAAGGTTGAAGTTGGGGGACATGTGTCTTTTTCAACCTAACTTACTATGTAACTATTCTAATTTACCATTGACACTCAATATTCATAAATCTTTATGGAAACTTAATTTTGGCCATTTTTATTATAAGTTCTACTAAAAACTTGTTTGTCTGTTAAACTGAAATACAGAAAATATTGGTAAACCCAACGTAGCTCCATAATTATACTGAATATCCATTTAGTAGCAGCTGCTATTAATTAGGCGTAACAAGTTGTTTTTGTAAAATGTGTTGTATTTGCTTACTCAGTGAAAATTTCTAAAGCAGTTAAAGTGACTGTTCTTTGGCTTAGGAAGGAATTCCGTTTTTGATGGCTGCACATATTTAAGCATTTTCTTTTATTTACATCACTAATGATTTTTTTATTTGTCTATTAGAAGGTAAAAATGTACTACTCAGCACAATATGGAGTCTGAGCCAGTGGTCTCAATTTAGCGAAGCTTTCGCATTGGCTCATCTTTTAAAGTCCTTTCACATTTGAAATAAAAAACTGAATTTAAGCATAGGCAGATGGAACAGTTTGGATATACTTTGTTAGTTGAACAGAACCCAAAGTCTATGTTTAGTATGGAATATTAAATAAAATAAGTAGGTTTGGTAAGGGAGAAATTAAGAGGGTGAAACTAGGTCACTAAATAATGATATTCATAATTTAAAATTCGAATAGTTAGGAGACTGTTTTCTCCAGAAATAGTCAAGCTGTAAACGCTGGGAGGGTAGAAAGTCTTGTCCAAAAGACATTACTTAAGAATCTTTTGTGTAGCTTGGTTAAGCGCTTTGTTACAGCGAATATATTACTTTGTACTCAAAACCTATAAAAATAAGCATTTGTGAATACATTGTTATATTACCTAAACCCATGGGAAGTTAAGCAATAGGAGTAACCTGACCAATGCTAAACAAATGTCCTTACTTTTGAATATGAAACATGCAACTGAAGCATAAATCGGTTGTGAAAAAAGATAAGTCATAAGCTAGGATTACAATCACTGATTAATTCTTGCATTTCATTTGGAAAAAGTTGTTTTTGGTGTTGAAAAGATTTTTGTACCCTGTAGAGTTTTACATTCCAGTGTAATGTCAAAGAGGTTTCAAAGAGTTTCAAGAACTTGGTTACCGGGAGGCCTATTTATCAAAGGTCGAATTTAGAAAACGTGAATTTTTTTTTATTTGAATATACTAGCAATTCGACTGGGAGGTTATTTAAGAAAAAATCTGAATGCCTAATATTTGATCAAATGGTTCCAACTCAAATTTTTCTTTTCTTTCTTTTTTTTTTTAACAGGACAAGCCATGCAAGATCATGTTAGCATCAGAAAGTTGTTGCTTTTATGCTCCTTTTTATCACAGTTGCTTACATAGAACAATTGTGCTTTCTATAATAAGATAACTGAATATACCGATGTATTTAGCAATATGTAGCATACATCAGAATGCAATTCAAAGCACATGTATACATTCATCCTGATACAATTAGTTTGATGTTTTCATAATTGTAGTGAACTGGTCAGGCAACCATGGAGTTGCCAGAAGCAAATTGTGGTGTGAGCATGAGGTTTTTGTGTTGCAAACCCTTTCCTTCCATCTCATTCTCTATGGAGAAGGTCGATAAGCTTTGCTTTATGTATGCCGTTTTACACATCTCATGCTTTCTGGAACCAGCCACACATTTGTAATATGCTACAGGACTCAGAAAATATGTTTTTAATTTGTCTGGCCTGTATTTTAATCAGCATCAGAGTTCAATGATGAACGTCATTCTGATGGCCCATGATTTACCATAACCCAGAATTAACAACTTACCTACCAAAGTGAACCACTTTGCTCATTCCACGGGCAGAATCCAAGATCTAAGTCAGCATTATTGGTTTTAACCCGATATTATGCAGTGATCCATTGACTGCACATAAAGTCTTTGTTTCAATTTGCAGCTTATATAAGAAATATGCACACATAATCAATTTATTTTAAAGATGACATGATCTTTAATACAAGCAGCAATGCTGTTGCTATCTGCTATTTGGCATTTTTTTCTGTACATAATATGTAACTAATGGGTTGAGTGCAGAATACCTCTTGTGTGTGTGAGTGTATAAACATATATATGTATACATTGCTTGTAGCTTACTGTGAGAAGTAAGAAAAGTGTGAGCAGCATGAATTCATATTTTTTGGTGTGTATATATATATATATATATATATATATATATATGAATATCTTGTGTAGATGAGCTTTTTTATTTTTGTTTTCATAATACATTGCATTTACCTCACTACAACTATTGCCGGGACATAGGCACACATGTTACACATGTTTTGCTAATGCAAAACAAAGAAAAATAGTTGCCATTGTTTCTGCAAAGTAAATATCTTATTTTGTATATCATATAATCTGTTTGTTTGGGGGGAGTCCCCAACCTTTTTTTTTTCATCCCTGAGCAACTTTCAGATGGAAAAAAGAGTTGGGGAGCAATGCAAACATTAATAATTCATCCTGGGTGGTGCAAAATAAGTACCGTGGTGCCATTTGGTAGCCCCCTATATGGACTGGCAGCCTGCAGGAGACTCTGTTTGGCAGTACACCTGGTTTTTATACAACTAAAACTTGCCTCTAAGCCAGGAATTCAAAAATAAGCACCTACTTTGAGGTTACTGGGAGCAACATCCAAGGGGTTGGAGAGCAACATGTTTCTCATGAGCCACTGGTTGGGTATCACTGGTTCAGACTGTAGGATACATGGTTGTATCTCTTGATCTAAACAGGGGCATTGCAAGGTAGTAAATTGATTACAAGGGCACAGATAAACCCCCTAAATTATGAACTCTTGTTTATAAAACAGTAACAGTTGGGAGTTTTAGTCTCCATGTTTGCCTGTTAAGTTCCAGAAATGTTTTTTTTTTTAAATTGTGATTAAAACAATAGAGCAAAAATATGTTTAGCACAAGTCCTGTTCATTGAATAATGAAAACTCTAACAAAAAGCTTCCTTTTAGCTACCTTCAAATTCTCAAGAAAAGTTAGGCATATATGCCTCTTGAAATTGTCCAGGTGCACTTTTTTTATTGAGAAATTCACCCCCTACTCTACCCACAGAGTGACATGCTTTATTTCACCCTGTAAACAAGTGAAAACTTTAGAGACTAAAGATTTCTCTGCTCTTGACTGTGCAGGAGCTAAAAGGTTTGATGTTTTCTCCTGTTCAGGAAATTACTGTTTTAAGCCTTGCTCACACAGGTAGTCCAACTTGTGATTGCCACAGGGACCCCTCTACACCTTGTATTGCTTCCTCTGAGACACTAATACCCAGGCAATAATTAAAAATTAAAAAGGGGCAAACTGTAAGGAAAAATGTTCAGTCTCTGTTGAGAAAGTCTTGATGGGCATCCACTGGAAGATGCATAAGGGTTCACACAAGGTCAGGTCCTTAATGTTTCTAGAATGGGCACAAAAATGATTTTACTGTGCCAGCAATGCACTGGATATAAAATGTGTCATTTAACAAATGGCTACTGTGACCATGCCAGCATTAAAACAGCTTTCCTCAAAGTAGAATAAACCACAACAGATTTTGCTGAAACAGCGTCCTTATTGGTTGGTAAAGTTTGCTTAATGTCGGTTAATCGCCTCTGTATATTTGTCAGCCGGATCAAAGCCTCTCTGTGTACGGTTCCAACATTTAGAAGCACTGTCCTTCGTGCTAGACTGAATATAGATGTCATTTGTACCAGTGAAAAAATGTGCTTCATATATGAATTGAAACATCAGCTCTGTGCTTTGATAACTCTGTACTTCATAAACTGTAAATTATTTTCAATTTTATAAATATTGCAGAAGTGTGAATTATCCAGGGTGGGGTTTTGTCACCCCAAGGTACATAAGCTAAAAACAGCCTAATTAGATAGGTGCTTTCAATTATTTTTTAATTGTAGAACCGTGCCTTGATTTGATTGGTTTGTGCCTTGCATCACAGTCACAGATATAATCTATTTAACTAATCTAATAATCCATTAATATTTATTTTACGCTAGCCCAGTGCTGTCCAACTTGTGGCCTGCAAGTCACATCCGGCTAGCAGGTCTACCTCCTACATTCAAGGTGGTGGCACACTGGGAGATTAGTCGCTCAGCAACAAATCTCTACAAAATAGACAATAATTGGATTGGCTAAGACACTATGTCTGTTTTAGCAGAGGCAGTTCTTAAAGGGATTCTGCCATGATTTTTATGGTGTATTTTTTTATTTCTAAATTGTCTTGTTTACACTGCCTGGTCATGCACTTACAGAAAGAGCCAGCAGTTTAGGATGGAACTGCTTTCTGACAGGTTGTTGTTTCTCCTACTCAATATAACTGAATGTGTCACAGTGGGACCTGGATTTTTCTATCGAGTGCTGTTCTTAGATCTACTAGGCAGCTGTTATCTTGTGTTAGGGAGCTGCTATCTCTCTACCTTCCCATTATTCTGTTGTTAGGTTGCTGATGTGTTTTGAAAATGTTTTTTTTTTTTACCATGACCGTATCCCTTTATATATATATTGTCTAGGACAGGGTATTATATTGCCACAATAAGTAGCTGCTGCCCTGCCATAGACAATATTAAGAACTGCCTCTGCTAAAACAGACGTAGTGTCTTAGCTAAGCTAATTATCACTATTGTCTATTTTGTAGCTGTTACATAACAGGTAAGCCCTGTCTAATACAATGGTGTTTTATCTATCTGCTATTGCTGCCCTCATGGCTTCACAGCAGCTTTATATAAACTATATAACCACCAGTTTTACCAGTGCACATCAACAGTACATTATATTTTAATTACTTTGTACACTTTCAGTTTTTGGTGTTACTGTTCCTTTAAAGGGGAATGAAACCCCCCCCAGCGATAACCCAAACCCCCAACCCCCCCGTAAGCCCTCCTCCCCCCCGACCTACCTCTCCCCTCGGCTGTTGCCCCTAATTCCCTACTTACCCCTTAATGCAGGTACCCTCCAGTGATGTTCACAGGGGCCATCTTCTCTTCAAACTGCTTCTTCCGGGATCTGACGGTGATGGGCGTGCATGCGCAGTAGGATGCCGGTACCACTGCGCATGCGCTGAAAGTTCATGGAGATTGAACTCCGTGAACTTTCGGCGCATGCGCAGTAGTACCGGCGTCCTACCACGCATGCATGCCCAACGCTTTCAGTTCCCGGAAGAAGAGAAGTATCGGTTAGAAAAGAGAGAAGATGACCCCTGTGAACATAGCTGGAGGGGACCAGCATTAAGGGGTAAGTAGGGACTTAGGGGCAATAGCCCAGGGGGAGAGGTAGGTCGGGGGGTTTGGGTTAGAGCCGGGGGGGTTTCATTCCCCTTTAAGTTGCTTTGAAAATGGAATGTTTATCCGATTGTGTCTGTCACATAATAGCAAAGTACAAAAGTGTTAATTGTATCTGACTGACATGCATCACAATTGTGCCAGTGAAATGCAGTTGCACATGATCCCCAAGTCATATCTTGTCTATTAATATGTATTAGATTAAAGGGCACCTATGGGCAGAAAAAAAATCCCCAAACTGAAGGTGCAGGCTGATAGAGTAGTAGTAGTTTTAAAAAAAAAAAAAAAATTGCCCCTGCATGCGCTGGCTTACTCACACCGGGAGCTGAGATAAATTCACATGTAATCTCCTTTTCTGTATGTTCCAAAATCCAATTTTCCCTTCATATCTACACTATTCATATATATACAGTATACAGACACCAAGTTTCAGAATCTTTTCTGCTGGGGGATAAGCCTGTTGAAACAAGCATCAAACAATCTGTCTTTCAGTGTAACATCTGTTTGAGGAGCATTTTATTTTATTACCTTTTATACAAATGGATTTTACACCTTGGGTGATGAAATTAAAGCAGCATTTAAAGGAAAGTAGGTCTTGTTCATCTGTAATGTTCAATATCCTGAAAACTTACTCTTGTTGGTTTCCCAAGAGAAAAGTAAAGCGTTCTTTTTTTTTTTTACTTGCATTGCAAATGTAGTTCCACTGATGGAATTTACAGAAAGGGGTTCCATTGCAATCTGATACCAGCAACCTATAAATTGCTTCTGACAAAGAAATTACTAGTAGAAAATATGAATCCCAGCCAATAAATGTATATCCTATTTTGAGTATACTTGTCATTTCTGATATTTATGGGCTTCATTACCTGCAAATGCTTTCAGTGGCTTTACAGGAGTCCTTCATTTCTTAATGTCTGTTTTCTGCTACAGGTTCAATAAATCTTTATTTTGGCTTAAACTTTTTTTACATTTTTAAATGCTTGAACTTGAACAATAATCCCCCTTGCAAGTGCCGTTTTGATCACACAAACATTGATACAATCTTTGTGCATTGTTCCAACAACATATGAATGTACATTAAAGGGGTGGTTCACCTTCAAGTTAACTTTTAGTATATTGTAGAAGGGCCAATTCTAAGAAACATTTCAATTGGTCTTCATTATTTATTTTTCATAGTTATTTAATGATTTGCAGTTTTCTTCTGTTTCTTTGCAGCTTTCAAATGGGGGTCACTGACCCCATCTAAAAACAAATGCTCTGTAAGGCTACAAATGTATTGTTACTGCCACTTTTTATTACTTATCATTCTATTCAGTCCATCTCCTATTCATATTCCAGTCTCTTATTCAAATCAATGCAGGGTTGCTAGGGTAATTTGTACCCTAGAAACCAAATGGCTGACACTGCAAACTAGAGAGCTGCTGAATAAAAAGCTAAATAACTATAAAACCACAAACAATAAAAAATGAAAACCAATTGCAAATTGTCTCAGAATATCACTCTCTATACCATACTAAAAGTTAACTCAAAGGTGAACAACCCCTTTAAATGAATATGAACATATGAATGTACATTAAATGTTACCTATAGGTCATATTGATCATTTTTTGCTGAGAGGGTTGTCTTTGTAATGTAAAAGCATCATGCAAATACTATATGGCAATCTTAGAAGTAGCTTTCAATGCCAATATTAGGATACATCTAAAAAAGATTTTAATTCCAGGTGTCAGTATCTCTTTAAAGGAACAGTAACACCAAAAAACATGGTTGTTTTTAAGTATTTAAAGGAATGACAATATAATGTACTGTTGTCATTAGGGATGCACCGAATCCACTAGTTTGGATTCGTCCGAACCCTTGAGTCCATTGCGAAAGATTCGGACGAATACCAAACCAAATCCAAACCCTAATTTGCATATGCAAGTTAGTGAGAGTAGTGAAAGTTGTGCATGGAGTGCGCAGCTAAAAAAATTTTTACTTCCTTGTTTTGTGACAAAAAGTCACATGATTTTAAGGGTTTGGTTCGGCCAGGCACAAGGATTCAGCTGAATCCGAATCTGAATCCTGCTGAAAATGGCCGAATACCAAAACAAATATTGGATTTGGTGCAGGCCTAGTTGTCGTGCACTGTTAAAACATGTGTGTTTACTTCAGAAACACAATTATAGTTCATATAAACAAGCTGCTGTGTAGCCATGGAGGCAGCCATTCAAGTACAAAATACACAGTAGATAACAGATAAATTATGAAGAATCCCATTGTATACTGTGGAACTTATATGCTATGTATCCTGTGCCTTTTTAACATTGATTAGCTGCCCCCCATTGCTCCACAGCAGCTTGTTTATATAAACTTTTGTAGAGTTTCTGAAGCAAACACACCAGCTTTACCAGTGCAGGGCAAAAGTATATTATATTGTCATTACTTTAAAACACTTTAATTGGTGTTACTATCCCTTTAAGAATGCACCAGGTGCATTGCACACCTTGTGGCTGCAATTATTATGGATATTGTGGATAACACTGCATTGTGGGTAGGACGTGCCTTGCGTTCAAAATTGTACTTTGGATACTACACCTGCTTTGTAAATATCCCTTTAAGTATGTGGCAGCCGTTTAAGACCTAATGTAATTCATTTCTCTGTAATGTAGATTTCCATTGACCCGAGCTAATTTCATTTCAAGTGATACAGCAAAAGAATGTTGTTGAAAATATTAATGTGCATTAAGGGGGCTATTTATCTAAGGTCTAAGGTTTTTCTATCTCAAATAAACGCAACTTGAATGTTTGCTTTTTTTATGAAAAAAACACGAATGTAAAATAACTTGATTGAATGAAATTTGGGGGTTGGGGGGGAACACATACTGATTTAGTTATCGGCTAAAAAACCTTGAGTACGTTGAATTTTCGAGTGAATGACCTTGACAGGTTTTAGCTGGAGTATTTTCGTATTCCTGGTGCAGAGTGAAGCCCCGCCCCTTAGTTTACTGAGCTGTCCATTTGCATGCTGTGACATAGCAGAGAGGAAGGGGGAGCCAATGTGTGCAGCACCAGCAGCTTTTTTTTCTCCTCATGTGCACTCTCTGCACAAATCCCTGAACCTTTACTATAAATTAAAAATGCCACAACATACTGCCAATCTGATTCTAACACATTCCACTGTACCCTAAATGATTAGTAAACTAGTTTCCCCCAGCATCACAAAAATTTTTTGCATAAGGCTCTGACCATTCACTGTAATGAACAACTCCCAGAACAGGCTGCCATTCTGATTCTAAATAAGATCCCCACTTGCCATTCTAACTGATAATAAATCAGCTCCCCCGGCATCATCAACAATCACTTGCACAACCACCATAGTTAATCTATGTCAGTATGCAGAAATGGAAAAATCAAATAGCTTTGTACATAAATTGATCAGTAAAGGGACACATGAATGAGTTAATCAAACTCCGTAAAAAACAGCTTTATTCTTTACATAACCAGACAGAAGATCAGGCATAGCATTCAATAGCATTATAAAATGTGTTATAAATTGAGAAAGGGCTGTTAATTTACCTACAGTACATCAACAGTGTCAGAGAAATATTCCTCTCAGTGCTGCTGTGATATGGAATGAACCAGAAGAGCAGAGAGTGCACATGAGGAGAAAAAGCTGCTGGTGCTGCACACACTGGCTCCCCCTTCCTCTCTGGTCTCTGCTATGTCACAGCATGCAAATGATCTCCACGACTAGTCAGAGAGCTAAGGACAGCTCAGTAAGCTAAGGGGCGGGGCTTCACTCTGCACCAGGAAGAAGGGGAAACAAGCTGCTGATAACACAGAAACCAGAGCAGACTTGCAGCAGGGACTAAGGTACATCAATCTGGGGGTCAGTTTAGAGCAAATTTACAGATAGAAAAAAAAAAATATTTTTCTTTAAAGTATGCAGTGCAACAAAGTTGTTTTGTTTTTTTTGTTTTTTTACACTTGAAACAGTGAAACAGAACTCACATCATTCACCAAACTGTCAGCTTGCCGCCTTCCTCCCTTTTCCCAGGGGCTTAAAGTGTGACAAACCTGTACGATTGTTAAGTAATCAGAGTTTCTGTTGTCAATAAAAATATATTTCAGCTTACTTCTGAACCTTGCTTTAGTACTTTTTTCCATGGTGTGTGCCAGTGTTTTCATGTGGAACAAAATACATTGTAATACTTTGTGGCAAAAAACTTAACAGTGCCAAGCTATTGTTGGGGTGTTCTCGAGAAGGGTTAACATGGGAATGTAAGAATTAATATATTTGTCCAAAGTGGAAGAACTCAAGAAATGACAGCCAGATACCTTTTACACCTGTTTAAATAATCAATCTGTTATTGAAATTGACTATTTCACTGTGTTTCAGTGTGTTTAAGTGTGGCGTAAATCTCCTCAGCTTAAATAAATTGGTTTTGCCATGCCTGTGTGACATTTCAATAACAAGTGTTCTCTTAATATATTTAGGCCCCCATTAAGGGAATTCAACCCTCCCTTAAAAACACCCCCCGTAGAACCCCCCCCCCGTGCTGCCCCCCAGCCTACTTGCTACCCCAGGCAAATGCCCCTAACTTTTTACTTACCCCTCGAGGCAGATTCAGGCACTGGAGTTCACGGCAGCCATCTTCTTTTGTTTGGTTATCTTTGTGTTTTTTACAGAATTTCAGCGCATGTGCAGTTGTAGCAATTTCCCGGTTCTGGACAACTGTGCATGCACTGAAACTCACAGAATTGCTGGAGAGCTGAAAGAAGACACGAAGGTTACTGAAGAAGAAGAAGATGGCTGCCTTGAACTGCAATGCCTGAATCTGCTGCAAGGGGCCCAGGGTAGCAAGTAGGCTGGGGGGGGGTTTAAAGGAATGGTTGAATTCTCCTTTAGGGCAAGGCCAGACGGGGAGATCTGTCGCCTGGAGGCAATTTTGAGCGACTTTTAAAATCGCGCCGCTGCGTGTGAACGAGCGCAGGCGACTCTATGCCTAGCGGGTGCGCAGAGCTAACTAGCTATTCGGGGAGATTCGGGGTAGATTCGTCACGGCGATAAGTCGCCAGGCGACAGATCTCCCCCGAATCTCCCCTTCTGGCCTTAGCCTTAAGGTCTATTATCTACTGAAAATAAACCAATTTTATCTAGCTTTGAGTTAGCAGTTCTTTTTCTTCAGGCTTAGGAGTATCACTAGTTTATAGGTTATTTAAAATGTATAGATTCAATTAATCGTGAGTTAAAACTGTGAGAGAGTGATGGTAAGATTTGCTTCTTTTCATGTTTTTGTGTTAAAACAACAAAAAAAAAACCCAGCTGCTTTTTGTTTGTGCATTTTATTACTGATAAAGTCCTTATGGCAGTTGCCTCTTCTAAATAATTTAATAACCAAAATCTTCTAAAGATATTATTTTCCTTTTATGTTCATTTAGATCAAAGGAAAGATGTGCAGATTGTATGTGTAATATGTATATTACAGAGGAATGCCTCATATGGTAACTGGATTTGATTTTCCAATGTATCACTCGTGTAGCCAGCATTTTCTTTTGTACCCACACAGACTATCCGTATCAAGTTAATGGTGGCAGTAGATGGTTGAGTGAATCCATACTAAACTGAGCAGAGGGGCTCACCAATATGCATTGTTTGACATATATAAAATATTTTCATCCTTACATTGTATTAACATATGCAATAATTGACATTTATTTACTGTAGCCTAGTTGTCCCTCCTTTACTTTCTAAATATTATGCATTTCTAGTAAAATGTTATTTGATGACCAACATTTTAAAATATTTGCATCCTGTGTTGTGAAACACTGAAAATGTCTTTATTTTTGCTTACAGTGTTGTTCCACAGACTACAGTAATACTGAACAATGAAAGACAGAGCACGGGGGTAACTAAACTCGAGGGTCATGAAGAATCAATAAACAGGACAACAGAAACTCTGGAAAATATGCTGAATAGGTATAAAATATCTATAATTTGATGGTATCTGTTTTCTTGGGTGGTTTCTTTGCTGGCAGATTGTCCTCTTACCATGGCACACCTCTTGTTATAAATCTAGTGTTCCTCTGTTCCTTTGCTGAAGTTAGGGGACAAGGAAATTCTAAGATAGAAATGCTGTATTTTGTATGCTAAACATGAACTTACTGCACCACAAAGCCTAATCAAACAAGTTATTTATGCTTTCAAAGTTGGGCACAGGGGGCTGTCATCTTGTAACTTTGTTATACATCTTTGCAAGACCAAGACTGTGCACATGATCAGTGTGATCTGGGCTGTTTAGGGATCGTCATAAATTATGAAACCAGCACAAGTCAAATAATATCTACCAGAAGCCAATACAGCAAGACTGATTAATAATCAGAATATGCAGATTGCACTGGGTCCTAATGTTGATTTTATAGTTTTTTGTATTGTTTAATACAAACTTTTTCCAACTCCGCAGAACCAGTGACTGCAGCAAAATAATCCTCCAAATAGAATCCCAGTTTATCTGTTTATATTTGGATCCTTCATCTTTGTCCCTGCAGCTGAAGTTGCATAGTTACATAGTTAAAATGGGTTGAAAAAAAAGACAAAGTCCATCAAGTTCAAACCCTCCAAATTAAAACCCAGCATACACACACAAACATACACCAACACCTCCACTCTTTCACACAAACCATATATGCCCATAGCTATACTAAAGAAGAAAGAATAGCTATACTAACTGTAGAGTTTAGTATCAAAATAGCCTTTAATATTATGTCTGTCCAAAAAAAATCATCCAAGCCCCTTTTGAAAGCATCAACAGAATGAGCCATCACAACATCACCCGGCAGTGCATTCCACAACCTCACTGTCCTGACTGTGAAGAACCACCTACGCTGCTTCAAATGAAAGTCCTTTTCTTCTAGTCTGAAGGGGTGGCCTCTGGTGCGGTGATCCTCTTTATGGGGAAAAAGGTCCCCTGATATTTGTCTATAATGTCCTCTAATGTACTTGTAAAGTGTAATCATGTCCCCTCGCAAGCGCCTTTTTTCCAGAGAAAACAACCCCAACCTGTGCAGTCTACAGCCTCATAATTTGTCTTCCATCCTTCTAACCAGTTTAGTTGCACGTCTCTGCACTCTCTTCAGCTCATTTACATCCCTCCTATGGACTGGAGTCCAAAACTGCACTGCATTGAGTTGGAAACATTAAAATGGATGTAAAGGCAAAAATAAAATCCAATACAAATCTCTACACAGTCACTGACAGCTTTACATGCCCTTTAACTACATGGCTGTTCGGTATGTAAATAATGGTTTTCAGAGCAGGGATGCTATGCTCTACATTTCAATAAATACATTATAAAATCCTTATTTGCTATATTTTAATGGAAATTAAGATAAAGCTTGTGTATTAAACTTGCCTTATGTCTAAAACATTAACTAATGGTGTGCAGGTAAATGAAAAATGAAGGGAGTTTCAATGGAAAACCAAATAGAATTGCACCTCTTTTTCCAAACGGTTGAACATGAGACCCTATTTAAAGCATAACTTTTATTGAATTTATAATTAATAGAAAGCGACCATGTATATGGATGAAATAAAAGTATACAGAGCAGGTGTCTGAGTACATTTTCTTAAGTATAAGAGCAATGAAAGAGGGGAGAGTATTCAGTCTCTATTTGCCCAAGAATGTTAGTTGCCAACACATCTCTTGCATGCCTCCCAACATTTTGTAAATAAAAAGAGGGACAAAAAAAATTGTTGTGCGTAGAATGGCGAACAATTTAGACCACACCTACTTTTGTGGCCACATCCCCTACTTACCATGTTCATTTTACAAAATTTGGCAATTTATGAAAGTTGAAGAAGGTGAATCGCCCTTTAAGCTCTGAGTCTAACTTTTCCCAAGGGACCTCCTTATCTAGACTGTTACAATTACTTATTTTCTTATCTCAAAATTGTTACAAAGCATCTTATTTGCACCTGTTACCTTTTCTGGGCTGTCTGCCAAAATCCAATTGAGTTAGAAACTTTGTTTCATTTTCTGGCTGTTCAGTGCAGAAAAAAGAGGCACTTTCCAGTACAAATGAGGGACTGTAGGTTGGGCTGTCAAAAGAGGGACTTTTCAGAGCGACAGTAGGGAGGTATGATATTGATTGCTATTAATAGGGATATTCCACCAAGTAGTCTCTTTCCCTGCATTATCAACCAACAATTATCAGACAGATTACACTTGACTCCTTCTCATACATTGATCACATCCTCATTGTCATCATACATGCAATGTCTATTACTAAAATTGCCTCTAAGGGCTAGTCCAGACGGGGAGATTCGGGGGCGATCCGTCACCTGGCGACTTCTCGCCGCCGAATAGCTAGGCACCGGCGAGGCTTAAAAGCGCCGGCGCGTGTCCACACGGAGCGGCGCGATTTTTAAAATCGCTCCAAATTGCCTCGCCGGTGCCTAGCTATTCGGGGAGATTCGGGGGCGATCTGTCGCGGCGAGAAGTCGCCAGGCGACGGATCGCCCCCAAATCTCCCTGTCTGGACTAAGCCTTAAGCACATTTATCTCAGAACCTTGAGCCTTATCAAAGGCAAACTCTCTTGTGCAGCAATTAATTGCAAGTTAACTTATTATGTATCCTTGCAGCATGTAGATGTGTTTGTTTAATTGTAAGTCTCTTTGTGTTGTCAAATCTGCCTTGGACACACAAAACATACTCTTCATAAATGGCAGTCAAACTGTTGCTTGCAGAAAAAGGCATGTTATAGGGAAGCACTGATTTTTCTCCATTTAAGCAACATCATTGTACATGCATGGTGCAATAGGGAGCATTAGACAATAGCTGTTCCACTTAGTCTATTAAAAATGAATAAGACACTAGGATAATAAGATGGACTGCTGAAAAGCACCTTAAAATATTACAAGTTTAGAAGGCAGGAAAGGTTAATAAATGATGGGCAATCTTTGTATAGTGCTGCAAATTTTCTTGACGCTTTATGAAAGAAGGATTTTAGAGAACCTTCAGGGCTTTTCAGCAAACTACTTGTGAAAATATTAATGTTTCCCTGTATATATTACAACGTTATGGCATATAAATGTTTTTTTTTTTTTGTTGAAAGCACAAATTACAATGGTGATGCTGGGTGTAAGTAATCAGTATGTTGCTATAAGAAAAAAAAATCTAATGAATTGAATAGTTCTGATATATTTCAGTTTTTAAAATGTATTTTACAGTATATTTTTATCTGGTTACTTATTGTATTGCTGTAATGTTGGAATCTGCTTTTATAAAACATTAATTTACATTTCAGTGCAGTTCCTGGAAGAAGGCACAACACAATTGTAGTGAAAGTTCCTGCTCCTGAGGACAGCCATATTGATGATGACAATGACAGTGGCTCTGAGGCTAGTGATACACTGTCAAATTGTGGGAATTCAGGAAGCTCAAATATGGGCAACAATGTCACCCTGATCACCTTAAATGCTGAAGGTATGTCATTATGTTCTGCTTTTGTTAAATGTGCTGTTCACCATCAGACTAGTTTTCAAATATGAGCAGCCCATATCACTAAAAATAACTTTTAAATAATTTCCTATAAACAATCCACTAGAAACCAGTGGTGTAAGCAGCCGATTGACAACCCCTAAAATTTCTCTGGCCTCTCCTTATGCTGAGGTATGCCAATCCCCTGCCTGTGTGACTGTGTTGGAAGCTGAAGAAGGAATAGTGCTACTGTGCATGACTTTCAGCTTCATTTGTATGTCATCGAGCTGATTGGCTGAATCATGGCAGATGATCGTATCTAAGATCTGCAAATGAAGTGGAATGGAAGGGACATGTACAGTAGCACTTCATTTATCAACTTCCTTCTTTGACATCATGTCTAGTGTGGCTCCGGAGGAACAGCCGGACGGGGAAGAACTTTGAAGATTGGTGATGTGCTGCCACAAGGTTATTTCTATTAGAAGTGTATTATTTAAATAAAAATAAAGATTATTTGGAAAAAAATTGTTTTATCATAAAGATGAATTGTATTTTTGGGGAAAGCCAGCCATTCTCTTAAAAGGCTTTAAAAGTGAAACATTTGCTACTATATTGCTTTTGGTGACTTCATGAGAGAATTATAGAATTGTATCTAGTGTGAATGATAGTTAAAGGACACTAATAGGCAGTGACACAATGAATTATTCCTGCTGCATGATGTTTCTTTCCCAAAATACTTGATCTGCTCAAGACCCATCCAGTGAAAATTGTTCTGTGTCAGTTGTGAAGATACAATTGAAAATTTTGATTTTGTTTGACCCCTTCAGTCCTAGTTGGCAGCTTGTCTGGCTGTGTATGAGGCACTCTCACAGGCCTGGCTGACCTATATGTGGCTGAACATCCATCAGATATTGCTTGGATAGGTTTAAAAATCCTGTTGGTGCAACAAGCGGATGAGGTACTCGCTCCTACAATACTTTGATCTATTCAGTTGTTCCTAGGGTCAAACAATCTGCCCAAGATGAACCCTTTCAAGGTAGGCATATAAAAAAATGTGCTTCTTTAGATATGATCAGAGCCTTCAATTTTGACGCGACGTGCTGAAAGCGCCGCGCGCCGCGCCAACGTTGACGCAATGCGCGTCAAAAGCGCCCCGCGAATTTTTCGCCAATTCGCAAATTTCACTGGAAATTCGTGAATTTTTCCGCGAAGCGAATCTCTGGAGATTCACCCATCACTATGGTGGAGTACTGATCATGAAAGCCAGTGTTAACAACTCCCTGTTTTAAACCACACCCACTTTAAATGACACCCATGTTACCACAAGACCATGTCGACATTAATGGTGGTAGCACACCAAAAAATGCTGGGATATCACTTATCACTAATATGTGGAAAATGTTAAGTATATTAATACATACCCTTAAATCCATATGCCTCATCCTCCCCTGTGGATTAAACACCAACCCCCCCAGCACATGATTAAACACCTTAGAGGCCCCTGACAACAATCCCCCAGAACAAACCGTTATTAGGCTATTTTCCACAGGCAGAGCATGGCACACACAGGCAAAGTATGGCATACACAGAAAGCATAGAGAAGGCGCAAAGAATGGCATACAGGGAGCACAGGGCAGGCAGAGTATGGCACACACAAGGGGCATAGGGGCAGGCAGAACACAGTAGGAGACAGGGAAACCTATCTGGACATTGTGCCAGTCTCTCTTCATATGAAGTGTGAACAGGTGACCTTTTAAAGGAATTGTTCAGTACAAAAACTTGGTAAATAAATAGGCTGTACAAAATACAAAATGTTTATAATATAATTAGTCAAAACTGAAATCTATAAAGGCTGGAGTGACTGGATGTTTAACATTATAGAACAGACCCCTACTTCCTGCTTTTCCCTCTTGGTTTCCACTGACTGGATACCTTGGTTACCAAGCAGTAACAAATCAGTGACTTGAGGGTCATGGGTCATAACTGTTGCTTTTGAATCTGAGATGCATGCTAAGGATCAATAACAAACTCACTGAACAGTTATGGCATGTGGCCATAACATGTGGCCCCCCCTTAAAGTCACTGACTAACACAGAGTTAGAGAGCTGAAAAGCAGGAATTGTGTTTTGTTTTATGTTAGACATCCAGTCACTCCAGCCTTTATACATTTTTGGCTAACTAACTTTATTAG
>CM044437.1:56640800-56652588 GCA_024363595.1 Xenopus borealis
AAGCATTTTAATAATGTCTTCAGTCCTGGTGGGAATGATGTAGATGTCCCTTGGTCAGCAAAGAATTTTTTTTTTGTTCCCCTTATCCCTTAGTCCGCACGCATAGTGTGTGAGGCCACATCTGTTCTTTTCTGGTTTCTTTTTTTAGTTTTCTTTCCAGATTCTTAGGATAGTAAAACCACTATAAGAAGGAATACAGACTGTTTGTTACAAACTGGCTTTGCTATTCTGCAAATGATTTTTGTTAGATTTTTATAATGTAATTGGTAGAATTATTTCAATGTGCAATTAACATTTTAACATTACAAAACTCTGTAAGTGCAGGAATGCTTATTTAAGGTAACTGTCTGATCTCATAACTTTTTAGAGACCTGGTTGGCTTTGTACTGGCCTGGCAAGTAAAAATAATGCTTGATGCCAATGTTATTTATAGAGAAATATAATGCAAGTATAAGAAGGCGAGTATTTATTTCCAGAACAGGTGGCAAGCCTAATTAGAAGTCTCACACGATAGAATATTATGTATTTAATTATTAGCTGTTTTGTGTGATTCATATAATACACTTTCCAGCTAATCTAGTTTTGATGCTGACATTTTTTTTCATACACTAGCCTCGGCACTCACTATTGTACTGGTTAGAAAGTGCATCACACATTACCACTGCCAGAAATATTGATGTGTGCTTAGTCCTCGGAAAGTTCATGATTTGCTTTCCCCATTACTCCTTCACGATTACTGGTGTATTTGCAGATTGTTGGCTCCAAACATAGAAAGGCCCTAGTGCAGCTGTCCTGTTATATGGAGCATTCCAACCATAATTTAATATTTCTTTGATATGATCTGAACTGATTGTTTTCAGAAATATCAAATTTGAGAAAAGTGGGCATGGTCGTGGCCATGGTCAATAGCTTGTGTAAGTATAAACATGGCAGTAGTAAAGAGCTTTATTTTATTCATTATTTGTTGAATATGCACTCTTGGGTCTCAATGTGATTACTTGAAAGCTTATACCCACTGGCTTGAAGTAAAAATTTGTGTATAGTAGTTACCTATTGGAAATGGGTGAAAAAAGCCTTGAATTTGGAGTCTATCGGCTGGTTGCCTAGCTAATAACACCATTAAATTGGCACACACAGCTGCTGAGAAAACAAACACTTGTTTTGGCAGTGATTTGTATTTCTCAGAACAGGAAATTCATATCAGAACTTTATTCTTGTTTACAGCCATGTCAGCTGCTTACTGGTTTTAATTCATTTTATGGAAAATGTGTGAGACAGGACTATAAATTATGACTGGTGGAATATTATAATTTGAAGGAGTATGAACATTCCTCAGCAATGAAATTCTAAAGGGTCTTATCTTTTCTAATTTTTCCACTCATATGTTTTGGATACAATCCACTGTATAGTAAATCAGAGAGGACACCAAATGTTGCAAAGCATATTCACAAATTTTCTCCATAAAAGAGAACATGTCTGCATCTTATTTGAATTATACAAATCCTACAGTACGTATGTAATTTTAAAATCCTTCAACTCTCTCATGGAATACATATTTCAATGCTTAGAAACCACCTTGGACTAGCAATACTCAGACTCTAACAATTCACTTCTTCCAAATTTTTCACAAACTGGAAGACATTACCAGTCCCTGGTGTCCCTTGATCAGCAATAACAGTGACCCAAATAGTGAGAAAGTCCGTGCATCTGCTTACTCCAAATACAATGTAGCATCATTAATATATAACCCCTGCTTTTTGGACACACATTTTTTGGAATAATTTTGCTGTCTGTAAACATCTTAAACATTTTTTTTTTCTATTTTTAGATGCTTTCCCACGATCTTCTCTTCACCCTCTCTGTTCTGGTTGTCACAGGGAGCCTTTTAGATTTTGCTTACTGCTTAAATTATAGACCTCACACATTTAGCTAAACTTGGGCCAGATTTTTCAAAATAGAAAATTAGAGCTCACCACTAGTGATGGAAAAATCTGCCGAGATTTGTGAAACAGCAAAAATTTGACAAATCGCATTGAAGTCTATGGTCGAAAATGTTTTCGACCGGCAACCTTTGTTTTCACACTTTGGCATCCATGGGCGTCATTTGCTTTGCGAAACTTGTCAAAAAATTTCGCTCATCACTACTCGCCACAGAAAAACTCAAAGGGTGGAACTTAACTGTTTGAACCTAACTCACTTCTAAAAATCACAAGCAAGTTTTTTGTGGTAATCTCATACGGGTAAATTAATCAGAGTGAAGTTCTGCCACTATAGTGAATTCTGCAACTCTCAATTCATTTCTATGGGATTTGGAAAGGCATATTTATCAATGGGTGGAAGTGAAATTTCACCCTTTGATAAATACGCCTTTAAAAATCCCATAGAAATTAATGTGGTGGTATTTCACTCTAGTGGAGAAACTTCACTTTTAACTTCACTCTTTAATAAATATACCCCAATGGTTTCATAAATGTGCCCTTTAGTATCCATCAACTACCTTAAAGGAGGATTATGTATGCTAATGTGCAAAGTTTGATAAAGGTCTAATCACCTTTAGCAGCCAGTTAGAAAACAGAACAAACTGGTCTCTCATTTAACAGCAAATATCTTATTGGTTACTGCGCCTGTGCAAACTTTGACTTTTATTGCATATGGGACAGGTTGGCCTTTTAAAGGAGAATTCAACCCATAACTAAAAAAAACGTACCCCCTACCCTACGTAGACCCCACCAGGGTAATGCCCCTAACTTTTTACTTAATCATCATTGCAGATTCAGTGATCACAGTTCGTGGCAGCCAGCTTCTGGATCTTCGGTAAGCTGGGACTGAAACCGGCGTATCGACGCATGTGCAGTTTGTGCAATTTACTGGTTTGTGACAACTGCGCATGCGCCAAAATGGAAGGAAATTGCTGAATCTTTTTGTAATTTGAATATTTTCTATAATTTGAATCACCAAATTATACGCTCCACTGAGAGCTTGGCCACCCAACACTGGGAAAGAGCTCCTTGTGCAAGCTATATAGAGAAGAGTGTCATTATTCAGATTTGTGTGCAGGCAAATGCATACTGAGCATGCTGGGAGAAGCAACTTCAACTTTATAAGGGTAGTTCGGAGTTCCATGGCCTGTACAAGAGCCCTTGGCCTTCGGCCTTGTGCTTTTATGTAGTCATGGAACTCATCTGTAATTAATAACCTTATATTTTATATAAGGGTCTATATAGGGTTTACTTTATTCAATATATTAAAACTTACTGAAGGTTATCAACAAATTAGATGAAAAATCTTTATTTACGCTAGGGTTTCCTCCTAACCTAACCCAACCCAGCCTGGCTGGTAAAAATGATGGTTGATCCCAATAATCTTAATAGGGAAAAAAGAGAGATCTATAGGAAGGCCAGTATTTTTTTCCAAAAAGGTGGCATCTCTATTTACAGCACATGCTCTAGGCTGATCTCGGTTCCCTATATCTTTTAACATATTTGCAATATCCAGTATTTATATACCATATGCTTCACGGTACAGTGCTGATTAATAATTAAATCATGTCAAGTGACATTGTAGTATAGAAACCAGTGCTTTCTGCACCATGTTATTGATTCATTAGCATGAGCTTTTACGCAAGTTGGAATCTCACTTTCAGTTTTAAAGGTTTTGATAACAAAAAATCTTCACAGCTCAGAGCACAATCAACATGTGCAATGCCACTCGCACTTAAGGCTGCTGATCCTCTGATTTTCTATAGTACATCCAACATGTTTAGCCATATTTTATTAGTGAGAAGTTTTCATTGCAGTGAAACTATTTTTGCTTTATTCTATTCCCATCCTGTTACTAGGCATACTTTGTGGCTGAACTTTTTTTGTGGGCTTCACATGTAAATTCTGAATAGACTTCCAATACATTATTTTCCTGAGAAACATTTGCTTTGGATACTTGTACAACTAATCTATGGAATACAATCTGGGCACTTATGGAAATAAAATGAAATCTGGGCAGCAGTACTTTGAAAGCAAGATAAACAAGTCGTGAATTGAAATAAAAAAATAAAGCATTCACCTGTGTTTAGCCACACAGGATAGGCCATAGCGACTTTGAGTAGGCCCTTAGTTGAAAATACCCGTGAGCTCAGGTCTTTTCAACCTGCTATTGAGAAGCTGGTGCAATGAGTTCAGTATATAAAATATGGAGTTTTTAGCATATATTCATTTTTAGGGTTTCGTTCTCTTTTAAGTCTACTAGAAAATAAATCCAATAAGCTGCTTTTGGCCCCAATAACAATTAATTATATCTTAGTTTCTTCTTAGATCAAGTACAAGCTCATTTTATTATTACAGAGAAAAGGGAAGTCATTTTGAAAATTTTTGATTATTTGGACAAAATTGAGTCTGTGGGAGATTACCTTTCCGTAATCTGGATCATTCTGGAAAACTGATCTCATACCTGTACTATCAAAATGTACCTATTCATTAAACGCGAGAATAATGCTAAAATGTGATTTATGGTTTTATTTCTGTTGATCTCATACCTGTACTATCAAAATGTACCCATTCATCCAACGGGAGAATAATGCTAAAATATGATTTATGGTTTTATTTCTGTTGATTTATTAATTTCCTTCTCCTAGAGGCCCATTTACTAATAATCGAATTTAGATTTTTTTTCCACGAATCTGTAAAAAATCATGGTTTTGTTAAAAAACCTCTAAAATTTGATATTTATAAAGTTTAAAAACCACAAAATCATCTTGTACAAAACTTTGCCAAGTAAAAGTTGTCAAAGTCCTATAGAAGTCAATGGGAGTAGTACTGATTCTATTGGACCACTCTAAATCAATTCAGAGATTTAGAGGTAGTCATCATTTTTAGAACATTGTTCAGTATTATTTTCCATTCGTGTTTTTATTCTGATTTTTTTTTTAATAAATCTCATAACATTCATGGTTTGAGGTTGTAAATTTAGTCATGGTTTCTAAAATCCGACCTTTGAGAAATAGGCCTCTGTGTGTTGTGGTTTTCATATTGGCACACTGCTATTTCCATCCCTCACCTGGAGTTTTCCAGTAGTACTTGTCATGTAGTGCTTTGAGCCAAAAGGTATGAAATTATGCAAGTTGTGCTGAGATTTGGGCAGCAGCAATTTCACAGGAACCTAATTTAACTACATTAGGAATACTAATGTAGAAGGAACTGTTAATTTGTTGCACAGCAGCTGTTAGAAGGCTACATGTGTGTGGAGGATAGAGCTACACCTGACAACATAAATGCTACTAACTTACACTTGCTCCTTACAGCTTGTTTGTACCCGTTAAAGGGATACTGTCATGGGAAAAAAATACATCAGTTAATAGTGCTGCTCCAGCAGAATTCTGCATCGAAATTCATTTCCTAAAAGTGCAAATAGTTTTTTTTATATTTAATTTTGAAATCTGGCATGGGGCTAGACGTATTGTCAGTTTCCCAGCTGCCCAAAGTCATGTGACTTGTGCTCTGATAAACTTCAGTCACTGCTGTACTGCAAGTTAACTTGATATTACCTGGAAGATCTGAGAACAGCACTCAATAGTTAAAACCTATGTCCCACTGTGACTCCTTCAGTTACATTGAGTAGGAGAAACAACAGCCTGCCAGAAAGCAGTTTCATCCTAAAGTGCTGGCTCATTCTGAAAGCACCCGAGCAGGCAAAATGACCTGAGCTGGCTTGCCTACACACCAATATTACAACTTGAAAAAAATACACTTGCTGGTTCAGGAATTAAATTTTGTATTGTAGAGTGAATTATTTGCAGTGTAAACCGTGTAATTTACAAATAAAAAATACATCAGAAAAAATCATGACAGAATCCCTTTAAGTATAAAAAATGTACCCTTATTTATTCTATCTCAAATGTTGCAGTCTATATATGCAGACTAGTTCCAAGGGCTTGTCATCTCAAGAGCAATTTTAAGGATTTGATTTTACCTGCACATCGTGTGTGTCTGCTTAACTTGTTCTGAGAGCCGTTAATCTTAAATATATATATAATATATATAATATATATCTCAATGATGCATGGTTATTTAACCTCTGATCACAGCTGTGTGATGTCTGTTTCTCTCAAAGGGCCCAAAGGGATTTTGAGAAATGATCAGTTTCATTTTTTGTGTTTATAAGTAATAAATGTGTATGTTAGGCTTCTTTTTCCAGTATAAACACAAAAGGAAGGGATTTAAACTTGCTATGTAATGGACAGGAGCTTGATGATTTTTGAAATGAGGAATATTAATCTGTCACGTTTCACGTTATATGTCCTTTTCCCGACCTCATTCTTCAGTTCTAGAACGAAGGATTTTTATACAGAAATATTTATTGCTTATATTTCACACAATAATTTAAAATAATCCTTTCCAAATGAAGATTAGGGTGTGTGATGTAAGCAGCAAGTGTACAACATTCCAGCTACAGTGTGGCCCAAGAATAGTAGAGAATTTGAAAGAATGCTTTAAGTATATCATAAATACAATTCTATATAAACCCAATAAAACCTTCAAAATGATGAATACTGTAGGCAGACATCGTAGGGGCAGATTTACTAAGGGTTGAACAGTAAATTTGAATTACTTCTGTGTCAAAATTAACACATTTGAATTTTAATCCCGTAATTTGAATGTAAATTTGAATGTAATATTTATCACACCTCGACCATGGAAACTGTTCTAATTTCGAATATTCGCCACCTAAAATCTGCTGAATTAATTTACAAGTCAATAGAAGATGTCCGTTGACCTGTTGAAGATGTTTATAGCTTTCACGACAGATTTAAGAATTACCTGGGGGTGGTACTGCTAACATTTGGCACCTCCAGTGATTATAACATCTTATTTAAAGGGGTGGTTCACCTTCAAGTTAACTTTTAGTATATTGTAGAAGGGCCAATTCTAAGAAACTTTTCAATTGGTCTTCATTATTTATTTTTCATAGTTTTTTTTAATGATTTGCAATTTTCTTTTGTTTCTTTGCAGCTTTCAAATGGGGGTCACTGACACCATCTAAAAACAAATGCTCTGTAAAGCTACAAATGTATTGTTATTGCCACTTCGTATTACTTATCATTCTATTCAGTCCCTCTCCTTTTCATATTCCAGTCTCTTATTCAAATTAATGCAGGGTTGCTAGGGTAATTTGTACCCTAGAAACCAAATTGCTGACACTGCAAACTAGAGAGCTGCTGAATAAAAAGCTAAATAACTACAAAGCCACAAACAATAAAAAATGAAAACCAATATCACTCTCTACATCATACTAAAAGTTAACTCAAAGGTGAACAACCCCTTTAATGCAATTAGTTAATTTTGTTAGCTAAAGTGTAATATTCTATAATAAAGCTGTATAGAAACATGTAATTGGGAAATATGAAGCAAATTGAATACTTGTAAATTATAATAATACTCAATACTGAGATTCTGTCATAATTTTTATAGTGTTGTTTTTATTCCTAAATGATGCTGTTTACATTGCAAATAATTCACTCTACAATGTACTGCTTTCTGGCAGGCTATTGTTTCCCTTACTTAGGGGCAAATTTACTATTATTCCCCAAAAATCCTACAAAATTCTATAAGCATTCTATTTCAATTCTATAAGCATTTGACTATCGAATGTTTATCAAATTTTGCTCAATATTCGAGTTCTCGATGAAATTGCACGATCGAATAACGTTCGTTCGATTTCACGAAAAAATCTGGAAATTTCCTTTGAGCCTCCATCCCATTGTTCTGCTGGGGGGTGAGTAGAGGGTGATATCACTCTAACTTGCAGTAAAGAGTGAGCACCTGGGAAATTGACATCATGTCGAACTCCATGTCAAATTTCAAAATTAAATATAAAAAAATCAATTTGCTCTTTAGAAAAACAGATTTCAGTGCAGAAATCTGCTGGAGCAGAACATTTATCTGATGCGTTTTATTGGAAAAAGTTTTCCCATGACAGTATCCCTTTAAATTGAACCTGGTGTGACTTAGTAGGCTACTTTTAAGCATTAATTATTCAAATTAGATCCCAAACACAAATTTGTAACAAAAGAAGAACATTTTTAATTTTATTTTCCTTTGTAGCCATCTTCATGCTATATTAACATTTTTGACAAGTTTCACTATAGTGAGTTTGGGTAGTTAAACAGCCTGTTGATGCTACAGAAAGAAAGTGCTTCATAAACAATGTATTTAAGACAAACACTGCTTACACATGGGCTATGTGATGGTTTTCGGAACTTTATTTTTCTACAAATAAATTATTTCTATGAACATTTTTTTTCTTGTAGTTGTGTTATTGCTGTTTTGTACCTTTAGGAGCCAAATGGGACTTCTTTAACCTTTCTTATAAATTAGTTACACATAGGTCTTACTGAAGCTATAAAATGATGAATGCCCAAATTTCAGTGATCTAGGAATTGACTGCTGGTTGCAGTAATTTCATTTGAAAATGTCTTTTGCTATGGCCAATTTTATTTGTCCCAATATTTTACTTAACTGAATTTTTCTTTACATTGCAAACGCTATTCATATAATATACTAATACTATTCCCGTTTGATCTCAAAAGTTTTATCATGCTTTGGCCCAGCTGTCAGATGAATCAGCCCGGTCCAATATTTTCACTGACTTCTATGTACCACTGTATTCTATTATGAACATATAATAACAATCTGACTAGTACAACCTAAACACATTTAATCATATACAATATCTTAATCAACTACATATATAGTTTTTTGAAAAAAACTGCAGGTTTAAAAAAAAAAATAAATAAATAAAAAATCCCTTCTTTCACTGAGGGAGTCCATACAGTGACTATAACAGTGACTATAACATGCAAAGTCCTGAGTATTCTACCCAGAATGCCTAGCTTTAGTAAACTCTCGAAGTACCACGTGATTTCCCTATCTTATCCCCTGCTAGTGATTTAATTATGCAAATGAAGGGCACACAACAACTTCCAGAAGGTGGCAGCACTAACACAGAAGTTTGGCAGATTTCAAAATAGCTTAGAAGCAAGGAATTTCAACTCAGCATGTGAGAGATTTCAGAGCTACAGTTGGCTGTGAAGATATAGGTAGGAGGAGTCAGTGAAATCCAAGATGCCTGCCTCAGATAGAACTGCAGTGGAGATAGGGGAGATTTTGCAGAAGGTATAGTGAGCTGAAAAAAATCAGATTTCCTGAACTTTCACATAGTGTATTTACTTAGTAAATGATTTTACTTATGATTGGTGCCCTTTAAGTGACAGCTTTGCAAATAGGGCAAAGTGCAATTGGTACCAAAAGACTTGTCTACATGAGACATTACTAGTATGTCTAACTGATATTTGATTTCTAGGCATACATACAAAAATTATGACTTTTATGTTACATTAGAATGCATTATACATAAATAACACTTCGGGCAGATTTATTAAGGGTCGAATTGTAAATTTGAATATCTTTTTTTATTTTTTTTGGTGTCAAAATTCACACCTTAGATATTGAATCCCTCTATTTAAATGTCAATTCCAATGTGAAATTTATCACATCTCAACCATGGAAATAGATCTAATTTGAATATTCAACACCTAAAACCTGCCAACTTCAATTACAAGTCTATGGCAGAGGTACATTGAAGCATTTAAATATGTTTAATTTCCTTCCTGACATTCAAGGTTTTTTTTTGGAGTGAAAACTCAATTCTAATTAGATTCAAATTCTATTTGAATTTTTGAGTCAGGACTATTCAATCAAATATTAGACAGATTTTTTCATAAAGGGATACTGTCATGGGAAAAATGTTTTTTATTTTTCCAAAATGCATCAGTTGATAGTGCTGCTCCAGCAAAATGCTGCGCTGAAATCCATTTCTCAAAAGCGCAAACAGATTTTTTTATATTTATCATTTTGAAATCTGACTGGGCTAGATATATTGTCAACTTCCCAGCTGCCCTCAGTCATTGCTTATGCAAATTAGGGGAGTGAAGGGAAATCACGTAACTGTGTAAAAGTTAAAATGTGTTTTTCCACTTTTTACTTTTATATCACTAATTTGCATATGCAAATTAAGATTCAGTTCGGTATTCGGACAAATCTTTCCTGAAGGATTCAGCCAAATCCCAAATAGTGGATTCGGTGCATCCCTATTTTGCATACTATACATTTACCATTGACAATAATGGGAATTTGTGGCATTCGCTCCATACGGGCAACTGCTGTATGTTATGATGAAAAACACAGTGAGCAGACTTGTGTAAGTGTTCACGGACATAGAATGTACAGGCTACAATGTGCATGATTGTCACTTCTAACATGATCTTTCCAGTGTATGTTAAATATATATATATATGCCTTACATTTGGAAGGCAACTAGAAATATTGTAGACCTCTGGTGTTTTTCTCTCCTTCAGGTACAACGTGGGGTTACTGTTCTCAAAAAAAGTTGCGTACTTTTTGTGGGGGGGGCAGGGTTGGGGTGAAGGTGGGGAGAATGCACTGATGCTCCTCTTTTGTGAAAAATGCACCAGGCCAGGGTATGTTCAATTTCTCTGCCACCATGTATTTTCATTTTCCCCACAATCCTTTGTCCCAGCAAATGCACCAGACAAGGGATCCATGTGAAAACAAAGAAACATTGTGGCGCATTGCGGTTCCATGTAAAGGGCACCTGTTGGCCCGCACCATTGGGTTAAATAATAGTTTTTTTGGGAAAAAACAAATGAGCTGATGTCAGGCGCATAATGAGCAAGTTGCGCCGTTCACTCATTATGCTGATGCGTGTGCCACAACATGGCCACTAGATATCACCAACAGGAGTGTGGGCTGTACCTTAGGCCGTGGGAAAATTTGTTTTTACAGGTGCCCTTTAATGATTATATACATCTGGGGGCACCTAACATTGTTGCCACCCCAATGAATTTGACTTTCTCTGTAAGTTAGTAAAAATGATACATGCATTCTGAATAACCCATAACTGAATGGGTGGCGCATGAGAACTGCAAATAAGCATGGTTAATTCTGTATTACTCATTATGCTGAATAGTACTCAGGCCCTACTTTTGCAGATTTGTGTCCGCAAACCCTATACCCACATCAAGGCTTTATGGGAAACTCCTAATAAGCCTTTCTTTGAGTCAGGTTTGTATTTAACCCTGTCCATCCTACACATACCTTCTTTTTTCTTACAGCACTTAACATTGTGAATTCACCCAAAAAGTAAGTACCTTCAATTGCTATTGATTGCTGTAACCTATGGGTAAGGTTAATATACAAAATATAAAAGGCTGAAGACTGTTAATATCAGACAAGTCATTTAGAAATGATTTAAGTATAACTAATTCAGAGATGGTTTTATAACACTTCTTTGAATTGAAGATTACCTGCAATAATTGCTCAGGCATGTCTGTGGCCAACTTTGTGTATCAGGATTGGAAACGTATCAAAAGATTTTTCATTTTATTATGTTAACTGTACGCCAGCATCCTGTTTTGTGACTGTAATACAGCTGCATTTCCAGATGGATGCTTCAGGGAAACATCTAAATTATCTAGCGTGCAAGTTAGTTCTAATTGCCTGCCTTTCTAGAATACATGTTTTACTCCTTGGTTATCTTGCTTGCTTTTAATTCTTACGTTAGCTCACTAAAATGTTTTTAAATTCCTTTTTTGTTTGTCATTATATGTATTTTGCATCCATTCATTCAATTTATTTCATTTAAGAAACATTATTGTATTTTCCATCAGTCCAAAACAATGATGTTCCGAAGTATCCTTAAAGTGGACCCGTCACCCCAA
>CM044437.1:56655996-56667625 GCA_024363595.1 Xenopus borealis
TTACTATACAGATTTTTGTGTCTGGGTGACGGGTCCACTTTAAACCCTTGCTCATATTCTTCAGTAATGGAGCACACAAGCACAATTATTCATGTATAGATATGATTTTATGTGCATGACATCACAACTGAGTTTGAAAGCCACATCTTGATTTGTATAGATCAAAAAACTATTGAAATATGCTCCAACAACCTATACCTTGTAAAACCTGATATCCCCATGAATTTGGTAACACTGTAATGAAATTATGAATATATTACAGGATTAGGTGAACATGTTAAAAATTGCAAATATTTTGTAACGTGGGGGTGCTAAAAAATTAGGCACCACCAAGTAGTTTCACAACGGAACAATCCTCTTCCTTCTTTGTCTTTATTCTTTCTTTAAAGAATCCGAGGCAGACGCATGCAAAGTAGAACAAAGTAGCGGCCTTTTTCGTTCGGCTTTTCACTCTACTGTGCATGTGCAGCCACGAGAAGAATGAAGAAATGTAAAGAGGATCACTCCGTGGTGCTGAAATAACCCGGGCTGATGCAGTTTTCTGCTGATAGGAGCACCAGCCCAGGGTTTCAGGCAAGTAAATACAATCAATTGGGTGTGTCTAACTTTTGGCATCCCCAAGCATAACATGCCTTTCCTTTAAAGAGAACTAAACCCTAACTTTTTACTCGCCCCTTGTGGGAAATTCAGGCATCTTCACAGCAGCCATCTTCTTCGCTAATCTTCGTGTATTGAACTGTGTTTTGCTGCATGCGTAGTTGAAGCAATTTCCTGGTTCTGGACAACTGTGCATGCGCCAAAACTCACGGGAATCACCAAAGAGCTGAAATAAGACACAAAGATTACCGAAGAAGAAGAAAAAGGCTGCTGTGAACTCCGACACCTGAATCTGCCACGAGGTCTGAGTAAAAAGTTAGGGGCATTTGCCAGGGGTAGCAAGTAGGCTGGGGGGGAGGGTTTTTTAAAGTAAAAAATGTACTCAAAGGTTTCACTTTGTGGAGCCTTTTCTCCTGCTAGCTCTTTAGTACAAAATCAAAACTTCAAATATATATATATATATATTATGTCACCTCTTGTTAGTAATTTCATACCACATATGCATTGTATTACCCATCTATATAGCAAGTACACAAGAGATGAAGTGCATTATGTATTTTGTAGCTGACCTTATGACCTCTGCAAACTATACACAAATACTGTATTTTTCCCACATAATAGATAAATATTCCTTTGTAAACACATTTTGTGATTTTTGCAGAATTCAATTCAAAAGGATAATTGTACAGCATCTTTTCTCCCACTAATGTTATAGATAGGAATTTGTCATCTCTTGGTAAACAAATAATCCACATTTATTAGGTGCTAAAATATGAACTATATATTTTTTTTGACGTTTCAATTCCACAATCTGTTTTTGTGGTCCCATCAATATATAATGAGTTTCTCTGATTTTAAATTTTTCTATGGTCTACATTTATTTCTGGTCCACTAAAACATGTAAAATTGACATTTTTTATAAACTCCCATAAATTCGACTAGTCAAAATGTATTTATAAAAAATGTATTTATAAAATAGAATTTTTAATTCTTGGACAAGTTTAAAGGGGCTGTTCACCTTTGAGGTAACTTTTAGTATAATGTAGAAAGTGATATTCTAAGACAATTTGCAATTGGTTGTCATTTTTTATTGTTTGTGGTTTTACAGTTATTTAACTTTTTACTCAGCAGCTCTCTAGTTTGCAGTGTCAGCAATTTGGTTTCTAGGGTACAAATTACCCTAGCAACCCTGCATTGATTTGAATAAGAGACTGGAATATGAATAGGAGAGGGACCGAATAGAATGACAAGTAATAAAAAGTGGCAATAACAATACGTTTGTAGCCTTACAGAGCATTTGTTTTTAGATGGTGTCAGTGACAGACCAATTGAAAAGTTTATTAGAATTGGCCCTTCTACAATATACTAAAAGTTAACTTGAAGGTGAACCACCCCTTTAAGTGACCCGTAAATTCTAATAGAATTCAATTCAAATTCAAACACGATTCCAGTTTTTTCTCTGAAAAACTCGAATGTTAGAAGGCTGCAAACATCTCCAAATTGATCCCTGCTTCCCTCACATTAACTTAAACAGTAATTCATCAAGTTGTAGCTGGTGAATAGTCAAATTCTAATTCTTGAAGGGCCAGCATATGATAAATCTCAAAAAAATATTCAAATTTGGTTTAAAAAATTTGTATAGCTCCCTAGTCGAATTTGACAATTTTGACCAGTCTCTGCATCTTTAACCAAACTGTTGAGTTGAGAGTCCCAGGTCTTATCGGCAGGAAAAAAAAGACCAGAACTAAATACAGCAACAATAGGTGAAAGTTTTTTGCCTTTATTTATTAGATAATTAGGTGTAGGGTAAAAGTCTAGTAGTGACTATGCATTTTTTGTGGTGTTGGATGATTGTGAATGCTAAAAAGTGGTATATGATTATGTGGATTAGGTGTCCATGGTAGGACAGTTGCTTTTCTCATGTAAAGATTTAATTATTACTACTTTAGATTGATAGTAATGGAATTTAGCAATGATGTGTCTGGGCATAGTTGACTGTAATGGTTTGCCTCAAACACGATGGACCCCAGCCAAATTCCATCCTGGATTCAGGGATATCTGGAGTAATGCGGAGGATGTTAGGAATATAGGTGGTAGTATGGACCTCAGTAGACTGTATCTCAGACTGAGTAAAGGTCATTCCAGTCATGGGAGGTGCAGATGTAGATGTCACCGTTTCTTTTATATATTGCCTGATTTGGTTGTTTGAGGCTTTAGATAACTTAACATCATAAAATGGCAAAAAAACAAAAGAGGGTTGTTCTTCAGTTGCCTATAAAAAAATTCTGATCTCTGAGATTATGTGAGAAATAAATTGAAGGCTTTTGATGCACTTAGAGTTGGGATATTTTATAACCCCCCCGCCACAAAAACTACAGTGGACAAACTAAAAGTATAGCTCCATGTACCATTAGCTTTAAAGGAGAATTCAACCAGTTAGGGAAAAAAACCGATACTCCCCACCCCACGTAGACCCTCCTCCCCCCAGCGTAATTGCCCCTTAAGTGAAGAAAGAAGAAGGCGCATGTGAACCCTGAGGACAGAATTTGCACCCAGGGTTATGTAAAAAGTTTGGGTCATTTCCCTGGGGGGGTCAATTAGGCTGGGGGGAAGAGGAAGGAGGGCTACGTGGGGTGGGGGTACGGGGTTTTTTTCCCTAACAGGTTGAATTCTCCTTTAGACTCCTCACAAGTTTAATTCTCAGAAAAGCGGTTGAAGAAACAGCAGATGCAACACCAGTTTTATCTAGAAGCGTGAGAATCTGTGACAAATGACCAACTCTTTCAAAATGACAGCATTATGTTAACATATGAGTCTGTTATGTGTTTTATGCAATTCCTAGCTTAATTCTCAACTGATACTATACCAGTTTTCTGCTAGGCCATTTAATTCTGCTCAGATTACTCTTCCACTTTTTGCAACAATTCTGCTGTTAAACTTTTTATTATTATATGCCAAAAAAAGGATAACAACTGAAATGCTTAGGCTTACTTTCATTTCCTTCGACACCCTACTAACCCTCCTGACCTCACTAAATCACTTCACCAACCTTTGAACATAGCATTACATTACATTTGAAAATCTTTGAGGCTGAAGATTATCCAGTAAGCTTCCAGTTACAGGAAGATCTCACATAATCTATTTTAAGCTAGGTTTAAGGTTTTTTTTAAGTAATGTTTTTTTATTTTCTTTTAAATATAAATGATGGCACAGCGGCAAGTTCATGTATAAATACCCCCAGAGCTCACAAACAGATGGCACAGTGGCAGGCTCATGTAAAAATATTACTAGAATGGTAAATTAACGTGTAAATACCCCCAGAGGTCACAAAAAGATGGCACAGTGGCAAGTTCATGTAAGAATTTCACCGGAGCGGCAAGTAAATGTATAAATACCCCCAGAGCTCACAAAAAGATGGCGCAGTGGCACGTTCATGTATAAATACCCCCAGAGCTCACAAACAGATGGCACAGTGGCAAGTTCATTACAAATACCCCCAGAGCTCACAAACAGATGGCACAGTGGCAAGTTCATATATAAATACCTCCAATTCGGCAAGTTCATGTGACACCTTTAAACAATATAAAAGCAGAGGCACTGACTAACCGTGTGGGTGGGAGGGTGGTGAGCAGGTGCAGATTACAGGGCTTTAGTGTGATAAACCGCTCCTTCCTTGCTTCACTTTTTCCCCGCTCTACAATTGAGGAACTGAAGGAGACGGGTAGTTTCAGTGTTGGCCAATCAGATGAGCCACAGCTGCTGCTATTGCTCTCTCTTTGTCACAGTGGAAGTAATTTGATCCGCCTGTGGCCAAATGTTACAAGGGAAGGAGTGCGTACCAGGGGACGTGTAGAAAGAAAAGTCTGGCTGCAGAGAAGAAAAGTGAGAGAAAAAATCAGTGCTGGGTGACCGTGGCTGCTACTGCACTCTGTCTGTACTGTGATGTGGCACATACCGGATCTGCTGGCTTTGGGCCCTTGGGAAACAACTAATGTAATTAGAGGGCCTAGGGCTCGCCAATGCCGCGGCCCACCGTTTTTTTCCTGGGGCCCCCGCAGGCCAGTCCGACTGTGTTCGGCACCTCAAACAAGTCAATGAGCCATTTGGAGATGTTAATAGTCTTCCTGACATTCAAGTGTTATTTTTTTTTTTTCAGGAGAAAAATTCGTACAAATCAAATACAATTCAAATTCTTGGGTCGAAACCATTCAATCTAATAGCCATTCAATTTTTTTCTTAACCTCCCAGTTGAATTGTTAGTATATTAGAATTTGAAAATATTAAGAGAAATTCGACCTTTGATAAATGGGCCACCCCAAGAAAATAGCACCTTTTTCTTTGGTTCCGTTTAATGGCAAAATGTTTTTTTGCTCCTTTTTGTAGCAAGGATATGGTTGACCACTAACATCTAGACTGATGTAATTCTGGCTCCTAACATAGGAGGAGGAAAGGCCTGGCTGCACTTCAGTCACCCGTGACAAATTTTTATTGTTTTAGATAAAACTGAAACTTGTGACAGTACATAATAAAGAGAATACTGGTTATGGAACGATTTGTTCCAGGTTTTTTTTATATATCTGTTTGCATTATTCTCAAGCCAAAACTTTGAAGATCCATGGAAGAAATGGATGCTGCCAGGAATGTGTATCACAGGAATTGATTCTTTAAAATGTCATCATGCTATGAAATGGTAAAACCAATATATGGTAGTGTTTCTGTCATCTGTTATTTTGTGCACATTTTTCATATGTTTCTAATGATCTAACTTTGATGAACTTTTATGTATGAGCACAGAGCCTCATATGTGCCAAAGAGATTTTAGTACTGATATGGCAGTGTTTCATTATGGGATTATCTGTTGGTACACACTTGACAGAAAAATACATTGCTCATGGAAAAGTGTTATTAATATACACTTGTGTTAAACATGGTCTCTATACGATATTTTTATAGAGAGCAGCACTGTTTATGGGTATAATTCCCCTTTAACTGATGTTGTGTGAATTGTGCCTGAAATAGCCCATAGTGTATAATTTAATTATAGTTGTCCTGGATGTGCCAGTAAATAGGGTAAAGTGTTATGCTTCAGTGAAACACTCTGTTTAGGAGGAAAAACATTTATTTATTTATTTTTACCAACTTTTTTGAAATATCTTCTTTTGAACCTTTAAAAATGTGTTTTACTAAACATCTGAAAAGATTTTTTTTTCTTCTGCATACAGAAAAGACAGAAATTAGCAATACCTTCAGAGTACCAGCTATTAGACTTTTCCTAGTTCATATGGCCCTAATTGCTAGTATTACCCATCATTGGACTTGCAGAAACAAATAATTATATAAGAGAAGAAAAAAATGCTTGTCCTGTTTGTCTCCCCTTGCAGTAACCTGCCTTATCACATTTTCAGAATCCCAACCAAGGGGTATTTATAGAATTTTCATGGTCAAATCACACAAAGACAAGCTTATAAGAAACTGTTCCTAAAATGTTGTTGTAGTTCTGAATTCTCTAGGTCTGAAGAAGAGTAATCTATAGTGCTTGATCCTGAGTAAGTGGTTCTTTTATAAAGGTCAGGGTCAAATCTTCTGGCATATGTTTCTTATAGACGATTATATCTATGCGCGATAAACTATTGCCTTTTCTTCGAACTGGTCAGCCCACATTAGTTGCTGTATGTTAGTCTTTTTGATAAATGTAGTAAAAGCCCAAGGTACTACACTTAGGGGACTATTTGTCCTTTTGTGGAAATAAATGGCAAAATAAAATTAAGTGACATACTACTCAGGCTGTTTTAGTGATTGTGTAACTCTTTGTAAAAATCTGGTGTAAATGGAGGCTTCCATTTAATAAACCTATGGGAAAATTCAATATTCAACCATTACAGTTTTTTCCTTTGTTCCACCCCCCCCAACCCCACGATGGAGCTTGAATTGAATGGATGGAGCTTCTCATTGACTTTAATGAGTCTGAAGTGGTATAAAATAACAGGTCAAAGCTGCCGTTTGGCAAGCGTTATATAACACACAAAGAAAAGTTGTGCTCACCACTGATTTTTAAAAACCATTAAGCGTTATATAAACCACAGACATTGATAAATGTGCCATTTATTTTTACACAATTTGTCTGGTGTCAATTGTTTTCCATAGTATGATAAATAGCCTCCTTATTGTAGGAACAATACATTTAAAGGAACAGTTCAGTGTGAAAATAAAAACTGGGTAAATTGATAGGCTGTGCAAAATAAAAAATGTTTCTAATATAGTTAATTAGCCAAAAATGTAATGTACAAAGACTGTAGTGACTGGATGTCTAACAGAACACAACTCCCTACTTTTCAGCTTTTTAACTCTGAGTTAGTCAGCGACTTGAAGGGGGGGGGACACATGGGACATAACAGTTCAGTGAGTTTGCAATTGATCCTTAGCATTCAGCTAGATTCAAAGGCAACAGACAGGTATGACCCATATGCTCCCCTTCAAGTCACTGCCTCCTTACTGCCTGGTAACTAATCAGTGGAAACCAAGAGAGCTGAAAAGCAGGAAGCAGGATGTCACTTCCGGTTACAATGATAGCACTTGATGGTCAGAATGAAAGTACTTCCTGACTATTGATGGTCAGCTGACAACACTTACTTATTGTTGATGGTCGCGGGTACTTGCGGGTGAGGTAGCAGGTCCAGACGGGTAAGAATGCAGGTCTGGGTTGCGGATTGCAGGTTGCGTCGGATACGGGTTTCAAAAAATGGATCCTAGCAGGAAGTTGTGTTCTGGCTATTATGTTAGACATCCAGTCACTCCAGCCTTTATAGATTGCATTTTGGCTAACTATATTACAATTATTTTTATTTTGCACAGCCAATCTATTTACCTAGCTTTTATTCTTACACTGAACAATTCCTTTAACAATACCATACCTTTCAGTATCACCTGTCCTGTGATGCCTGAGGCCTTGCTTAAATTCCACACTAACTCTTTATTAATTGTCCTAAGTGCCTATGATTTTCTTTGCCAATGGCACATGATCAGATTAGAATATTATTGCTGTAAATGGATTATTTGCAATTTAGTCTTGACGCAAAGTTACAATTTCTACCAATAGAAATGTGAATTGCATCAGGCTCTACACATCTATGCAGACATTATCTGTATTTAGATTTGTGAGAGGGTGTTGTAAGGACATTAGCTTTTGGTGAGGTTAAGGTATCGTTGTTGGCACCTAACTTTAGATACACCATATATTCTTATCCAACCTGTGTTTTGTTTTTCACACAGCATACACTATAACATTACACATACAAATGAATTCCAGTACCCTGAGCTCTAACTTTTACACAATGATCTCTTCCTCTGAGCTGCTGGAACGAGGTTTTTTCTTACCAATAGAAATGTGAATTGCATCAGGCTCTACACATCTATGCAGACATTATCTGTATTTAGATTTGTGAGAGGGTGTTGTAAGGACATTAGCTTTTGGTGAGGTTAAGGTATCGTTGTTGGCACCTAACTTTAGATACACCATATATTCTTAACCAACCTGTGTTTTGTTTTTCACACAGCATACACTATAACATTACACATACAAATGAATTCCAGTACCCTGAGCTCTAACTTTTACACAATGATCTCTTCCTCTGAGCTGCTAGAACGAGGTTTCCTTTGAGCAAAATTGTTTTCTCAAGATACAAAGCTTTACCTCCCAGCTTTCAGGGTCCTAGCATCCATTTCACTTGGACTTCTGAAGTGCAAAATAATGAAAATGATGAAATACTGAAAACCAATTGAAAAGTTGCTTAGAACTGGTCATTCTATAACATACTAAAGGTGAACCACCCCGTTTAATAAATTCAATCTGTTCTCTGCTTTTCTATTGCCTGCCAAAGTGTGGCAGTGGAGCGCATTTTATTTGCTGACCCAAGTTGTGATAAATGGGACATCAAGGATGAGATTTTTTTTTTCTTGTTGGTCTTTTTGTTTTGCTGAGGCTTGAAACAATATACCAATATACCTGCCTTATGGGCTGCCCATACTATGGAATTTTTAATTTCCTTAGATTTATTTAATTGAAAAAGGGTCTGTATTTCTTTTTCTAATTGTTGTGTTGTGATTTAGGTGCTACATTTCAGAGCAATTACTTTAAGGGGAATCATCCAATATCGAATAGGATATATATGGTAGAGAAAAGAACATCAAATCCTTTTTAAATGGACAGGACTCCCACCATGCATAAACTGAGAAGTTTTACAATAACTGTGACAAATAGTAGACATGTTGGTCCATTGTTGGCTTCACACCTCATTACAATCTCCCCTTTTATAAGCAGGTCTCTCTGGTGTTTTAGACGCTGGCTTTTTACATGCATCTCTAGAGAAAATACCACTACAGGGCAGTTATACTGCATACTGTAGTAGGACTAAGAATTATAATGCTTTTTAGAGTCTCTAAATCTTCCTTCAGAGAACAGAATGAGTGGAAGATCAAGCATGGTTTCCAGCAGCAGCCTTCTTGTTAAATGTAATTATCGCAAAATTGCTCTGTTTGGAACCTGTGTATTAAATTATTGCTCTACATTTTGCCATTATTATTTTTTTAATAGAGTTTATTACAATAATTGAAAAAGGCAGAAACCGTATTCTGCATCACATAATCCCATTATATAATATTATTACTCAGTGTTTAAAGTTATTTTACTGAGTAACTTTACTGGCCATTGTTTTCATATTTGTGCTACCTAACTAAACATAATGATTTTCTTGTACCAAAGATTGGTCATAAGGAGCTTTATCTGTTTTAAATTAAGGCTATCCTAGTTCCAAAAGGAAGTCAGTGTATAGTCTACAAGAAGAACGTAACTGTTTTTTTTGTTAATATTTATTAAAAAAAAAAAAAGATTCCTGCATTGCTTTTACTGGTCCAGCTATTACTCTCTTGAGCGCAGGATGAAGTCAGTGTATAGTCTGCAGGAAGAAAGAGACTGTTTACTTGTTTTATTTTAATGATGCATTTTTATATAATATTTATTTTGCCTTCACCACATTTCCAACTATTGGAGATGTTTCTTTTCCTAAAAAAAAAAATCACATCCATGAATAAGGCAAAATTTAGACCCTGCAAGACATTGTTTATTTCTTTTCTAAATAAATGTTTGTATCAAAAGTTTGCCACTTTAGTCCTACATGAGCTTGTAGAAATTACCACCACATAAAACTATATTACTGTGACCCGATACAAGTGTGCTAGTGGGAAGTTAAAGGGGTTGTTCACCTTTACATTTATTTTTAGTATGATGTAGAGAGTGATACACTGAGACAAGTAATGTAGCTTTTTATTCAGCAGCTCTCCTATTTGAAATTCCAGCATTCTAGTTGCTAAGTTCCAGATTACCCTAGCTGCCATGCATTTATTTGAATAAGAGACACGAATAGGACTAGGAGAGGCCTAAATATAAAGATGAGTAATAAAAAATAGCAATAAAAATACAATTGTAACCTTAGAGAGTATTTGTTTTTAGATGGGATCAGTGACCCCCATTTGAAAGCTATAACAAATATTAAATCAATTCATACAAAAAATAATGAAGACCAATTCCAGAGTTGATTAGAATTAGCCATTATATAACACACCCCTTCATTGATGGGCCTTCAGTGAGACCTGAAGTGTACCTTCCCATCATTTGTTGCAGTAAAAAGATTTTTTTTTATCTAAAAATCAAGTTTTGGTGAGAGTCAAGCATTAAAGAATCTGCCACTCCCACACCCACTGGGAGCATCAATCTATTGTGTTTCTGGTCAGCTATGGATTTAGTTCCAGTGCCACACTAGAGACAGGACCGAACTATCCCTCCAACTTATGGAAGTGATGTCATGTGCATGGCTGCTTGTGACATCACTTCAATCGATTGGCACTTTCTGTTATTGCAATAGCAGGCCCTATACACCCAACTCCGCCACGGGGGGGGGGGGGGGGGGCTCTGGTGTAAGCTGGGGGGTCCTTTTTTCTTAAACAAATGTATTCAATTATATAGGCACCTGAGGGCTGCCCCCAAAAAACTGCCATGCCTATGCACAGGCCTTCGGGTGCCTATCAATATAATATGGCCCAAGTCCATTAGGTATTGCTGCACTACTCCTCTTTAGGAGATACCTGCTCACATAACCGTTTTCTCTTCTGATTCTGAAGTTTGAATTCTACGTGTGTTTTTAGATAATAATTCTGCAGATCAAAAGCTGAACAGTTTATGGATTCTCCCTGATCCCCAGGAATGTTGCAAGTAGGGATTTCAACTCTCTTTTAGGAAGTATTTAGGAAGTCACAAAATAGCTAAAAATGTAGTGCCACTAAGCAAGCTGAGAACTTTTGCTATAACAATGGCTTCTTTTGTTTAGTAAAATACAAAGACAGGTTCAAACCAAAAATGTAAAGTGTTTGTCCTCCACAAGCAATCGCAACCAGGGCTCTCTCCTTCCCTCAAAGTATTCAAACAGATTCCCAAAGGGAGATGTTGCTGACTGTACCTCAAAGGCAAGAGGAAACAAAAAAACAAAAATATAGTGTAGTATTTAAGTGAATCAAGATTTCACCCAAACCAAAGTCTAAGCAGTATATTACACTATCAGTGTGTTAGGCATATACCCATAAGTGATTTTTTACTTATGTGACAATTGCACTTGTTGGCATTGTCCATAGTCCACTGTTACTGTGAGGTTTCAAACACAGCAGGGCAAACACAGCTCTCTCTGGATTCCTTTGTGCATATGTCTCCTTTCCGCAGGTACTTCTGACGCGTTTTGCCTCGAATTGGCTTCCTCATAGAGAAGATACTTCTCTGTGTTTGCCCTGCGACCTCAAGGTGAAGCCGCACATAGGATCACACGCTGAAGCGGTAAGCCTGCGAAGGAAAATTATTAGATTATTAGCGCCGCACTGACACTGCAATCTCGGAGACGAAGCCGCATATTAAGTTGCGCAAGGGATCTAACCTCGAGGAAGGACGATTCCACATTTTTAAAGCAGTTTTAAGAAGAAGTTTTTTGTAAGT
>CM044437.1:56669842-56691170 GCA_024363595.1 Xenopus borealis
ATATAAACTATCTGTTGCTCAAAAATTCATTTTCGGGGTATAGTTTTCCTTTAAGGGCAAATTCAATAAAGTGAGAAAGTGAGAAGCGTCTAACGCTAGCGCTTTTTTGCCACCGTGATGTCACTTCGCCAATTTACTAACATTGTCCCTGGCGAAAATTCGTTAGCGAAGTAGATAGACTAGCGCAACTTTGCACCTTACGCCAGGCGAAGTTGTGCACTGACGAATTGACACTAAGATTCGCTAAGATGACCATTTTACTGAACGCTAGCGCTTGCTCTAGACCAGTGATCCTCAAACTTGGCCCTCCAGCTGTTAAGGAACTACAAGTCCCACAATGCAATGAAGGAGTCTAACAGCCACAGTCAGGCAAATGCATTGTGGGACTTGTAGTTCCTTAACAGCTGGAGGGCCAAGTTTGAGGATCACTGCTCTAGACGTTACTTCGCCAGGTCAGACCTGCCGAAGTTCAATACAATAGATAGGAGTTTTTTTAGGGTGACAGTCTTAAAAATAGCGTAATTTTTTGGGGGGTTACCCTCCTTCCCCCCCTACATTTCCTAACATATCGCAACTCAACTATACAGTGGGCACATGTTTAGGGCAATAGGACAACTTTATTTTATTTATAAAAGGGGACCTGTCACCCAAAAAAACTATTCCAAATACTATTTTATGACATTAGTCAAGCAAAATAAACTTTAATTACACTATATAAATTATTTGAATCTTGTTTCGTTTGGTCTTGGAACTCATAATTATATCAAGCAGGCAGGAGCCATTTTGTGGACACTGTTATTAAGTAAAGCCTTGCATCATCTCAAAATCTTGTTTATGCACCAGAATGGGGGGGGGGGGCTGATGTCCATCCCCATGCACTGGTTACACAATTAAATGGTAAAGAGACAGGGAATGAGGGGAGTTCAGTGACATCTAGTAAGTGCTGAATGGAAAGTGAAAGTAATTGTCTGTTCCGCCTCTATGCCTAAGGCATAGAGGAGGGGCAAGCAATATTTGATTGACAGCTGAGATTTTTAAATGTGTTTACAACAGCTATGAATGCTTTAATAAAAAAAGGATTTGACTTTCATGTTTAATTTGAAAGGGACTTTTATTATACAGCTTTTTATGTTGGGATGACAGGTCCACTTTAAAGGTTTCCTGGGCTTGTGTAGTGTAATGTACTGGCTGTAACATATACTTCTATTATACGTTTAACTTCCCGCCGTATGCAAATTAGGCATCGCTAGCGTAAATGCTCTTTGCCTGCCAAAGTAACGGTAGCGCAACTTTGCTACCAATCGCCTCCCTGAGTGCAACTTTGCATTCTAGTGACTTTGTGTAGCGCTTGCTAAACTACGCCTGGCGAAGTACAGCTAACGTTAGCGGGGCCAACGCTAGAGCATTTTCGGTGTTTAGTGAATTTGCCCCTATGTGTTTTAAATTCACATACTTAGAATTAGTTATAAAGCAGAATTGGATTTCTGAGCATAGTTAAATGTTCAATTGAGGTTTTATCCAAATAATACAAAATTATAAAAATGATTTCCTTATTCTCTGTAATAATAATAAAACAGTAGCTTGTACTTGATCCAAACTAAGATAAAATGAATCCTTGTTGGAAGCAAAACCTGTCTATTAGGTTTATTTGATATTTACATGATCTTCTAGTAGACTTAAGGAATGAAGATCCAAATTATGGAAAGATCCATTATCCGGAAAACCCCAGGTCCCAAGCATTCAGGATAATAGGTCCCATACCTGCGCTTTGTGAGCAACTGAGAGAAAGCGGAGCGGGCACATTTTCAAGACTTCTTGAGAGGCTTTATTTTTCTTTCCAGTTTGTTTCTTAAGCAAGTATAATCTTTATTTTATGATGTCATAGAATCTGCCTTCTGGGATGAAACTGCAATAAAAAATAATATATATATAAGTTTTTCCTTAACAAGCAGCCATCTTGAATGAATAATATGAAAAATAAAATGACCTGATGCTTTTCCATCTAAAGACATATTTTTTCAGATATATTGATACAGCAGAGTTTATTGTAGCTTGGATATATGGATATTGCTTTCTTAGTTTTTTCGAGGGGTGTGAAGCTTTTACTAGTTACTGTACATGTTGAAGTATATTTCATGTTGTACTGTACATCATTCAGTTTCTTTTATTTCTGTTATTCTAGAGGTAGCTGCACACTGGCCAGTTTTTGGCTAATCTATGCACCTTTATTTGCCAAATAACAAGTATCAGGTGCCTTGGGGTTTCTGTAACTTCAGACTGGTCAATGATTTTGCACATGATCTTTGGGGGCCCTGGCTGACTGCATTTTATTCCATAGGCACATGCTCCGGCAAAGTTGGGAAAAACAATATTTTTTCTCCACTGGCAAAAATGCATTGTATACCCTACCCTTAAAGAACAAGTAAATGTTTTTTTTTTTTCTATCTGTAAATTTGCTCTAAACAGCCCCCCAGATTAATGTACCTTAGTCCCTGCTGCAAGTCTGCTCTGGTTTCTGTGTTATCAGCAGATTGTTTCCCCTTCTTCCTGGTGCAGAGTGAAGCCCTGCCCCTTAGTTTACTGAGCTGACCTTATCTCTCTGACTAGTCGTGGAGATCATTTGCATGATGTGACATAGCAGAGAGGAAGTGAGAGCCAGTGTGTGCAGCACCAGCAGCTTTTTTTTCTCCTCATGTGCACTCTCTGCTCCTGCTGGTTCATTCCATATCACAGCAGCACTGAGAGGAATATTTCTCTGACACTGCTGATGTACTGTAGGTAAAGTAACAGCCCTTTCTCAGTTTATAACACATTTTATAATGCTATTGATTGCTATGTCTGATCTTCTGTCTGGTTATGTAAAGAATAAAGCTGATTTTTTACTGAGTTTGATTAACTCATTCATGTGTCCCTTTACTGATCAATTTATGTACAAAGCTATTTGATTTTTTCTTTTTCCATTTATGCATACTGACGTAGATTAACTATGGTGGTTGTGCAAGTGATTGTTGATGAGCCTGGGGGAGCTGATTTATTATCAGTTAGAATGGCAAGTGGGGATTTTATTTAGAATGGCAGCCTGTTCTGGGAGTTGTTCATTACAGTGAACGGTCAGAGCCTTATGCAAGAAATGTTAGTGATGCTGGGGGAAACTAGCTTACTAATTATTTAGGGTACAGTGGAATGTGTTGGAATCGGATTCTCAGTATGTTGTGGCATTTGTAATTTATAGTAAAGGTTCAGGGATTTGTGCAGGGAGTGCACATGAGGAGTAAAAAAAAGCTGCTGGTGCTGCACACACTGGCTCCCCCTTACTCTCTGCTATGTCACAGCATGCACATGGACTGCTCAGTAAGCTAAGGGGTGGGGCTTCACTCTGCACCAGGAAGAAGGGGAAACAAGCTGCTGATAACACAGAAACCAGAGCAGACTTGCAGCAGGGACTAAGGTACATTAATCTGGGGGGCTGTTTAGATCAAATTCACAGATAGAAAAAAAAACATTTACTTTTCCTTTAAATGTTAACTACTTCTGTTACTAAAGGCTGGGACAGAATCTCCCCGAATCTCCCTGTCTGTCCCAGCCCTAAAATGCTTTCAAACAGTAGTGAGTGCTTTCTATTTATTTTTCACAAATTAGGTTTTATGGTTTTGCTATAGTTTTTTTGTTTTTTTAGATATATCTTGTTTATTAAATATTAAAATGGTTTATAAATTATATTTTATTTTCCTAATTCAAACACAACCAAGATGCCTGCAGTCCGTTGAAATTTACTGTACTGAGCAATGGCTACAGTTAAGTGAATTTTGGTGCTTCCCCTATAACGATGTTAATGTGATATTAGGGGTGATAGACCTCAGATCAAAGTGATGATCAGGCTGTTTAGCCAAAGTCATTTGTTCCCCCATGTCCTCACAAACAGAGCACAATTTGTTTTTCACCCCACTTCATCACAAACAGGGCATAATTTTTTTTTCAGTCCTAAAAAAAATCCTGGAAATTTGGCCTTTGAAGTGTTTTGGCCTTTGAATGTACTAGGGCTGGCCTAGTCTTAGTTTACAAAGAGGGTGCCGCTCAAGCTGTTGCATCAATACATCCCTTCATAATGTTTACCTGGAGCTGTTAATTGTTTTTGTTTTCTATCAGCAAAGCACCACTTACGGCTGTGTGATGCTTTGTTATGATTTCTCCTTTAATTGTTCAAAATTATTTTTCTTTATACCAAGCTTCTATTTGAAGGTGCCGATAAGTAAATGCAAAAAACAATTTGACAGAGCTGCTTTATTGCAGTATATTACATTTAAATGGGTTTCCTTTTCCACTTGCCAGGAAATCTCACCCTTTTCTATGCAATATTAATTGGGAAGTATGTATTTTGTATACATGGTAAAAGCTTTTAATGGTAATTTGTACCAATTTTGCTTTTTAGAGGATTATCCTAATGGTACCTGGTTGGGAGATGAACATAATGCAGAGATGAGAGTTAGATGTTCTATATCAGCAGCTGACATGCTGCACATCAGTACCAACTGTCGAACAGCAGAAAAGATGGCGCTTACTTTACTTGATTATCTTTTCCATCGAGAAATCCAGGCTATTTCCAACTTGTCAGGCCAGGGGAAACATGGGAAAAAGCAACTGGACCCATTAATGATCTATGGAATAAGATGTAAGTAAAATAATTCATGAACTAAACTAACCATTTTCTTGGTTTCCTTTTTCTTTTCATATGATCTATGTATGCATCTATATAAACACTTTTTGTCTCTGAAAAGTCAAGAATAAAATAGCAATAGTAAAAAGTAACAAATATGTTTCCACAAATTAACTGACTTTTCACTTTTCAGGTGACTGGACACAGCTGCATTAGCTGAATGTTTATTAACTTTTTTTTTTTTTTTTTTTTAACTCCCTTTCTTCTATGCTTGACTATATGTCTGCTGTGTTAGGGCAAAAGGCATATAGTGAAGACACCTGACTTTTCACTTTTCCAGTGACTGGATGCAGAAGTTTTTTTTATTAGCTGCATGTTTACTAATTTTTGTTTTTGTCCTTCAAGACCCTTTTTTCTGTATTTGACTATATGTCTGGTACGTTAGGGCAAAAGGTAGATCAATGCAGGTTCCTGCACACCCTTTTTTTTAAAAGTACAAAAAATATTACCTGGTGTACAAAAGGCAGAGGCTCGGCCACCTCTCACAAAGTCCAACAAGAAAAATACCAATGGCACACAGGATCAATGCAAGCAAGTGCTTTGCGTGTTTATTGCAGATGCAACGTTTCGGGGTCACGCCCCTTTCTCAAGCATGCTTGAAAACGTTGCATCTGTGTGCCATTGGTATTTTTCATGTTAGGACAAAAGCACATGGGAAATTTTGGTCTCATGTTAAATCTGTGCTACCACAGGCAACACAATTCTTTGGTTGCCTTCCCATTGGCAGTAATGTGCCAGTGGGGAAACATTAATGCACTTATACTTTCCAAAGTAGCCTGAAGTCTCTTAATAAGGATACTTTGGCTACTGCAGAATGTGTATGTTTTCCCAATAGCCCAGACTTACTGCAGTACCAGCAACACTTTGTGTGCCATTGTCCTCTCTTTATTTTTTATTACTCTCTTGTTTGTGTTGTGGGGGATTTCATAGCCTTTATCTGAGCACCATAAATCGTACCACATGGTGGTCCCTGTATATGCTGTTTCTGATAGATTACCAAGAATGTGGTTTAAAAGGTGAAACCCTAAAGAGCTAATATGATTGGAAATGCTGCATTTTACATACTGAACTTACTGCACCAGCCTAATGGTTCAGCAGCCCTATAGCAATAACGATCCAGGTCTTCAAAGCTTTGCATAGGAGCTCACCATCTTGAATTTTGTAAGGAGTGTCAGTGACACTGCACATGCTCAGTGTGCTCTGGGCAGATATTGAGTAGGGGTCTTCATAAATCATCAAGCAGACAATGAAGTTTGCCTGTCATAGAAGCTGATACCCTGGGCTGTTTATTAAACTCTAAGCTATATATAAGTATAAGAATATGAATTACTGATCAACCTTGTATCATTAATTCTATATGCTGTATATTATGAGTTGGTCCCTAAACTCAAGAAACTGACAGCAGCACAGAAGACATGGTCGGAGTCTGAAGAAAAAAATGATGGAAAGCTACTGCTGGCATATTTGGAGGCAATTTCTTCACTGGTAAAGGGCTGCAATTAAATTATAATTTCCAGCATTTCTACTGCTTTCAGTTCTCCTTTAAGTTAAACACATTGCATGTACTGATTTGTGTTAAAAAGTATGAATCTGAGGGTCCAGATTGAATGTGTGCTACTTCAGATTATGTGCATAGTATTTAATGTTTCTAGTGACTGACCAGTTGCATATGTTATATTGATCTTTTACATCTCCAGTTGGGCTTATGAGACACTGGGCTCTGGCCATGACAACACAAAGGGATGGATTGGACTTGGTGAGCTTTGTCACCTAGTCACTGCTTTTTCTGTGTGGGAATTTTCTATATAAACCATGATGTGTGTTATTAAATATGTGTCTACCCTCTTATATCTACTTGCTGGAGTTTTTTAAAACTGTGCAAAAAATAATTAGTTTTTTGCTCCAAGAAGGAATTGGAGGGAACATTGGTAGTAGTTAGAAAGCTTTAGTGAGGACAAATCAGCTTTCTTGTATGCAGCTAAGTGATGTAGGGACTGAGCATACATTTATGTAGTGAAATAGTGGGTTGTTGGTACCGGTCTCCAGAAGCATGGCCTAAAGGTGCTTATTCAGTAAGAGGCTACATTTTCTTTTAATATTCTGCCATTTTCCAAATGAGCTTTGAAAACCATATCAATCCCTCTTTAATATCAAATATGGAGTTTCCCTGTTTATCACAAGTAATAACAAAAAACATAGATTTTTCCTGATTGAAAAAGGAAAAGCAAAAAGACAGTGCTTTTTCTGTAAAGCACCTTCCCTATAAATAACAACTCTCCCCAAGCTATGGCTCTCTACTGTTGGCAAGCTAGGTCCTTGAGAGCTGGCATATTATAGTTTCTGAAGGAAAGTGAGCTATTAATCATTGTATACTACCCATCAAAGACTCAGTCATGCTGTAATGTGTAAAGAGCTGGGATTAGAGGAAGGTGCCCTACAGAAAAAATTGCCATTCTTTGTCCTTTTTAGGGCTGTGACACACTAGGCTATTTGGGGAGATCGCCTTGACTTTGCGGCAACCAATCTCCCCAAACTCCTTCCCTGACTCTGCGCTGGTTTAAATGAAAAATCACCTGCGCTAATCACATGCAGCAATTCGTTTTCCGAAGTCGCCCGAAGTTTCCTTGCGAGGAAACTAAGGGCAACTTTGGAAAATGAATCGCAGTGTGTGATTAGCGCTGGCGATTTTTCATTTAAGCCAGCGCAGAGTGAAGGAAGGCATTTGGGGAGATCGGTTGCCGCAAAATCGAGGTGATTAGTCGCCAAGTGACTAAATCTCCCCAAATAGCCTAGTGTGTCACAGCCCTAAAGGGGACTTGTCACATTAAGAAATAATTCCAAATCCTATTTTATGATGTTGGTCAAGCAAAGTAATCCTCATTACACATTAAAATTATTTAAATTTTGTTTTTTTAGTCTTGAAATTCATAATCACAGCAAACAGGCAGCAGCAGTTTTGTGAACGCTGTTATTAAGATGAGCTTTGCATCATGCCTGAATCTTGTTTAGGTGGCAGAATGAGGGCCTGATACCCTAGTCCAGTGCTGTCCAACTGGCAAACACCCCTTGTTTGGCACCCCACACTGCTTACATTGTGCAAGATTTAAAAGGTATCAGTACTGAGATTAATTGATCCCTACATTGTTTACACCTCAAATTCAGACTATAATCAGCTGTATTCTTCATACTTGTAACACCTCTATTGTTCACACCGTACTTTTAACACCTCAGTCCCAAACTGAAACTGCCCACATTGTTCACCTGTTTACACTCATCCAAAGTGCTGGAGGGGCACCAGCACTGTGTCACTGTATGTAGTACATCTTAGAGTGGTCCTGATAGGTTTCGCAGTCTCCTGTTCTGCCTTCCCTATCCTCTCTGCAAGCCATTCTCTGCCTGCTTTATACTCCCAGTGTGTGCCATACTCTTCCTGCCCTATGATCCCTGTGTGTGCTCTACTCTGCCTGCCCTATGCTCCCTGTGTGTGCCATACTCTGTATGCCCTTTGCTCAGTGTGTTCCATACTGTGCCTGCCCTATGCTCCCTGTGCGTTTCATACTGTGCCTACCCTATGCTCCCTGTGTGTACCATACTCTGCCTGCCCTATACTCCGTGTGCACCCATACTCTGCCTTCCCTATGCTCCCTGTGTGTGCCATACGTTGCCTGCCCTATGCTCCCTGTATGTGCTATGCTCTGCCTGCCCTTTGTTCCCTATGTGTGCCATACTGTGTTATCCCTATGCTCTCTACATGCACGCCTTAGTCTTCCTGCCCTACGCTCCCTGCGTATGTGCCATAGACTTCCTGCCCTAAGCTTCCTGTGTATGCACCGTAGATTTCCTGCCCAACACTTCCTCTGTGTGCTGTAATGCCTGCCCTACACTACCTGTGGGTCTTGAGCCTGATAGGGTTTGTTAGGGGGTTGGTTAGCATTCGGAAATTGTTGTTAGGGCCCCTAATCATGTTCTGGAGGTGGGCGCTGTGTTATCCCTAAGCCTAAGGCCGACCGCTGCTATTTTAAGAGTGAATAACCTTTATGGATGTTTTAATTAAAAAAAAAATTTTTGTTTGAATTTGAAAAGGACTTTTGTTATACAGCTTTTTATGACTGGGTGACAGATCCCCTTGAAATTTGGTTTGTATTATCTTGCTATAATTTGATTCCACATTACATCTATTGTCTGATTTTTCCAGTTCCTGTTTTGATTGTTTTGTTAACAGATAAGTGTAGGTTACTTAGTTTTGTTCTGCTTGTGTGGGAGTCAGCATAGGTCTGGAAAACACTCTGCGTTAGAGGTCTTGCCCCTAATTGCTGATTATTCTGCATTTGATTTCTTCTGGGGATAATGTTTCATGTAATTTGGCTAGGCATTTAAAACCTCTAAATTTGAATGGGTGTCAACCCCATATTAATGATAAATACTCACCCGATGAACCATAATGGATATGAGAACTTTCTCATATTTAAGCTCTCACATATCTACTAAATTATATTATCCAGCATAGTGTTTATTCATTTGTTATAGTGCTGCACCCAGATATTTCCCTGACATTAAAAATGCCCTAAAGCTAAGTTACAACAGTATGAAATGAGGTCCTATCCAAAAACTTCTACCTCTACTAAATATGCTTGCCTTTCCTCTCCCAAGATTCAAGGGTCAACTTCCATACCATACTTTTGTTTTATTCATTGAAATAGTTTTTACACATATTGTAGTTTGAGAGGCACTCTAAAAAAGGAATTAGACTGCAGACTGTGCCCTTACTGATAAGGATAACCACACTGCAGCCATTGTACAGGTATGGGATCCGTTATCTGGAAACCTGTTATCCAGAAAGCTCCGAATTATGGAAAGGCTGTATGGAAAGACGATCTCCATTTTATCAAAATAATCCAAATTTAAAAAAATTATTTCCTTTTTCTCCGTAATAATAAAACAGTAGCTTGATCCCAAACTAAGATATAAGTAATCCTTATTGGAAGCAAAACCAGCCTATGGGTTAATTTAAATGTTGTTTACATGATTTCTAGTAGACATAGTATGAAGTTCCAAATTGTAGACTTGAAAGTTTCCAGATAATGGATAACAGGTCCCATACCTGTACAAGTTTGTCAGTAGCCATTCAACAAGAAGCATCTATAGATATGATGTCCTGGGGTGTTGTAAATCCATAGCACAAGAAATTTTTGAATATGATCTAATATGGTTATAGGTCAGTGTTTCTTTTTCTTTTCTTTTTTTTTTACCATTTTATAGAGGGGGGGACATGTAACACCTAAAACCAGCTCACTTTTGTGGCATTTTTTGTGTGGTGCCTTTCTTTGTATTGTCTTGTAATAACAGTGTTTCCACAAGTTTAAGCCTAGTATATATAAAGTGAATGCTTTGTCAGCAGGATTTCATTTGCTTTCAGGCTGCACATAGTCTCCGAAGCTAATAAAAACCACTTAGCTTTAAGTTTACTTTGGTGTTCTGTGGTGGCAGGAAAATACTGAGTAGGCATTAAAGTAAATGCTGAATGGAAACAGACATGAACTGCATGAAAAGGAATCTCTATCAGCCAATAACCCCACCAACACAAACCGCACAGGCAACTCTGGATAAATGTCTGAACAGTGATATAATCAATAGGATCATATCAGGCATTTTAGCAAAAGGAAATGCAGAGAGAAAAATAGGCTCTGTTTTTTTAAAGGAAAACTATGCTCCCCGGACAGTGTAGGTCTCTATAACAAGATATTGCATAAAACAACTCATATGTAAAACCTTGCTTCATATAAATAAACCATTTTCATAATAATATACTTTTTTAGTAGCATGTGCTATCGGCTCATCCTAAATATAAAATTACCATTTTAGAAAATAAGGACAGCCTCCTGGAATTGTACGATTCAACTGTACACACAAACACACCAATCAAACTATAAAGTTAGGTCACATGAGCCAATTAACAGACAGAGTTCTGTCTTTTGCTTCCACACTTCTTCCTGTTACAGTTAGAGCTGCAGTATTTCTGGTCAGGTGATGACTGAGGCAGCACACAGACCATCATGAAATGGTGGTTCAAGGCAAGCGATGTAAAAGGACAATATTTACCTAAATATGTATACCAGTTTAGTAAGATTCTTTAATATGCCACTTAATAGTATGTAAACTACCTGTTGCTCAAGTATTCATTTTGGGGGTATAGTTTTCCTTTAACATTGTCTTGGTACTCTACCAATTCTTTTTCTTGTGCTGGTACTGGAAAAAAGAGTAAATAAAGAGCTAGTGGTATGTTCTGTACCATATAGAGAAAGTTAAAACAAATATTTTATGTTTAAAGGGGTGGTTCAACTTCAAGTTAACTTTTAGTATATTGTAGAAGGACCAATTCTGAGAAACTTTTCAGTTGGTCTTCATTATTTATTTTTCATAGTTTTTTAATGATTTGCAATTTTCTTCTGTTTCTTTGCAGCTTTCAAATGGGGGTCACTGACACCATCTAAAAACAAATGCTCTGTAAGGCTACAAATGTATTGTTATTGCCACTTTTTATTACTTATCATTCTATTCAGTCCCTCTCCTATTCATATTCCAGTCTCTTATTCAAATCAATGCAGGGTTGCTAGGGTAATTTGTACCCTAGAAACCAAATTTCTGACACAGCAAACTAGAGAGCTGCTGAACAAAAAGATAAATAACTATAAAACCACAAACAATAAAAAATGAAAACCAATTGCAAATTGTCTCAGAATATCACTCTCTACATTATACTAAAAGTTAACTCAAAGGTGAACAACCCCTTTAAAAGTAATGATTAATCTGCAATATACTGTAATGTTTTAAAAAAAAAAAAAAAAATATTAAACATAAAGGTTTTAGCAATCTAACAGTAAATTCCTTATTTATATATGACTTTGCTTTATGCCTGTGGAGAACATTAGAAAAATGCCGTATATTCAAGACCACTAGTAGTTGCTCCTTTCTTGACATCTTCACAGGAGGAAAAGTCAATGGGATATATTTATCAAAGAGTGAAGTTAAGAGTGAAGTTCTGCCACTAAAGGGAAATTTCACAGCTCTCTATTCATTTCTATGGGATTTTTGAAGGAGTATTTATCAAAGGGTGAAATTTCACTTCACCCATTGATAAATACGCCTTTCAAAATCCCATAGAAATGAATTGAGAGCTGCGAAATTTCCCTCTAGTGGCAGAACTTCACTCTTTGATAAATTTACCCACGAGTGTGCAACTTTGTGCGGAATAGCACTATAGGACTTTTTGCAGGTGATATTATTCTTTCCTTGACTAATGTACATATCATACTCCCTAATGTATTCCAAGAACTAGATGCTTTTTACCGTGTCTCTTGGTACAAAATTAACCCTCAAAAAACGCAGGCCTTACCAATCAATGTAACAGGGCAAGAAATAGTATCCCTTAAAAGTAACTATATGTTTGAATTGGAGAGCCTCCTACATCACATATTTGGGTATTTGGTTAACTAAAGATCCACAAGCTGCTCTATAAACATATTTGTATACCTCTACAAAAAGCCCTTCAAGATCAATACCAGAAATGGAAACCGTTATACGTCTCATGGAAGGTGCAGGATTAATGCTGCCAAGATGTCGGTGTTGACCAAAATGTTATACCTATTTAGAACTATACAGGTTGACCTCCCGCCTTGATACATTAAACTACTGCAGCAACAAATGAGGGTGTTGTAAAGGCCAATGTCTTTGGGTGGTTTTGGTTTACCAAATCTCACTATTATAGAGCCTCATTATTGGATACCACAATAAAAATGCATAGTCCCCCATCTTACAAATACTGATTGGACTTGGAAACGGCAGAAATGCAGCAAGTTAGCCCTACCCAACTACTGTGGGCATTTCCCCAACTTCGGCCCAAACTAAATTTGGTGCTGCCCACTACTACTACGGTACTTAAAGCTGAGCCAGGCTTAACCCAGGCTATTTCCCTTAGGATGCCAATGCAAAGTCTTAATTTCTTTATGGAAAACTTGTCTATACAACCCTGGATAGAAAAGGTGTATATGCTTTAAAAGACATATATGGACCACAATCATACTTAACGTTTCAGGAATTGCAAATAAAATACTTGCTTACAGAGCGGGAACGCTTCACCCACCTACATATGACACATATGCTTATGAAACATATTCTGAGTTTCAAAACCCTCCTCAACCACCGCACCTAGAGAGGATATCATCCAGTGGTTCGGCTAGGCGTGGAACACTCTCCAGCTGCTATAAGTTACTTATGTTGGACCCACCAGAATATAAATATCCTTAAATGTTTCAATGGGACAGAGATATTCATATATCTTCGGATCCAGACCAATGATGCGAGGCAGCACAGATACTATCGGGAGCCATAAGATGCACAAACCATTTAGAATTGCATGAATAATTGATATACAGATGGCATCTCACACCAGAAACTCTACACAAGATCTCCCAAAAGCATTCCTCGCTCTGTTGGAGAAACAGTGGGCAGTTGGGCACCTTACTTCACATATGGTGGGAATGCCCACTATCACAGCAGATATGAAAGTCCATATATAGTGTGATTCCAAGTGGTCAAGAAATAGATATTCCTTACACGCCGCAAGTGGCGCTACTATTAATGTTTCCAGAATGTGTCCCCAAATTTACGAAAAAATTACCTTTTCACTTATTTAACACTACTGTGACTATGATAACTAAACACTGGAAACCAGGAGGTCCCGTTCAACTGCAGCAAATAATTTTAGCAATGGATGCTAGGGCACTCATGGAATTAATGGCAGCACGAAATGAAAACCAAATGACTACGTAAGATGCAATTGGGGTTATGTGCCCATTGTATAGTTTATGTTCCATATGTTAGCAAATGTAGGGGGTAAGCCAGGTACCCAAAAAAAAAATTTACTATATTTTTCAGCCTATCACCCTGTAAAAAGTATAAGACGCTAGTGTTTTTTGGGACTTAGAAAAAAATTTTTTTGACAAACTCCTGTCTACTCTATTGCACTTCGCCTGGTCTGAGGTGGCGAAGGCAAGTCTGGGCAAGAGGTAAAAATCTGCATCTTAGTGAATTGGCGGAGTTACGTTCATTCGTCAGAGCGAATATTCACCCAGCGTGAGTGCGAAAGAACCCTGGCGTACCTCTCCTTCGCTAGCGAAGGGACACCTGCGCTCATTAGTAAATCGGCGAACTAACAAAATGACGTCATGCTGGAGAATTTTCGTCACTTTGCCCGTTCGTGAATCTGCCCCTTGATATGTAAAGGAGCTGTGAAGAGTATAAGTCAGTTTGTTTTGGTGGTGAGGTTGCCCAAAGTTACTCCCTACTATAAAAACTAATTTGATATTTGTAAAATACCTTCCAAATGAATTCTCATCTGTGCTTATTCCTTTTGTGTCCCAGCTTTGGTCTTTGTTCGGATCTATTTCTAACACTACAGAAAAGTTATGTATAGCGTATAAATGTTTGCCAACCAATGATGTCATGTATTTATCTTTGTGCCAAGCCATTGCTTATCCTAACCAATTTCATTTGTAGCTTATGAACTCACTGGTGTGATTTTACCATTCACGCACAATAAATTATTGCCATCTATTTTTTTCCCCCTCTGACATATGGAAAATTCCAGTTGTAAATATGTCTCACTGCTTTAATGAGATGCACACAGATATTTAACTCAAAGTTTTTGTATAATTTACTATTTTGCCTTTTCCCTATAAGGATCACCCCTTTTTGCCAGGACGTGCAGTTCTAGGATGAATATTCTGCTATTATACAGACTGGGGGCAGTAGAAAGGCATCTGAAACTTTTGACACTAATGCCAAAGAAAAGGGTGAGATAAACCAGCAAGGCAATCCGCTGTTTACATTCACTTTTCTCGGTACATCCCTAGGTAACTCAGGTGATTGATGGATTAATGCATTTTTTCCTTTAGTAAAGAGTAGGCTTCCCCTCTTCCCTGCATTAACCCTACCCTCAACATTTTTTTGCCATCCTACTTTCTGAAGGTAGGAGGCAAGGAAGCTCAGCTCCCTGACTTTTATTTTATTTTGTCAATTTTGGTACTTTTCATTTTTATTCCTTTTGATTATTATGACAACTTTCTGCTAAGAAGCACTTATGGAGGAAGCTTGTTCTCTATCCAAAGGCTATGGTTCAATACAGCAGACGATTTCAAGGCAAGCTCTCGCATTTCGTTTGGACTTGGAAAAATTGGTATTCTGTAGCCGTATCTTAGGTCTAAATTATTGGCATGCAGAGGCATGCTGCAGCGCTACCATCTCTTAAGGGGCTTGTAAAGAGGTATACTGCAGCGCTATCTTACTTCGCAACACTATAGCCACAGAGGTATGCTCCAGCTTTACCCTCATTGCTCAAGGTGCTATGTACTGCACAGTCCCAGTATCAACAGTGTGGCAGTGCGGGGCTGGGGACTGGAAAATAAGTAAGCCGCTTGGTGTGAGATGTGAAAGACGCAGAGCACACAAAGTTGCTTCCGTTTCCACCTTTCTCCTATCATTCTCAGGTAATGATAGTACAGCACTTCACTCCAGTCTCTCAGTCGCTAAGTCTCTCTAGCTTATAGCCATCTGCTAACTGTCTAACTTGGCATCAGGATTACCTTACCACGAGGCATTAGAGCATGCATAGACACCAGCCCCATAACCCAAGCACCTCCAAATGGGGCATCTAAGTGCCCAAAGGTTAAAGAGAGTACGCATGGAAATAAGAAAAGCATATTGTCTCCACAAAGAAAATGTACCTAATGTCATTCCGAATTGTTTCCGAACCTTCCAGGCCAGTCTACTAAGCATGTCTTCTAAACTAGAAAAATGGTTTGCTCTGCAGTTATCACAACAAGCTACATCTTCCAAGAGGCAAGCTACAGATGGGATGCTGTGACATAATATTCTGTGCTAAGTGGGATAAATGGGATAGATGAGTTAAGTCACGACGCATTTAACACACAAATCCAAGTGACTGCATCTGTACTATCGGCTCACCATCACAGCCACCACAAACAGACACAGACTATTATGAAGAGGAGAGTCCAGGTCTGGACAATATCATGAATGTGAGAGCACTGATTCCTCCATTCAATCTGCTGAAATATCTCATCACAAGTGGATGCAGTCAGCTCCTTACTAACAGACATGTTTGAGACGCTAGGTATTCACAAGGGACCCTAGACAAGCTGTTTGATTCAGTATACCACCAGAAGCAGTTTCCAGTACATGACATGGCAGAAAATCTTAAGAAAGAATGAAAAACACCTGGCATTCTCTTTGGTTTGATGATCCAGCAGCTATTCATTTACATGCCACGGATTTGGTCACTGGTGTGACACCTAAGAAAGTAAAATTTTTGCAGCTGAACCTATATAGTTAGTTTTGCATCATCACCACAATATGAATGGATCATTTTGTAACCGAATGTTCGTATAACTGCAAGCTATGGTTTCAACTAGTGATCATTCTATTAAGAACAGAATTTAGATCCAAGTTATAAAGTAGTTGGGTTCCAGTTGGCCCTATTGAGTTTATTTATAATGGGCTTTTTACAGTTTTCCTTCATCTCATTATTCAATATGTCTAAGCTTAGTAAGGTTTCATTAAAAGTTTTGTTAGTTCCTATTCCTAAAAGGAATTTTCATTAAAATATGGAATGGATTTTCCCTGCTATAACCATTTTACTCTTCACAGATGGCTTCTGGGACGAACATTAGTGATGTTGGCCAATCAATTCTGCCTCCTATCCATCATTTCCTGTTGGGTTAATCTGCTGTAAGGCCAACATTTAGGGTCTTATTTATTGAAATCCAAATTTTTCAGATAATTTTATTTCTAAAAGTCAAACTAGAATCCACAATTTGACCTTATTTATTATTGAAAAAAGCACTATTTGTTGGATCTTTAAAAAAGTTCAAAAAAGTCCAAAATAGTCAACCTTTTGGACTAATTCACAGCGCAGACCACAGAAACTTACAAATAGGATAGGGACCTCTCTCACTGAATTATATACAACCTCAGCAGATCTTAGATGCCAGATTTTAGGATTCTGACTTTTGCCATCCTCTAGGTATAATAAATCTTGAAAATATTTGAGGGTTTTTATTCTCCACTTAAAATTTTGATTTTTCTTTTTGTGTTTTTGTTATTCTGATTATAATAAATAACCCCCTTATAGTATAAGACATTTTATGCAGGCAGAACACTACATATGCATGCTAAACTACTTCAGGAACATGTGGGTTTGTCGTTTCCTGTTTCTGTTATTAATTGAACAGTGTCCTTGCTGCTGGAAATCTTTGATTCTTTCTTCAGCATGAGTTAATGAATAATTTTTTATTATAGTGGTTCTCTGTGTCACTGAAGAAGGATTCTATAGGGGTCAAATTTTCTCTTATTTTTTTTTACAAATTGGTTTTCAAAGGGAACAGCATATCTTTCATAAAGCTAGTTTAGCTTATTAATTCATGGTAATAAGGAATTTTGCGCATTTAATGAAATACTAGAACAGCTCTCAATTTCTAGATATAATGGACTTCTCTGTGATCAAATCAATTCCAACACTGGCAGTTTTAGCTAATGTATGATTTTTATTAGGTATGCATTCTAGGCTTGGGGCCTTTGGTTTGGATTAGAGCTGGCATTTCATTCTCCATCTGTTAATCACAAGAGCCTGAAGGTTACTGTATTATTATTTAGGATTTGAAACATTATTATAACTAGTGCTATAGCATTAAGTAACTATTGTATTTTAGCTGAAGCAGGTTCACACTGCCATTTTCATTCAGGTAAGACGGTGGGGTCCTGAGTTTGATTCTGTAAGGAGTTTGTCTTTTCTCTCCATGGCGGTGTGAGTTTCATCTAGGTACTCTGTTTCCTCCCACATCAAAAATATAAAGTTATGTTAATTGTCTTGTGATAAAATTGACCATAGTGTGCGTAAATGTGGTAGTGTGTGTTTGTGTGTGATGTATAATCTCTGTCAAGCTGTATAAATACCAGGAAATACATTAATCATTTTGCCTCACTCTTAAAAAAAGTGAAAGTGGGATAACAGAACAGGCCACCTATGGAGTGTTAAGGTCAATCTCTATAGGAAAGCCAGGGAAAATACACACCATTGATAACTAAGGAAGAAACGCAACCTTGAAAACTCATTAATTAGAACATATGGAGAAAAGTTCACACAGCACTTTATAGTGAATATCCTACAAAATATCATCAACCTGCAAAATCAATCTGTTTCTGGGAAGAAAGACTGTGGTATTTAGCTAATAGGAACAATTTCCCAAATGCTAAGCTAAAGGAGTATTATATCAGCAACTGGTCATAACACACTCTGACAAGAAATAAAGTATTTGTTGTCTTTCTTCAGATCATCCAGTCTTTTGCCAGCAGCGAGTTCCAGTTTAATTAGTGTTAAGCAGTGTAGGTTTGTTTTGCAGCTATTCTTTATTTAATAAAGTTCACGTAAAAATGACTTTGCCTTGTAGTTTCAAAATGCTTAGAATTGTGTGTCGCTATATAGTAAGCCCCTTTTTATCTAACGTTTTAAAATAAATGCCAGATATGACACCCTGGCTTTGCTTGCTGGGTCTCATGCTTGTCTCATATGTTGTTAGCATTTTGTCCCACCATTTTTTTAGTAGTAGTTATTATAGCAGGGTGTCTTTTGTTCCAGAGTTTTGACTGGCCAAAAGCACAAGGCGGCCAGGAAGAGGCCAAATGGGGATAAAGTGGAAAACTAGTTGTGACTGTAGGTTGTGGATAGCTATTTTGACAGATTACATTAAGGAATTTTATGCAACGAAGGATGGCACGTAATCACTTAATAAATCTAGTGGCGTCAAAGTAGCTTTAAAAATTTAAATATATAACGTGTTACTACAGTCACCTATGATAATTAAAAAACCCTTTTTCTCAAAATTAGACACAATTTTTAGGCAACTAATTTGGGCTAACTCCCGCTTAAGACGTAAAACCATGACTAGAGTGAAATCTCAATGGGGAGTAGCCCCTCCTAATCTTTTTCTATACTTTCTGGCTGCACAACTTAGCCATTTAGCCTTTTGGGTGGAGGAGACAAACCATCAAACTCTGTACCAGCTTCATAGGTCCCTTTTGGGGGGGGAATATTACTCCACTTCAATGGCTGTTTATTAAAAAACCTCCAAAGCCACAGTACAATAACTCTGTATTAGGGTATATGAGAGTAATATGGCAAAAAAACCTGCAAGTAACTCAATGTACTGATATACGCACACTAACACCACTGTGGAGAAACTTTCAGTTCCCGAATTTGGTTAAACTGGAAAATAAACCTCTATGGTAAAGGTGTGGTATTCTTACAATAAATGATATGTGGCAGAACGGTAAGATGGTATCCTTTGTAACATTATGACAAAACTTTCACTTACCGACACATCAATGGTTGCAGTATTCCCAGATTAAGGGATGTTTATGCACGCAGGATGGTATACAGCCTATCCAGGTGCTCAACATGAGTTTGATAGACCAACTCATCCAGGGTACATCTAAGGGCCTCATCTCCGGTTTATATAGGTATCTCCAAGTGTTTGAAATACCACTAACAGCACTAAAAGCTAAGTGAGAGAAGGATATATGAGAAATAGAAGGGGAGGAATGGGAGGAACTCCTAACCTCCTCGCAGCTGGTTTCTTTGAACTACAGAGACAAGATGACCCTCTATTTAATCCATAGGGCCTATTATTATCTGGCCAGACTTTATCAAATATTCCCTGCATCCTCCTCAGAATGTCCACGATGCCACATAGAACAAGCCTCCTTAATACACATGGTATTGGACTGTACGAACCTGTCTGTATATTGGTCACATGTTGGATGAGGTACTAGAGGAGCAAGTCCCCAGAACTCAAAAGGTCTGCTTGTTTGGTAAAGGTCTTAGAGACACATTTACAAGTATCCAAAGCATGTTTATTAATGAATGTTTATTCATGGCTCGGAAGCTCATTACAAGGAAATGGAAAGACCCTTTACCCCCTACGGTAGCACAATAGATATCTGGGATAAAACTGTTATGTCTTATAAAAGCCTTAATTTATAAAACCAGAGGTAATCCCAAAAAGCATGAGAAATTATGGGGTAAATGGTTAAAAAAATGAATTTTGATAAAGGAATTCAACACACACCAAAGGCTGAACTGATGTAACATCTCTCTTTATTGTGGAAGCTACAGAATTCTTGTAATGCAATTGCAAACTGTAATATCTTGGCTTGACACTATGTACAACAATAATACTTAACTTTGTAAAACCCTGTAATTGCTATTGTATTGTCAATAAAACTGCCTGAATTAAAAAAAAAATATATATATATGTTCTGAACAGATTTTAAATATTTAAATTTTTAACATAAATTTTGCTTTTGAATTGCTAGTAGCCATAGAGTTGCTAGTAACAGTAGAGTTGCCAGTAACAGTAGTTCAATTTAAGTATGTTTTTTATGGTAGGTGTGATGTGATGTAGAGTCCTGCACAGGTCAATTTTTTGGGACCCGTACCCAAACCATACCCGCGATCCGCAACCCGCATTGTAAACCGGAAGTGACATCATCGGAAGTAGCCACGATAAAAAAAAAAAAGGAGTAAAACAGGAAGTGCTGTCATTGTAAACCAGAAGTGACATCATCAGTAGTAGACATGCTCAGAAAAAGGAGTAAAAATCTCTATGGCGAGGATCCGCGACCCGACCCTCAACCCGCCAAACTGCAGAACCACCGGCCCACCCAGAAATTCTACGTGCAACCCGCAGGGTACCGCCGGGAATTTGCGGGTACCTCGCCCGCTGCAGGACTCTAATGTGATGTGCACACTTTTAGTGACATTTTTGTATGAAGGTTATGGTCATAGACAGAACATCCCTGACAATTAAAATTGGCATATGGCAACAAAAAGCTGGAAAAAGTTTACAGTGCAAAAAAAGAGCATTCCAGAGAGACTGGAATCTTAGAATAAGTGGGCACACCACTCTGTGAAACATTGCGTGATATTGCTGCAAATAACATTCCTCAATGTAAGCTTTAACGAATTTGGAGATTTCCTAATACTACAGTACATATCCGTATTCTGGGAATCCAGAGAAATCTCTGTATGAAAGGGAGAATGTTGAAAGCCCTTATTAGAAGGCCATAATCTTTGACCACTTAGGTGGCATTGAATTAAAATATACAATTCTGTAGTGGAAATCATTGCATGGGCTCAGGAATACTTCCAAAATCATTGTCTGTAAACCCAGTTTGACACTTTGAATCACCTCCACCTTCTCTAGGCCTAAGATATTTCAACATGACAGAAACACAGTGAAAAAATTGTCATGGTCTGATGAATCATAATATGTAATTCTTGGGAACAGAATGGGTGCAATAACACCTCCATGACAGTGTCCAACTAACAATTGCAAATGAAAGTTAACTTTGTTCAGCAAGCAAGAAATTGGCCTATAAATTAGTATGTGCGCAAAGGGAAGCATGGCAGAAACATTGTGTGCTATAAAGCTATAAATAAAAGAAAACTAGCATAATGGATAAAGCAGCTATGGGGGGGGGGGG
>CM044437.1:56691318-56715632 GCA_024363595.1 Xenopus borealis
GTACACAAATAACCATGCGGGCTCCAATGTACCGGGAACTGCACAATAAGTAGAAATGTATACTTTGCAACATTTGTGGGCAGTGAGTGTCAAGAAGAGCAGTGAGACATATAGTAATAACTTAGGCTAATGGTACATGTGGGTGCTATACATTCTTTGGCTGTTAGAGCAAAACCTTAGCATCCAAGTACCCAAAACAGTCATTTATAGCCATACTTTGCAAAACCCTGAGTATTGATTGAACCAGTGCTTGTCAGACAATATTTTCTTGAAAAAGTATACAGATATCCAGCAACTGCCAGTTTTCTGAATAAAGGCAACATACAGATATCAAGCAACTGCCAGTTTTCTGCATAAAGGCAACTGCTATGTGTTCTGTTTTAACTGTCGATTCCATAGTATAGCTATGTTCTCTTTACCTTTTTAGGTTTTAAATGGTACGTTAAGATCTCAAAATGCACATTTTATAAATTGCCTAATATTCTCTCCTACTGTAATTTTCTCGTCACCCATGGCCAGCATTCACCGAATGGGTTAATCCTCCCACCGGGCCGACAGACAAAAATAAAACCATCCGCCCACTTCTACTCATACCTCCCAACATTCTGGATGTAAAAAGAGGGACAAAGAATTTTTTTGCCCACAGCACGGCAACATTTTTGTGACCACGCCCATTTTTAAGGCCACACCCCCTAATTACCATGTTTATTTTACTAAATTTGGCAGGTTATGAAAGTTTGAAAATATTTCTCCTTATCTAAACTGTTACAATTACTTATTTTCTTATCTCAAAAGTGTTACAAAGTATCTTATTTGAACCTGTTAGCTGTTCTGGGCTCTCTGCCAAAAGTCAATTAAGTTAGAAACTTTGTTTCTTTTTCTGGCTGTTTAGTGCAGAGAAAAGAGGGACTTTCCAGTACAAATGAGGGACAGCGGGATGAGCTCTCAAAAGAGGGACTGTCCCTCCAAAAAAGGGACAGTTGGGAGGTATGTCTACTCACTGTCTTTTTTTCTTCCTGTCGGGCTGATGGATGTGTGTTTGCAGCAGTTCCCAGTAGCAGGGGAGGTGTTTCTCTCTTCCTCTCTCGTTATTCACTTCCCTGCGGCAAAAACTGGAAGTCCCATTCACTCCCCCCGGTGAGGGGGTTAGCAAGGGAGGCCAGAGGGAGTTGTGGAGAGGCATCCTGGGCCAAGCCATAGTTCCCGCTCGATGGGTTAGGGCGGCACATAAGAGTACTGAAGGTTTTTTGCGATGTTCGAGAACCCGGAAGTGACGTAGGAGTGGTTCCGATCTACAAGTAGTTGCACATCAGAAGAGTAGGCTGTCTGTGCATGCAAATGTATTTTTTAAATCACGGTCGACATTTTGGATAAGGGAAAAGTGGCACCAGTGATTTCAGCGCATCTGGTGGCATTTTTACCCCGAATTATGCATAACTTATAATATTGCAGTTTGGAGAGTCAGGAGTTTGGTGCTTACACAGGGTCCATCATGTTGATTAGGGAGTGAGCACTTCCTGTGTATGGCTTTGGTTTCTGGGAAATACAGCACTTGTATGAATCCAGTAATGTCAGCAAAGGAACCTCACCCCAAAGGGAAAAGGTGAGATCTTTTACTCCTAGGAGAATGTTGAGAGAGAGAGAGTTGGGCTAAGAAGCATAAATGTTTATATTGAACAGCCTTCCTGCCTCAGAGAAGAAAGACAAGACGCCTGAGAAGGCTGCTCCAGCTGTTCAAATACAGGATCCAGGAGTGTCATCTTCTCCAGGAAACCAAGCCTTTGCAGAGTCTTTGGCTGCAGTCATTAAGCAGGCAGTGCTTCAAGGTTTCCAAGAGGCATCAACTTCTAAAAAAAGACCAATACAAACTTATTCTAGGCAAACAAATTAATTTTCGGAGGTCTCAGAAGGAGAATTGTCGAAATTATCAGATGTTCATTCTCCATTTGGTTCTGATGAAGGGGATATTGAAATTGAGGAAGATTCCAAGACACTGCCTTTTCCATGGAACCTTCTAAGATGTCATCAGCCGATAAGCAGTTTCCGTCTTTAAAAAATAGGTCTTTGTGTTTTCCGGGGAATGCTTACTTTAAAAGAAATTATTGCAGCTGAATGGAAAAAAAATGGGAAAAAAGACCCCAGACAGCAGAACATTTCTGAAGAAATACCCATTTGAGGAAAATGACTCCAAGTGTTGTGAGACTGGCAAAAAAGGCAACTTTGCCGGTAGATGATGCAGCTGTATTCAGAGAGCCTATGGAAAATAAGATTGAGTTCAAACTTGAGAAATCTTTTGGAGCAGCAGGAGTGGCCTGTAGACCGGCAGTAGCACTCACGTCCGTTTCCAGAGCTCTAAAAGTGTGGCTCTCTGAAGTGGAGGAAGCAATTTCTTCTAATGTGAAGAGACCAAGACTACTAGAGATGTTGTCTGACTGTAAATTGGCAGTGGATTTTGTGCATTTTACAGCAAGGTCTATGGCACTATCAGTGGCGGCAAGACGAGCTCTGTGGCTTAAACCTTGGGCAGCTGATGCGGCCTCAACTTCCCTTTGAAGGTGAGAGGCTTTTTTTTATAATTGTGTCCAATCTCTCTCCAAAAAGTCTCCGGTGGGAAGAGTATCTTCCTTCCTCAAGGATAAGTCGTTCAGGTCATCCACACAATATAAGCCCGGAAGAGAATACAATAGACAATCATCATGGAGAGCGGGGTGTCAGACCCCAAGAGGCAATCCTAAGATGTCTTGTGGTTTCTCTTCTTCCACCTCAACAGCGCAGCAGCAATGAGGATGTCTCTGCCCAGAGAAGAGTGGGGGCAGGCTGTCTCTATTTACTCAAGTCTGGGTCACGAGCATACAAGATCGCTGGGTCTGCGACACAGTGAAAAGAGGTTTTCATTTAGAGTTTGCAAAAGTTCCAAGAGGGGACCATTTTTTAGTTTCACATTTCAGAAAATCGGAAGAGAACAGAGCCCTGGTCCAGGAGTATATGGATCAGTTGATCGTATCAGAGGCAATAGAGTCCGTTCCTCCTCACGAAAGAGGGAGGGAGTTTTACTCAAGACTATTCCTTGTAAACAAGGCCTCAGGGGCGATGAGGCCAGTACTGGATATGAGGAGTCTAAACAGCTTCTTACAGAAGAGGAAGTTCAAGATGGAATCTTTAGCATCAATAGTTCAAGCAATCACAGTGGGGGATTCGCTCACAAACATAGATTTAAAAGATGTGTATTTTCATGTACCAATTTGCAAAGAACACAGAAAATATCTGAGGTTTGCAGTAGAAGACCTTCACGTCAGATGTCTTCCGTTTGGCATCTCACAATCCTTGAGGGTGTTCACAAAGGTTCTAGTCATGCTGTTAGCAGAACTAAGAAAAGAGGGGGTATCCTTTTTTCACTATCTCGACTATATGTTAGTGATGGCAAGAACAGAAGTGGAAGCAGATGCTCACACACAAGAAGAGTGTAAGAGTTACATCTACACGGTTGGATAATAAACAAAGAAAAAAGCAATCTACGTCCAACCAGATCACTTACTTTCTTGGGTGCGGAATTTCAAACAGAAAGAAATTTAATAAGTCTGCCTATGGTGAAACAGCAAAGAATAGTTCAGGAAGGAATTCAGAAGGCAGGAAGTAGTGACAGTATGTCACTTTTTAATGATCCTGGGCCTAATGTCTTCTACTATCTAGGTGGTGAGATGGGCAAGGTGGCATTCAAGGCCATTACAGAATTTTTTATTGAGACAGTTGGTACGGTCTCAAGATCTAAAGAACAAGCTAATGTGGTGATGTGTTCAAGACAACTTAGGAAAAGGAACTCAACTGGAGGAACTAGATTGGACAGTCGTTACAACAGACGCATCAGGTGTAGTATGGTGCGCCCATCTAGGAGAATTATTCGTCCAAGGTTCCTGGGAAAAGAAACATGTTCCTGCAAATATCCTGGAATTGAGAGCCATAAAAGAGACCCTATTAGCTCTCTCTGACAATACTGTGGCAGTAGCGTACCTGCAAAAGCAAGGAGGTACTGTACAAGACGTATGGGATTGCAGGAGGAAACTGAGCCTATTTTTCAGTGGGCAGAGCAATGGCTAAAAACCTGTCAGCAGTGCATCTACCCGGTGTAGAGAACAAAAAAGCTGACTTCCTGAGTCAGATGTATAATAGACCCAGGAGAATGGAGTCTACACTAGGATATATTTCAAACTATAGTGGATACTTGGGGAGTTTCAGATTTAGACACCATGGCATCTGTAGAAAACAGCAAGTGTCAAAGATTTTTTCCAGACACCCATGCAAAGAGGCGGTGGCCACAGATGGTCTAAGACAAGATTGGTCGAAAGATTTAATCTATGTGGTTTCCACCAGTTCTAAAGACAATAGAACTAGAGAAATGAGATGCAATAGTGGTGGTTACCTTCTGGCCAAGAAGACCATGGTTTCCACTTCTTTACAGGTTAACCTTGGGGGAACCCAAAAAAATTCAGAAGATTCCAGGGTGGCTGTCGCAGCGGATGTTCCAATTCCAGATGGAAAGCAACCTTTCTTTGATGGCCTGGAGTTTGAAAAGTCTGAACTTTAAAGACGAGATAGTAGAATTTAAGTCAAGGAAACTGTCTACATCATCCAAATATTATAATATTATATATGGAAAAATTTGTACAGTCTACAACAGCAGCAGCTCAGGTCCCCTGTTCTCCGTCAGTCTCCATGGTGATAGATTTTCTTTTTTCTGGTTATGAGAAGGGTTTGCAGATGAGTATTCTCAAGGTGCAAGTTTCAGCCATTTCAGAGCTAACAGGAGTATCTTAGTCCAGAGAACCATTGGTCCAGCATTTTTTCAATGCCCTCATGAGAATAAAGCCCAACATTCAAAAATGTTCTCCACCTTGGGATTTGCCTTTTGTTTTGAACATGTTAACCAAGCCACCCTTTGAGCCACTAGAAGAGATTTCTTTGTGGAATCTTATGCTGAAAGTAGTGCTCCTGGTTGCAGTAAATTCAGCGTGTAGGGTGGGTCGAGTTGACTGCATTATCTTCCACTGAGCCATTTACAGTTTTCTTTAAGGATAAGGTAGTGCTTAAACCTGCTTTCAAATTTCTACCAAAGGTTAGTATCAAAGTTCCATATGGATTTGGAGTTGTCTCTTTTTGTCCTTTTCCAAAGTCAGAGAAAGAGAAGCAGGGCACATGCTTGACTTGGTTAGAGCTCTCACTATATACCTGCAGAGAAAAAAAAATCATGGAGAAAATCTGAACATTTGTTTGTTGTTCCAGGAGGATTCAGGAAAGGAAAAGCTCCTTCTAAGAAGACAGCTAGTTCCTGGATTGTGGCAGCAATTTCAAAAGCTTACAACATAGCAGGCAGGAGGGTTCCCCAGGGGTTGAAGGCCCATGCTACCAGAGCGTTGGCGAGTTCCTGGGCGATGGAAGCCAAAGCATCGGCAGAAGCAATATGCAAGGCGGCAAGATGGTCGTCCGTCCATTTATTAGACATAATAAATTGGATGTCCTTGCCTTCCAGGAAGCGAGATTTGGGAGGAAGGTCTTGCAGTATATTGTTCATGGAACTGAATAAAGTGTTTTGAGTTTTCTGCATTATGTCTAAGATCACGCTTTGATAGTTCCCATTCGGTGAATACTGGCCATGGGTGACGAGGAAAACAGGAAATTGTTTCTTACTTACCGTAATTTCTGTTTACTGGTCACTTTCCATGACAGCATTCACCTGGGAATTCCCACTCAGAGGACAAATTATATAACTAAGACAGTGAGTAGAGGTTGGCGGATGGTTTTATTTTGCTTGGGGGAGGATCCTGTCCGTCGGCCCAGTGGGAGGATTAACCCATTCAGTGAATGCTGTCATGGAAAGTGACCAGGAAACAGAAATTATGGTAAGTAAGAAACAATTTCCTGTTTTCTAAAACTTATTTAATATAGAGACTTTATAAAAAGTCACCAAGGAGGCTGATGATCATATAAATACTGCAAATCAAATGATTTTATGCAAGTCATGGAACATCAGAATAACTTCTAATATCTTTATCGTTTTTGTTTTGGGATGCGTTTTCCATTACAATCAATAGCCTCCCCTCCTCTATACCCTTCACTACAAAGTCTGGGCTCAGGTGTTGCAGGAGGCCTCTCTGTGTCATAATTATTGAGTCCACTTCAGGAAGAAGGAGCATTGGGGGGGGGGGGGCAGAATGAATAATACTGAAAGCAGATTGAATCGACAGCAGACATAAAAATGTGCCTGTTTAATTATAACCTTCTTTTTAAACAATATACCTTATAAATGGTTCTTAAGTTTTGTCTAATGTGTGGGGTGTCTACAGGAGATGTATAGAAAAGACAAGCATTCTGTAATCTGTCATCAGAGCAGCATAACAGTGGAAATTTTTAAAACAGTTGGACTTAAATTTCACTTCAAATTCTATGTGTGCAAAATGATGACTAGTTGGCAAAACTCTGATTCTGTGGAGGCCTGTTGGAGGCCCAGGTTTTTTTTATGGCACTCCAACCGGCATGAGACTTCCATTAAATTTTCGTATCACATAATCATTACAAAAGCATTTGGCAAGTAAGCATATTGGTCTAGCATATAACCCAGCCCTCCACATGGAAAAAATTGGATAGCACCAGAACTTAAATCTTCTGTACTTAATTGGGCCTTTAAAAGGCTCCATAGGCATTTTCAAAATTGTGCATGTAAAGGTGTTTATAATTTACAATATATGCAGTGCTTGTATTTTAATGAGGCTTTGAATAAGTATTTTTTGTAGACATATTTACTTTAACTTACATTTTTGCAGTTGCTCAGTAAGAGCACAGAAATTCTTTAACTTTTGCACCGCATAAATTATTTACAACCTGCCAAATGGGCCTGGATGGGACCCATGCTTCAGTAGAGAGATATCTGCTGGAACATGGATCAAAGATGCCTGTGTAAAACAGTAGTAGAATAGGATGAGACATCCTGAAAATAATAAAATTGTAAATTAAAATGAAAGAGTATTTTATACTTGCAGGACACATGAAGGCTAATTTTCTAAGAAAGGTGCACTAGGGCAATGCAATCTTTACTGTCATTTTTGGTATTAGTAGTACTGATTGTCCGCTATAGATAATGTGCAGTTTAGCACATCTTACTAAATTGGCATTCCGTTTTTTTTTTTTTTTTACGTCAGCCATTGCCATTGAGGATTGAACCAAACAATAAGTCAAAAAGTAGTAACAATGGACTTTTATGGACAAATTTACTAAATTCACGTGAATAGATTGAAGTTCGCTCAAATTCCGATCGTACTATTTAATCGGATGATCGAATATGCAAATTTGGCCACTTCGATCATCGAATACCGAAAATTCAAACGATCGGATATTTGATAATTCGACCATTCGATGATCGAAGGGCTTTAACTTTAAAATTTTATTCGACTGCCTACTTCGCCATATTGAACCTACCGAATTGCAATAGAAGCCTATGGGAAGCCCCCCCCATAGGCTTTTTTTTTTTTTTTTCAAACACCTGCTCGAATACCATTCGTACGATCAAACGCCTCGATCGTTCGAATCTTACAAATTTTTCAAGTGCTTGGAGGAAAAAGTATGTTTTTTTCGTGAAATTGAACGATCGGTATTCGATCGTACAATTTAATCGAGAAATTGAATATCGAGGAAAAAATAGCATAAAACTAATCGATACGCATTCGATAGTCGAATGCTTATCGAATTTCGAAGGAATTCGAGGGTTTTTAGGGGAATAATAGTAAATCTGCCCCATAATGGCATGGCTATTTGTTTATTTTCTCCTTTAGAAATATCAGTTCATCTACAGTAATATGCACAACATGAAACATTTGCCTCCAGACAGAAAATATACCTTAAGGCATACCCCATGTTTCAAGAAAACTGAACATAAATTTTGGCAATGCTACCAGTGCTTAACAATTCATTAGGGCCACACCCAGTTTTATGGCTTCAGCAAGAGTCTATGTAATTTGGCATCCACAGAGAATTGGAATTGGGCCTGTTATTTGGTTTGCTTGATATAGATAGTGGAAATAATGAACCATACAAATCCGGGTGACATGGATCATGCTTTGTGTTTCTACACTTTTTTCTTGGCAGCTGTATGTTGTGCTGTAGTTTTTAGTTCACAAGCAGTATATATCAAACAAGCATTTTTTGCTATATAGTCTTAATGCTCATTTACAATTTATATATTTGTATTGCAGATCCGCACACCAAATTTTCCACGAATCAAATGCTTTTTATTTCATACATATGCATATCTCCAACGTTTCGACCCCGATTGGGGTCTTTATCAAGGACCCCAATGGGAGTCGAAACGTTGGAGATATGCATATATATGAAATAAAAAGCATTTGATTCACAGAATATTTGGTGTGCGGATCTGCAATGCAAATCTACATCACACACACCCAGCCCAGCCTGGTGGGTTGAAAGTTGAATTATTTACTGAGCACTCAGTAGGTTTTTTGAATTTTAAAATGCTCTTTTATTAGAACTCATTAAAATCACAAATTATAACTGTGACAAAACCCCATACTTGGCACCAGCCTGGTGGGTTGAAATAATCTGCAAATAAGAAAATATATCACATCACAAATATATCACATAAGGGTATATTTTAAAAGAATTCATCTTGTTGGATTTATAGCTGAGGATAGAAATGCTATATTATAATACTTAATCACAGAAGCAACTCCATACAGTACTGCATGCAGTATTCCACAGTACCACATAAACTTTTAATAATATAGCATGAACAACTGCTTCTGACAAAATGGGCAGCACTGTCAATTCTCTTTGTGGCTTATAGTTGTTTTTTTTTTATTGTTTTTTTACTGTACCCTTTATTTTACTGGCTTTTCTTTAGTCCAAAACAATGCACTCTCCACTCTATGCTTAGGAGTCCTATCTCAGAATTTATTTGAAATATAGGTATGTTGAGGCATCGGCATGGTGATTTCTATTACTACAGGAAGATTACCACACCTGCAGGTCAGGTTGGTGATACAGATTTTTGACTGCATGGGCTTATATCAAAAAGGACGTGGTGGGAGAGGGATACTTTTTTCCTTTAAGAAAGCACTTGGTGTTTTTATAAGTACGTTGCGAGAACATTGCTGGAATTTATGCACCTACTATAATGTTGATCTGGACACTTGCCACTTTAGATCAGGGAATGTTTGTCTTTCTGGAAACTGGCTACACATTGGGCCAAATATCAATCTAAAATATTTTAGTTATTGAACTACATGAATGAAATAATGTACTACAAAGCCATCAGGCCATCTTGGGATGGAGGCAAAGACATTCTCCCCCAGAGAGCCCTTTCTGACCAGTGGGCCTTGATTTGGAAAACACCTATCTGGAACAAGTACATTTTAAATTGAGAAATGTTGTACCTAATGCATGTAAGTTATTTCATCTGTGTTAAGATGTCACATTTATATTCGAGTCAAAGATCACTAAATAGACCTGTCTTAAATGAACAACTTATTACTTTGCTCAAAAAGCCACCTACAGCAAAGTGAATTAGATTCTCATTGAGAGAAAGCAAAGAGCTGTTTCAATATGAAGTATCTCAAGGTTGCCTAAAATTGTATATGTTTATGATGATGATTTGCAGATGTCCTTAGTTATTTGATATGTTACTGCATGACCAATTTGTGACAGACATATGTGTAAACTCAGAGGCTTGATTCTCAACCAAATTAAAGACTGAACTCATTCCTAGAGTCAACAGAATAATATGGTTCATGTTACAGCTTGGATCAGCTTATCTAATTGACTATAAAACTTTTATTTACACTGGATTTTCATCCATTTTAATTTCAAGTACATACCAATATATTAGTGTGAGAAACATATTTCTTATAAAATATATCACTATTAATCCTTCTAATGAATCAACTGTTGTTGGCTTTCATGTGGCATCTTTTCATCCATAATGTTTTTCAACATTATATTGTAAAATATACAAAGATCAAGAACTATAAATATTAGGGTTTACTGCAGCTTAACAGCTTTATCTTTTTAATTTTTTCCTACATAAAATACCTAAAGTGCAATATCCCATGACAGGGGTAGGCAGCCTGTGTTCTTTAGTGCAACTAAAATCAGATGTTTGGAAACTCCCTTTTTCAGGGCCAGATAAATCAGTGAAAATAACTTGGCCAGTTCTGCGTAATATTTAGTGCAGAGTTTCCTGTGGAGTTGGCACCTCTAGGGTATTTTTTGGTGAATATTTATTCTGGATACTCCTTGAACCCAACACCGTGGTGTCTTTAATGGCAGATTTCTTGTATATTTGTACAAGCTAAAGTTAGCCTGAACTGGTGCTGATCTGTGATCATGGGATTGAACCCAAAACATCCAAAAGCCTCTGGTTTAGATACAGGTATGGAACCTGGTATTCAGAGTGCTTAGACCTAGGGTTTTCTGGATAACATATCCTTCTGTAATTTTTATCTTCTTTCCTTAAGTCTACTAAAAAATCATGTAAACATTAAATAAACCCAATAGGCTGGTTTGCTTCCAATAAGGATTAATGATATCTTAGTTTGGATCAAGTAAAAGATACTGTTTTATTATGACAGAAAAAGGAAATAAAAGAATAATTCAGAACTTTATGGGTATCGGGTTTCCATATAACAGAACCCATATCTGTTTATCTGTAAGATAAATAAACAAGCTTATAATACCTATAAAATCTCCACCTGTGTAGCTTAACCACTGGACATTTGGACAAACGTTTGCTGTATGAGTACTGCTATGTAAAATATTCTCTAGCTGGTAAGGCATCTGACATCTTTTGAAAACATCTACACACAAATCATACCTCCCAACTGTCCAGTTGTTCACAGGACAGTCCTGGTTTTGACAGCTCAGCCTGCAGTCCCACATTATCTCTTTGATCTCCTGCACTGACACCAGAAAAAAATACAAAATTTCTAAAACTTAATTAAATAAGAGATTTTTTGTCAGAGAGCCTAGTACACTCAGCAACTGGACATACATTTGTAAAAATTTAAGATAACCAAAGATAAAATTGTAGCTGTTTAAGATAAGCAGGTCTCTCTGGAGAACTCACAGCTTAAAGAACAATTTCACCTTTATTAGCAAAACTGTAAACACACATAAAACATGGCCCTAAAACCCTCAGAAATGTGTTGAAAGTTTCCATAACCTGCCAAATTTTGTAAGATGGACATGGTATTTAATGGTCATTTTTGTTGCACATAGTGTAGCAGAATGTTTTGTCCCTCTTTCTGATTTTCACATGTTGGGAAGTATGATCAAACATTTTGATGAATAAATGCTCTCATTTACATTAGAGATGTTTTCATTCTGTAGTCCATAATTTTAATTAACATATAACTCCTATTCATCTTCCCGTTTAAAGCTTGCTGTACATGGTCCAAGTTCAACTGCCGATTTGGGCAGTCTGAAAATGGGGCCTCCCCAACCACCTGCCCAACAGATATCTCCCCGATGGTTAGAAAAACCTGTTTGGTGAGGAATGCCTCGTTCAGGTGACTCCTGAGGAACTTGCCTGTTTTTCATTGTGATCCAATCATTGGAACAGCAGCAAACAATCAAATCTGTATGATTTGGCCACCATCATGCACCTTAGCTCTTCTACACAGCTTATCCGTTTTCTGCTATATAAACATTTTTTTTTCCTATTCAACTCTAGGGGCTCATAAACATGAACATTTTATCCTGAGTTCCCCGGCGGTGGGATGTATGAGTTGCACTACGCTGCTGGAACTGCCAAACGCAGATTGTACATGGCAGCACTTTTATATTAATATGAAATATATATTTAAAAATGTTGCTATAGGTAACACAAATACAGTAACAAAGTTTTTTTCCCCCCCAAAAAATATATATCCTCCACTAGATCTACACCCCCCCTTCTATAGCAATATGCAACAATATTGCATTGTGGTTTTATTTAATATCTACATAAATTTATATTCAATGCATACACCTGTTCAATCTTCTTTAATATCTGGTAGAGCACATTGGATATGCACTTTCTATGTAAATAGTAGGGATGCACCAAATCCACTATTTTGGATTCACCGTACCCCAGAATCCTTTTTGAAAGATTTGGCTGAATAACGAAACAAATCCAAACCCTAATGATGCACCAAACCCACTATTTTGGATTTGGACAAATTCTTCTAGAGATTTGCATATGCAAATTAGGGGTGGGGAGGGGAAACATTTCATACTTCCTTGTTTTGTGACAAAAAGTCACGCAAAAAAGGCCAAATCCTGGATTTCTGGAATTCTGGATTTGGTACATCACTACCTAATTTGCATATGCAAACTTGTTTTGTGACATAAAGTCACACGATTTTAAGGATTTGGTTCAGCCAGGCCCAAGGATTTGGGCAAATCTGAATCTGAATATCCTACTGAAAATGGACGAATCCTGGCAGATTACCGAACCGAATCCTGAATTTGGTGCACCCCTAGTTAATAGATATGCTCGATAGTAGACAGCGCTATAGAAATACAAATAATAATAAATATATAGAAAGAGAGATCGTTTTCTTATTCTGCCAGTTTCCTATACTTTTACAGTTTTAAGCGTTCGATTTGTGTGTATTTTGTACAATGGACCATGTCAAGGAAAGTTGCCGAAAGGGTGAGGAACTTGGAGGAGGGGCTTTGGTTTCCTATACATTTTTAAACATTCTGGAGCAACTTAAGTTAGAGGTGATTCTGGGAAGCATGGCCCTTAAGTATGACATCCACAAAGCATAAAATGGTAGATGTTTTGCCAGATATCAGAGCCAAAAGCAGCAAAGTAAAATTTTCCATTAATATGCACATTTTTTTATTCCTTTATATCCAGCAGACGTTTATATTCTGTTTGTTTGAGAGATGCAACTCAGCTGTAAAATTATAGATGTCAAACTTGGATTTAAAAATGTTCTCCTCCTTATAAACTATCTTTTTGTTAGCTTTCTAATTGTTATGAACAATTTTGTACCACAGTGAAACATATGAAAATGACACTTTGCCAAGAACAATCTTCATCACAATATTAGTTTGCTTTTTCCATTTTTAGCTTAATCTCTTCTTTATAAATTTGAATTAAAAACAAAAGAGTTAGATAGATTTGTTTTGCAGTTGCTATAAAAGTTTCCCTTTTGTGACATTTGTCAGGTTTTATAAGAAACAATTATTAGAAGCATATTTTGTTTGATATGATGCCTTGATCTTTCAGATAGTAATGGGATATGTACTCTTTTATCATGGCATAAGTCATTGCTATGTTTCCTTCTCTGCACATTTATTTGGAAGGGGCAAAAATTTTGCCAAAACTGAATTAATGAATTATTCCATTATCTTTCCTCTGTTTTATTTTGAAAATGTTGACCTAACAATTAAACTTTGGCAAGTCCAACTCTTATTGGACACAACCAGTGCATAATCATTATTCATGACCTGTTAGCCATAGAAATTGGGAGTGGGTGAGCACTAGAAAGGGCAATACTTAAAGGAGTAGGAAAGGCTAGGTGAACTTGGGCATGCCAAATACTAGGCACCCCCAAGTGTTTGTATCAACTTACCTGTAACCTCGGGCTGGTACTCTTATCGGCAGAAAACTGCACCAGGCCGGAGTTAAACCAGTGAGTACCACAGAATGTTCTACTTCCGTCTTCCTCCTTCACACATGAGAAGTAGAGCAAAAAGCTGAAAGCTATTTATACTGCACATGCAATTTCCCCGGGAAATTTGAAGAATGAAGACGACGGCAGTGGATTGCTCTGTGGTGCTCACTGGTGTAACCCCAGGACAGTGCAGTTTTCTTGCCGATATGATCACCTGCCCTGGGTCACAGATAAGTCAATACAATCACTTGGGGTTGCCTAACATTTGGAACCCCCAAGTGATTCTAGCCTTTCCTTCTCCTTCAATAGCCAAGACTGTAACTTGGTTTCCAGTCTGTGCATGGCTTACTGGTCCATGCATTATACTGTGGTTTTGTCTGGAAAGAAAAAACGGAACCCATCAACAATAATGGTTAGATCACATAGACATTATGCAGTGTCATCACATGATATTTTCTCTAAAATAAAGGTATTCTGTCATGATTCCTATGGTGTAGTTTTTATTTCTAAATTATACTGTTTATACTGCAAATACATTAATTCTAAAATATAACATTTCATTCCTGAACCAGCAAGTGTATTCTTTTTAGTTGTAATATTGGTGTGTAGGCAGCCATCTTGGGTCATTTTGTCTGGTCATGTGCTTTCAGAAAGAGTCAGCACTTTAGGATGGAACTGCTTTTTGGCAGGCTGATGTTTCTCCTACTCAATGTAACGGAATGTGTCACAGTAGGACCTGGATTTTACTATTGAGTGATGTTCTTATCTACCAGGCAACTGTTACCTTGTGTTAGGTAGCTGCTATTTGCTATAGAGTTCATAAGGAGCCAGGCTTCCAGAATTGCCTCTTTCGTATGCGTTCTCTGAAATAATCTGTACAACGCCACATGGTGAGTAAGGAAGTTCCTTGGCACAGTGTTGTTTCTCCTCCTCAGTGTAACTGAAGGTGTTGCACTGGGACCTGGATTTTTACTATTGAGTGCTGTTCTTGTATCTACCATGGAGCTGCTATCTGGTTACCTTCCCATTGTTCTGTTATTAGATTTATAGATAAAAGGGAGATGGGTGATATCACTGCAACTTGCAGTAAAGAGTGACTGAAGTTTATCAGAGCCACATGACTTGGGGCAGCTGGGAAACTGACAATATGTCTAGCCCCATGTCAGATTTCAAAATTAAATATAAAAAAATTGTTTGCTCTTTTGAGAAATGGAATTCCTACAAAAATCTAAAAATGTTGTATAACATTTAGAGGGTTATGTAATGAAAGATACAATGTTTCCTATGAATCTCAAGACCCATAACAACTAGTCAGCAGGCAGCATTTACTGGACACCTGAAAGCAGATTTCTAAATGGTTGACTGGGGTTACTATACATGGGTAAATGCTCTGCCTTCAGTTACGTCTACTGTCTTTAGACAGGGTGCAAGCACATTGTCAGGATGTTAAAGGGAAATACTTACTTATCTCTATGTTCCAGTTTGGTAAGATTCTTCAAAATGCCACGATATTCACGATCTGTTTAAGTAGTTATTTTGGCTGTGCTCTCTGGTAGTTCATTATATGTAAATAGTAGCTTTGTATAACATACATGTTTTCAGTAATTTATTTTATGCAAGTGCATATATTTTTAGATATGGGTTATTAGTGACACTTTTTGTTCAGTTTAAAAATAAAAACCTTAATAAATAGATCGGCTGTGCAAAATAAAAAATGTTATAATATAAAATTATTAGCTAGCCAAAAATATAATCTGTAAAGGCTGGAGTGAGCGGATGTCTAACATATCAGAACAGAACAATACTACCTGCTTTTCAGCTCTCTAACTCTGAGTTAAGCAGCGACTTTAAGGGCCACACGGGAAGATTCGGGGAGATTTGTCGCCTGGCGACTAATCGCCCCGAACCGCTTCCCCCTGCCTTCCAGCTGCTTCAGTGAAGAATTGCCTGCGCCAATTTACATGCTGCAATGCGTTTTCCGAAGTCACTCAAAGTTGCCTCATTAGGCAATTTAGAGCAATTTCGGAAAACAGCGCCGCGTTATGTTATATAGTGTTCTTTCTTATGTATATTGTTCAATTTAATCTTTTTGTTACCTATAGTAACCATCCATAAGTTAACAGAGGAACTTTTTCCATGTATGAGCCTTGTATTCTAACACTTGTCTATTTAAATATGATCTGTTCCTTTCCCAGGCTCGGGTGGCTTTTCTCACTGTGTCTTGGAATAGATCCAGAGTTACTTAGAAAGAACAACATTAGACTATGTCTGTCAGTACAAAGGAATATAGATTTTGGATTGTACTTAAAGTTTTGTTGGGGGGTGAGACAAGCTCTGCTGTCTGATGTGTAGCTGCTAAAGTTTCAAAAGATGGTGATATTATAATGTACAGCAAAGCAAAATAAATCTGTACTGTACTGTAAGCATATATTAACATTTGGCTCGATTAGATAGTTAAAAGTATAATAAAAGGGTTAATAAAAAATCTGAGATTGCTTAAAATTCCAAGAAGTAACTGTTGGCCCACAATTTGGATTGGCTGGACATATATCTTGATTAGATGAGAACTGTATTTGTTTTGTTTGCAGAGATTGGGCATTTGACTGTTGACTTAGATTTCAGCTATCATGCTTGTACAGTGTGTAAAATCATAATGTAGAAAGCCTGTTTCTTATAAAATAAAGTTAGAATCAGCTCTCATGGATCTTATGATTTCATCACTCTCTGGAAACTTAACGATAATTATAGGCCATTATGGGATTGTAACAAAAGATGATGTGGTGTGCAAATAAAATATTTGATCCATGGCAAAAACGAACAGTTAAGAGCTGAAAGATACACAGCTAATCCTGAAATGTTATGGTCCATAAAGTATTTACATTTTGTGTTGTGATCTGCGTTACAGCTGCTTAAGCTCTTCCCATTTATTTAGTACCCTAAAGGGATTTGGGGTAATGCTTATGACAAGTTTTCATGGTTTGTGTTGTGAGTTCTGCGCTGTCTGTCTGGGGTGAGCTGCACCGAAAGAATGTGGATCCACACGTCCACTGTATATAGTCAACATAACATATGACAAGTTTTTGTTCTAAAATCTTTGGCAGAAAATTACCTTGACATTGTCCATCTAGCATTAATGGTCTCCGAAAATGTTACCTCATCTTACACAATTGTCTTTGCTTTTTTGATAGCATCTTGTATATATTGGCATATAGGGAGTTGGCACAAAATCTTCAGATATGGTTGGCTGGTGAGCAAGCAGGTGTAGAAACTTGTCTTTATTTAAGTTTTATTGTTCTTGTTAGGCGGGAAGTCAAGTGTATCAACATTTAATACACTTTTACAGAAACAAATGTATTCATTTTATGTTACCTTGAATTAATTATTTAAGAGCACAAATATGAGTACAAAAAAGTTAAAAGGGTAGTGAATAGACTGAGTGGACACTGTGAGTGGAAGTAACAAGACAGATTTTGGCAGCAAACATTGTTTTATGTTTCAAAAAAGTACACTTTTATCTGACCCAAGTAAAGAAGCAATTTAGAAGATATGATTACCCCTTGGGCTTTATACCAGTTCAAATAAATCAGGTTTGTTAAGTTAAAAATCGTATTTAAATGACTCCATTTGTATAAATGATTATAACTTAATAAATCAGCTTGTAGGTGCTGCCTCAAAATTATTTTTATTTTGTTTTTAAATTTTTTGTGTGTGTTATTGAAAAGTTGGAGTTTATACCTTAGCTCTACTGTAGTTCAGGCAATTAAGGACATGACTTCTTGAAACCTTGCACAGTAGTTCCCCCAGACTTGCTTCTGAATGACATCTCATCCCATCACTTATTAATGACACCTAAGGTAGTTCCGTGAATTGAATTTTGTGTAGTTTTGTCAAGAGCAATGTTGGTGATAAACTCATTGACAGTTCTAGCCAGTCTAAAACTTGATCGTTTGATCATTAATTATGATGGGTACATTTATCTGTCATAATTATTTTGAATTGAGTTGGATGACTGCTGAAACGTCTTCAAGGAAAAAACACAGCAAGTCCATTTGTTATAGATACACATTTATCTGAATTTTGCTTAATAGATTTTTTACTTACAAGCTAGACCACTAAATGTGTTCAGGTTCCTGTATGGGGATATTTTGTATAATGTCACATTTTCTTATTTCTTTTGCTCTGCAGGTCATCTTTTCCATAAGTTTAGAATCACAGAGTCAGACTGGTATAGAATCAAGCAGAGCATCGATTCAAAATGTCGGACTGCCTGGCGTAGAAAGCAGAGGGGTCAAAGTCTTGCAGTGAAAAGCTTTTCACGAAGAACACTTTCTTCCCCATCATATAGCACCACAGGTATTTTTTGCTTAGCTATAGAATCTCCCATTACATTTTTGCAGGCCTTTCATTTCTCATCATAATATTTGAGATAAAAAAAGAACATTATAAAAGACATTTTTTATGTATTCACTTTGACAGTGTTGGAATACTAGAGGAAACAAGAACATTTTTTTCAGTTTTGTAGAAATTTATGACTATGATGGTACTTGTGTAGGAATGGGCTGTGCTTTTTTTAAAACACATTTTTCTAAAACAAACCCGGTGGCTATATTCCCTCTGACACATCATCAGTAACTGTAAACAGGACATGTATTATTATTAACATGTATTTCTATAGCGCCAACATGTTTTGCGTAGCGCTGTACATGTATGCTGTAAAGTTCATGCAATGCAGAATGCAGGTTTACACAGGCACAACTTACTTTGATAAAAAGTTCTGCTGGGGTTGAGCACCTTAATGGTTAAACTGAGTCCAGGAGAGGTGGTTAGGAGAAAAATATAGGATGAGACAACTGAGTTTCTGTGGGAACCAGCATTGGCTGTTAGATTGGAGGGTGTGTTTAGTAATCTGAGCTGAGAAGAACTAAGCATGCTCAGGAGCCAACAGCCAAATTAAATTCCTAATGGAGGGGGCGGAGGGGGTTAGAGGAGTAGAAGGAATTCTAAGTGATTATGGGAATGCTGCAGCCTTACTGTTAACCTTTTAACAACCAGAGTGGCAGTTATATAAAGATTTCAAAGAGTCTGTTCACTGATTACATTTTTGTTGGGAGGGCTTACATGTCCTTTAACTCAACCTAACTTGCACTTCAGGCTGAGTGCACTTAGATTGTAACAAGTGATTGGAGTTCCAAGTATGTGCAGAGCACCGAGATTCAGGTGGGTTCTAGCAGTTCAGGAAGATGATTTCTCCAGGACAGCTATAAGGTAAAAGTGTTATCTTATAATTTTTGTATTTTTGTTTATTATTATTTTGAAAGGCTAAACAGATTTACAAAATGTCAAATGCCGGGCCTCTTTGGTTTTAAGAACCCTAAAACTACAGCTTATAAAAGAATTTAGGAGGCTGAGGTGATATAGGGGAAGGCAGAAACAATATCTCACCTTGTGTTAAAATGTAAAAATCAAGAGTCAAATTAAAACAAATACAGTCATTGTAGTAGCGCACTCTGTTACTTTTTAAGAATCACTTAATCAGCGCACTTCCTCAGAGACCTGCAATAAAACAAAGTTATTTTCTTTTTCTCTATTATAAACAATAATACAAAGTACCATGTACTTGATAGTACCAAAAATCCCAAGCATATAGAGCCCACACTTGTTCCATTCAAATGGACAATCAAAAGAACCCAGATGATATCCAATATGCCTTGGTATAAGTTAGTATGAAATTAATGAAGCCTTTATTTGATATCCAACAAACAAAATGTATAAGCAAAGAGTAACAATAAAAGTGGATAAACCAAAAAGTAGCCCCACGTGACACTTGGATCTATTATATAAAAACATAACTACACAAAAGCTTTTAATGAGGCACACTGCAGTAGGCTTATTCAAAATGTAAACCTATGTGTCAGAATTTCAATGTACCTCAAATATGAAAGTCAGTACAGTATAAAATCTTCAGTAAATGCATACCTGCCCATAATAAATAAAATTAAAATGCACTATTTATCTAAAATGTCCTGTCCCTAAAAACACAACGGAACAATTTCTATAATTTAAATATTTAAAAGGAACTTAAAGGGGTTGTTCACCTTTGAGTTAAATTTTCATATGATAAAGGGAATAGTATTCTGAGACAATAGCAACCATGCATTGATTTGAATGAAAATATATTATTAATAGGGGAGGGTTGGAACAGAAAGATGAGTAATAAAAACTAGCAATAACAATAAATGTGTAGCTTTAGAGAGGATTTGTTTTTAGAGGGGGCTGAGTGATCCCTTTTTGAAAGCTAGCAAGGGTCAGGAGGAGGCATATAATCCATAAACTATAAATAATGAAGACCAAATGAATAGTTGCTTAGAATTGGCCGTTCTATTACATACAAGTTAGCCTAAAGGTGAACCACCCCTTTAAAAGCAGCTTAAGCAAAACAAGGATGTTATTGAAAAACTGCTTGTAAGAAAAATATTGGATTTTGGACTATTGCAAGGGGCATTGCTGATTATCACTTGTATTGTTAAATAGCTGTACAGTTTATATTAAAAGCAGCATTTTGGATTATAGCCTAGATAAAGGGGAAGCAGAATATGCTTGCGCTGGGCTTTTGGCCGCTTGTTAAAATTAACCACGGTATCTTCTACGGAGAAGGCCAAAATCTGATTTCGATGGAAAAATTCAGTTCTCCAAATGTGACTCAATCCAAAGTGTCTCAAATAAAAAGAAATAAGTTGATATAATAATTATAACCATCTTCTATTTTATATAGTTTTTTTAGTTGAGGAAACAGGAATTTAATGTGTGCTTGTAAGTTCTGTCTTGTACTCTGATTAGTAGTAGTACTTAAGTAGAAATAGTACTTAAGTAGAAATAGTAAGTTAAGTTGAAAAAAAGATTCGTCCATCAAGTTCAACCTCTTTAGTCAATATATATCAGAATGGCACAGATATGGGTGGTCGGATCGCGGGACCGCATCAACGAACAGATGCTGCCGCGATCCGACTGGATTTTTAATCCTGCCCGATCGACATCTGGCAAACTTTCCACACAGTCTGTCGGCAGCTTTTATCGGCCCGTGTATGGCCACCTTAACTGCTAGTTGAATCAATTTGCCTCAGAGGGGGGGAAAATTCTTCCTTATGGCACTCAGACCAGTTCTAGTTCTATCAGCTATCTTCTATAACCCTTTATTCCTTCTGGATCAACTAGTTGTATGAGCTATCTTTTATAACCCTGTATTCCCTCATTTGATAAAAATCCATCCAACACCTTCTTAAAGCGGTTATTCACCTTCCAAACACTTTTTTCAGTTCAGTTGTTATCAAATTGTTCCCCAGAAATAAAGACTTTTTTTCAATTACTTTGCATTATTTATTTTTTGCTGTTTTTCCAAAATCTAAGTTTAAAGTTGAATGTCTGTGTCTCTGGTGTTTGAATCTGGCAGCTCAGTAATTCAGGTGCAGATTCTAAACTGTTACAATTTTGCAGCATTTAGTTGATGCATTTTGTAGCAGCATCTCTGAAGTATTAGAAATTATTGTATCAATTCTAACAGCTGCCTGTAATGAAACCCAGAGATTCTGCTCAGCAGAGACAAAGAAATTAATCCATTAAATATATTAAGAACCGTTTGGGTGGTCAGCCCTCCCAGTGCTGCAGAGGGTGAACAAATTACACTTTACACTTAAAATGGTCACCCATAGAAAATAGAAAGTAATTGGAAAATGTAATTATTTCTGGTGATCTATCTGAATACAACTAGTTGTTTGAAGGTGAACAACCCCTTTAAAGTTATCTAATGTATCAACAAGTTTGATTGAGTCAGGGAGGGAATTCCACATCTTGACAGCTCTTGTTAAAAAAAAAAAGCACTCCTTTTTTCTAATTGGAATGGGTACTACAGCTGGAAGGACCTACTGGTAAATAAAGCATTAGAGAGGTTATTGTAATTATATATTTATACATAGTTATCATATCACCCCTTAAGTGTCTCTTCTCCCACGTGAACAAATCCAACTTGTGCAATCTTTCCTCATAGCTGAAAATTTCCATTCATTTTACCAGCTTAGTTGCCCTTTTCAGGCCCCTTTCTAATTCAATAATGTCCTGTTTGAGTGCTGGAGACAAAAACTGTACGGCATATTCTAGATTTTGCCTTACCGGTGCCCTGTACAGTGAAAGAATAACCCCCTCCTCCTACAAATCTATGCCCTTTTAACACAGCTCAATACCTTGTTTGCCCTTTAATGCCGCTGACTGGCATTGATTATTACAGCCAAGTATATTATCTACAATAGGGGTGTCCAACCTTTTGACTTACCTGGCTGAATGGTCAGTGCAAGATACCAAGTAGTGGCAGTGGGCCAGCCCATTAGGTCCGGGGGGGACCATATACTTTGCGACATGACTTTTCTTCATGTGGCATTCATGTAGCATTTTTTCTGGTTGGCTCCTCAACAACCTGTGCCTTAAAATTGTTATGCATCAGTTAATAGTGCTGCTCCAGCAGAATTCTGCTCTGAAATCCATTTCTCAAAAGAACAAACAGTTTTTTTTTTCTTTAATGTTGAAATCTGACATGGGGCTAGACATATTGTCAGTTTCCCAGGTGCCTCCAATCATGTGACTTGTGTTCTGATAAACTTCAGTCATTCACTTCGCAAGCTGGAGTGATATTACCCTCCTCCCTTCCCCCCAGCAGCCCATCAACAGAACAATGGCAAGGTAACCAGATAGAACCTGGTAACCTGGTAGAACAGCACTCAGTACTAAAAATCCATGTCCTAATACGACCTGATCCAGATTTTCCGGCCAGCCTGATTGATGAGCCAACCTATATGTAAATCTTCTGCCCATATCAGTCGTCTTGTCTCCCATCATACACTCCCCAAATATCTTCCGAAAATTAGATTTGTACAAGATTATCGGTGCATCTATGGCCACCTTTAGAACAGCACTCAGTAGTAACAATCCAGGTCCCACTGTGAATTCTTTAGTTACATTGAGTAGGAGAAACAATAGCTTGTCAGAAAGGTCCATAGTGCTGCACTGGCTCTTTCTGAATTCACATGACCAGGCAAAATTAATTGAGATGGCTGCCTAAACACCAATATTAAAACTAAAAAAATACACTTCTTGGGTTAGGAATTAGATTTTATACGGTAGAGTGAATTATTTGCAGTGTAAACAGTGAATAGTTTCACGCATAAGGCTTCAGCCCCCTTTTTTTCTAATATCTTCTTCTTTATATTAGCTTATAAACTCTGCCTAACAAACAGACATACCCCTCCTACTCTTTATTGCCTCTGTCCCTACAAAACAAAGTATAGCTTCTGAAATTAACTGTCCAGTCATACGACTCATTCAGCCGTGTTTAGGCAACACCAGTCCTATCATATTTTTCCCTAAATGTTTTAGTGCTGATGTGGAATATACAGCGATGGTATACTGTCAAAATTTTTAAACCATGATATGGGACACAGTTCCACAGTTTTTGGGACTTCTGAGAAGGCATTTTCATGATCTTTGTCCAGTGTGTCCAATAGGACTTGTATATACCTAATTACTTTTTACCAATGTATGTTGAAATATAATACAACTGTGTGTTTACATTTGCAAATATGTTTACTTACTACTTATATTAACTGAATGTGTAATTCGGAGGCGTTGCCCAAACTTTTTCTATCAACTAGCTCAAGATTTATGTGAAAAAAAGAGCCCCTTTGTGTGCATTGGTCATTAAAAAAAATGTAGTTGTGCTACATTTGTATTTAAAGTCTGTGCTGTCATATATTCCGATTTTAAAGAAAGTCATATCAAAAGGATACGGGCACAGGAATACAGTTCTATTACTAGTGCTTTTACAAATTCAAGCAATAAACTGATGTGATCACATGGGATTGAGCAACTTCTTTGTAGTAATGCATTTTTTTAACCATTGCACCCCATTATTTTGTTTGTGGTACATATAAACAACTGGTTAAGCAATTTTGATGTTCGTCTGTAAAATAATTTAGCAAGAAATAGGTTTACGTTATGTGGATTCTGAAGAAAAATAAAATAAAACTGCTGTGCCATGGACATAATATATGTTGTGTATTCTCTGGGATGTTTTGGATCAGGCTGAGCACTAACTCACAGTTCCATGGTGGTTGGAAATCATCTTTATGCTTCCCCAGGGTTAATTTGCAGCATCAGCAGCTTTATTCCCCGTCCAATGTCTGATGAGTCGCCATAGCAAACCGGTATTTAAAATCTCCACTTCCCAGATGATTTCATGTGTTTTCACACTGAACATTGCATATTCATCCAGGTACTGTTGTACTATATATGTAGCTAATAACCTTGCCAAGTGCCTGTCTGTGCATTAAGCCCCTCTTCTGCTATGCAGAATGGGAAAGTCATATTAAACTGCAAATTGGTTTCACAGCTGCGCCATTTTGAATGGGCAAAGCAAGCAGAACGGCAACTGCTTGCAAATGTAAAATGCTACATTTTAGCATATACAAAGTGAAAATGTCCACCAAATGAAAAAGTAATCAAGATGCAGAAGAGCTAACTTAGTGGTAAATCTACTAAAGGGGTTGTTCACCTACCAAACACTGAAATAAAGACTTTTTTTTAGTTACTTTCCATTATTAATTT
>CM044437.1:56753008-56765809 GCA_024363595.1 Xenopus borealis
ATTTGTTTAACAGAAGTGAATGTAATTATTAAGTAATTTTCCAGTATACAATGCAATTACAACATTTTACAGATTGTAATGTGAGCAGGTTGAATTGCTATTGAAATCAGTATCTTTGCCTTGCTACTGTCCCCTGCACTGCTAGCTTTAACTGTGTCAATTGTAATACAATACAACAGGAGTCAGCCCCCTCCAGTCAACATTCTTGTTCTCACAATGCTTTGCTTTTTTTCTTTCACTAGACCTATAAACATGACACAATCACAGATGCGTGCAAAGGTGTTGTGGGAAAATTGTCTTGACTGGAGAAGAGCTAATCCATGTGCCGAATTATGTATGTTGCCTGAACCAGCAAGTGTCTTACCATAATGTTCTGAGCTTGTGCATTCTGGCAGTTTAAACTGGGGAAACATCGAATCCACTATTTTGGATTTTCCGTATCCCTGAGTCCGTTGTGTAAGGATTTGCATATGCAAATTAGGGTCAGGAAAGGAAAAAGCAGAAAAAAATGTATTTACTTGTTTTGTGACAAAAAGTCACATGAAATCCTGCCCTGCCCACAATTTGCATATGCAAATAGGGGTTTGGATTTGGTTGAGCCAGGCACAAGGATTCACCAAATCGAAATCCTGTTCTAAAAGGCCGAATCCTAGATTCAGTGCATCCCTAATTTAAACATACAGTACTCCAACTAGTACTGAGCTCTAAAATGTTTTTAATTAAAAATTATTTTATTAACGTGTAGTTTTAAAGCACCAACTTGTTTCACAGCTCTGTTCAATAAATTTGTAGACGGGTGTATACATCAAGCATGAAATCTTACAAAACAAGATTATAATCATAAATATTATTCAATTGATTTAATTTTATAATGTAGTAGTTCTCCTTAGGTCAGGGAAATACCCGTGAGCTATTAATATATGTATATATTTGTGGTATTTCTGAAAAAGTTGTTAGAATGATTGAGTTTGGTTGCTGTTCATATTGTTTAGGGGGTACTTCCCAGTGCCATTTTATCACTTGTGTCTGTGCTGATTTTTTTTATTTTTAAATGTATTTAAAATAAGGAAATCTGTCTCACAGTAAGGTCAGTGGCACAACCATGGTGCACAAAATGATAGGTGTGCAGCTGCTTAAAACTCTGAATTGTTGAGAATGGGTGAGGTGTATGGGACCCATTGTGTGCTTATTACAATGCAAAATATGCAAACCAAGTTATACACATTCATAGGTTGCAGGAATGTAACACACAGAGGGGCTCTACGAATGTCCATAAGAACTTTTTAAATTTGGCAATCACAAATTGCTAATATTTCTGTGTTTGACTTGTGCTACGACTTTGGTGGCAAATTGCAAATTTAATTTACAGTCGCAGAGAACAACTTGCACAGTGGCCACATTCAATCAGACACCTGTTTCATCTTCAAGTCATTAGCAAATATATGTGTGCAATGCAAATTTGCAAAAAACTGGAAATAAAGGCACAGCAGTGCAATATTTTGGCATTCAGGAAAAAAAAATATGGGCAATACTCCCATTTGCGAATAATTATGCATGCGCAAACTTTATAAATGCCCGCCAATGTCATTTGATTTCCGTTAGACTTATTCCATTTATTTCTGTTTAACTGGGACCAGCAGCTGTGCCTTGGGTGGTTGTTCACAAATTTCCCATGTGCCTTTTACTGTAAAGCAGGTTAAACGCTGTTAGTTGTGATTAAACGATCACGTTTTACTGCTTTCCTTGCAATACATATGTCTTTTATCAGCTTCCAGCACACTTGATTATGAGATTCAAACTATAATTATTTAAAGAGAAAACTCTGTTAAGGCACCGTCAATGCCACAAAGTTGATCTCTGCATAGTCTCATGTTTCTCACTAACTACAAATACACCTGAGAGCCAGCCGAGTGCTTGAAACATTGCAAAGTGATTGTGGTGGAGCTTAACTTTCAAAACTATTGAAAATATGTTCTAAATGATATGTAATCCTTTGGTGAGTGTGCAATGCATGATTTATGTAAAGCTTAGGTCGTGAGACACGTGCCCTAAACCCAAAACCCAGGTGTAATGAAAAACTGCTTTCCGTATTCTATTGCTTCAGGTAATTGTTGGTGATCTATTTGTAAATTCAGCTCAAATGCCTTTGCCATTCCAGTGCATTAAACTGCTTGAATATTGCGTCTCTCACCTGTGTTATACATGTTTCGCTTAATTTTAAATAGAAGATAAGTTTAGGTTTTTTTCTGTTACAAAAGTCATGTAGTTCAGGGGCCCCCAACCACCGTGCCGCGGACAGTCCTGAACTGGGCCGCCGAGCCTAGCCTGCAATTTTTTGACTATATATATTGACTGTTCCACGGGAGTCCCCAGTCATATGACTTGTGCTCTGATAAACTTCAGTCACTCTTTACTTCTGTACTGCAAGTTGGATTGATATCACCCCCCTCCCTTCTTCCCCAGCAGCCTAACAACAGAACGATGGGAAGGTAACCAGATAGCAGTTCCCTAACATAGGATAACATCTGCCTGGTAGATCTAAAGGTGGCCATAGACGTTCCTGGAAAAAATCTTTATAGGAAAGATTGATTGTTTATATATACACGTGTGGAATTGAATTGAAACATAGAATTCTACCTGTATCTGACAATTCAGCACTTACACTGAGCACAGTAAATTGTGTTAGCCAGGGGGTGGCTCTTAATATTTAAAGTGGAAATGTTCTTTTTAGGATTAGCCAATGGCTCGTGTTGCAGGTAATAGAGATGTTTTTTTTTATGATAATGGGTTATTTAGACAAAGAAGTGTGTTACTAATGTACTCTCTCAGAAATAATATTTTTATAGTGACCTGCAGTATAGATCCCCTTTGAAGGTGAAACCATTCAATATAAGTGGTTAATAAAGGAATGGCAAAGTTATTGTAATATGAGAAGGGCCATATTTACTATAGAGGTACTTGAAGTCCCTTGGGTGCCATCTTAAGGGACTTATGTTTCCCCCTTGGGACTTGGAGCAAAGAATCCCAGCACTAGATTACAAAAAGTCACTTGCAAAGAGTCCCAGCTCTAGAATACAATGTGCATGCTAGTGACAGAACTTGCTGCTTGCACAGGCATAGAATAGAAATAGACCCTGTGCAGGGTCTATTAGCCTGTACATCTGTTGGGGGAAAACATGTTTGAAGATAGTTGCCCTTTAAGTTGTGTCTATATATTAAAGCTATGTACAAGTTTAACTTATTGTCTTTTTTTTAAGCATTATGGTTTTAATAAGAATCTGATTGCTATATAATCCAATCAGTCTATGACATAAAATACATAACTTGTTATTAATATGATACTGAGGCATGATTACATTGCATACCACATTTTTTTTATAATAAGAGCCTGATGACACAGAGTAAAATGTTATTTTGTTTTCCATGCCTGGTATTTTTGGCCAAAGTTGAATGGGCATTCATATGCTCATAGTTCTACTTCACTGGGATTCACTTTCTGTCAGCAGTTGTTCAGATTGTAGCATATAAATCATGAGCAATGATCTGTGGAAAGGGTTTTTAGTTTTTATATATAATCTTATATTTATGTGAAGTAGCCTGGTTCTGTCATTGATAGTATTTTTAGAATGACCAAAATATTTCTAACTTAACCTCTTGCTGTAAGGTTTAATGCATATTTCAAAAAAGGCAAAGTCAGAAAGCTTGCATTTCTGGACCTGTCATTGTTAATTGTTTTATTCTGTCTCAGGACTTATTACTACATTTTCTATTTCACTGTCTGCTGCTTTTCCTCTTGCTGTTCAATTTTGTTCCCAAGATGACACTTGAGTCTGAATTGTTTCACATATTGTCCTATCTCCACATCTTCCTTGGGAAGCAAAATATAACACTCAAGCTCCATATTTTGCTGGAAGCCATATACTATGGCTATATATTAAGTCAGGAGTCCCAACATTTTTTTTTTTTACCTGTGATCAACACTCAAATGTAAATGTTGTTTGGAAGCCAGAAAAAAAAAATATCTCTACACTATATATATACTCTACTCTCTCCATAACTGCAATTTTACGATGAGCACATGCTTTGAGGCCACCAAGAGCAACATCAAAGGGAATGGTGATCAATATGTTGCTAACAAGCCCACTTTTAGGGATGACTGTAATATGTATTTTGTTCTTGATAGTTTTCAAAAATATTCCACCATCTTTTCATACACTTATTTCATGGTGTGGCACTTTATGTGATAGACTCTATTATGATCACATGGTTTAGTGTAATGGGCTTTAAATTCCTTGGGAGAAAAAAGCTATATTACAAAAAGTCTTTAGTTGTACATTTATTTAGAACCTCTCACCATCTAAGCTTTCAAAAAACTAGCAGATAATAGTTGTTTATAGATTTAAAATACACGAGCCATGAATAGCCTGAAAATGATGTCCTTATAAACGGTGCTTAGTGATTTGATCGGTTATAATCAGAATTAAGTGATGTCATTTTTGTCACATAACTCACTAAAACTTGTGTAATAAATAAAGTACCCCCTGTTGCAAAATATGAGGATATTAGAAGTCACCTAGGAGTTCCATGACCTGTATAAAAACATGAGGGGGTGTTTTATTCACTATATTAATAGCCTGAGGTTATTCTGCTGAAAATTCCCATTTGTAAAATCTCCTCACCTTGTAATGTGATTTATTCCTGTTTACTTTTTCATTTTTTAACTTAACTACATTTTATTATATAGCTTCTATTAGTTGTCATCAATCCTGAAATTTACAGTTCATAGCTGTCTGGGTATAGAAAGACACAGCATTTAGATCTCTGCTTAGCATTACCAAATTTATAGACTCCAGTTATGTAAGATATCAAATACTGTTATGGGATTATTATGCAGAATGCATGTGACCTGCGGTTTTTCAGATATGGGGTATTTATGTAATTTGTATGTCAACAATCTACAAAAAAATGAAACATTAAATAAACCCAGTAGGATTGTGTTGCTACCGATATAGGCTCATGCCAATAAGCTAGTTTCAAGTACAAGGTACTGTGCTATAGAGAAAAATTTAATTTGTAAAAAAAAAATACTATTATTTTCTAGGACTGATAGTTTTCCAGTAATTCTATACTATAAAACTATCAGTCCTAGTCAGAAAGTGTTCAATATGTAAAACCGTTTGAAACAGTTTGAAAAGAAAAACAATTGTTATCACCATAGCAAGTCTCTATACACTTGTATTTTGAATGGGTTTGAATACCCCTGATGACCTGTGGGTATAAATTGCACTTAAAAGGACAATTTTATTAATATCATGTGTTGTGTTGTGTTGTATTGTGACCAAGTACTATGATCCTCTTTTATTTATTATAGCATGTTTTCTTCCTATTACATCTGAAAAGGTTTATAGAGTACAAATATCACAGTGCTGCATATCCAGCTATTTTGTTAGATTTAAACTAAAACATGGATTGAGGTATAGGAAAATTATACCAATCATTCTTACACAAAAAACTGACTCGACTGAAATGTTGTGTTGTTTGTCTTGGTGACTCACTGCTTTCACCACACTGACATCAACATGTCTGACATGCTAGCTATATGTAGTTTTTAACCACGGATCATTGAGAAGTCCTAAAAATAGTAAAGGAATTTCAAATTCCAGAGGCTGGCACAAAACAGTGTTGTGAATTAAACCACAACTCCCACACATGAGCTGTAGAATTGACTACAGCTGTGTTGAGATGAAAGATTTGGAGATACCGTGCTGGTTTGTTGGATGCTTGTTCAATTACGTGCCCAGTTAATTCTTTAGCTGCCATTTATAGAAAACCACAAGTGTGGCACTAAGATGGACATGTCCATCAATAAATGTATTCAGGTTCTGTGTTGCAGTTTTAGACCTTAGGTTTTTTTTAGAATATAAAGGGATGCTAGTTTAAAGGGATTCTGTCATGATTTTTATGGTGTAGTTTTTATTTCTAAATTACACTAACACTGCAAATAATTCACTCTACCATGTAAAATGTATTTCCTAAACCAAGTGTATTTTTTAGTTGTAATATTGGTGTGTAGGCTTGGCCATGTACTTTCAGAAAGAACCAGTGCTGCACTATGGAACTGCTTTCTGGCAGGCTGTTGGTTCTCCTCCTCAATGTAACTGAAGGTATCACAGTGGGACATGGCTTTTTACTACTGAGTGCTCTTCTTATATCTGTTATTTGGTTATCTTGCCATTCTACTGATGGGTTGCTGAGGGGGAGGGGGTGCTATCACTCTAACTTGCAGTGCAGCAGTAAAGAGTGACTGCAGTTTATCAGAGCACAAGTCACATGACTGGGGGCACCAGGGAAACTGACAATATGTTTGGGCCAAATCAGAATTTAAAATTAAATATAACAAATCTGTTTGCTCTTTTGAAATACAGATTTGAGTAAAGAAGGCTGCTGGAGCAGCATTATTAACTAATGCAATTTGAAATAAAAAACATATGGTAAAATATGCTTTCCATAAATGTGTAAAATTTGATTGCTTATCTATTTTACATTTTCTAATGGTCACAGGCAGGGCAACCATTAAAAATGAAAGCTGGGATTGCCATAGGGGACCCACAAATGTGTGGCCCTGTCTGATTGGTGTTCCCGGGCAGGCAAGGCATTTTCTGGATATCATTGGAGCTTACTAAGGGCCAGGTATGTTGGTCACAGGTGGTCACTGCTATCAATTCTACCTTATTCACAATTGAATTTTTTCTGCAAGCCGTAATGGTCATTTGGCACTTAAGAGGCCCACAGTTTTATGATGAATTTTGTATTGGGTAGCCCTGCGAACTACTGTGGTAAGTATAACAGTGCGTTATATTAGTACAGTTTAGTACTCACAGAAGTGGATATAAAAACAATTCTCTCTTGTGACACTTGACATGGTAGCATTTGTTAATTAAAAAAAAAAAAAGCACAATTAAGTATCTTCTTTGTAGTGCAATAACACATATATTATGTCTACTTTCCACATAACTATAATAATAATAATACACTGGCACCTTGGTGGGTACTGAGGTAGTGGGTCTTTTTAATTATATTATTATTGTTTTTTGATGATATGGCTTTTTGGATTTTTTGATGAATTCTATGTTTCAGGGCAGATAGTGGGATTAACATTGGTGCTGAGTCTGAAAGAGTTAAAATGCAGCTACTTAGAAAGCACGCTCTTCACTGACATCATTGGCAGCGTCATGCTTACATCTATGCAAATCAGGTTTGATTGTGCTGGGGTCCAATGTGGAGTGAGAATTCAATGTAATTTTCCTCAGTGGTCAACCCATGTTTAAAAATGGTGCAGTGGCAGTTTTTTATTTGTTTGCTTTTAAATGAAGCATCTCTCTAGTTTGATAGTATATTTGCTTTTAAACAAGCGCATACAAAACATTTGTTGTTTTAATAAATCCATAATCCAGTGTAATTGTCCTCTGTCGTGTTGTTATAAAATAAATGAAAAAGGGTTCTAAAACAGAGATCAATGAAGACCACAGGGAGAGATCAAATGTTCACAGTCTGGAGAGTTTTATAAAATTAAAAGGATAGGAACTATAAAATATGTAATTCTCTTACGAAAGAAGCATGACTGAGTATAAGGACTGGAACTGCCCAGTAGTTCAACCTTTTAATAGAATAATGTTCTGATTCATTTAAAGGGCACCTATCACATGAAAAATGTTTTCCCCACTAGAGCTGCTGGTTAACCAAGCTCACACTCAGGAAGCAGGAAATAATAGTTTGTTTGCAGAAAAGCCACCTAGCCAGCAATGGGCCCTCCACACTGGGAGCTCACGGCCATGCTTTGGCATATAGATGTGCATAAAGTGTCCCAGCTTGCACATTAATGCACCTGCATGTTAATCAGAATGGTCAGCTTCTCCCCAGTTCACACACGTCCAAAATAGCTTTTACTGAGGAAACCATTTTTAATAGATGACCTTTAAACTAAGGACAGGGTCGGACAGGCCACCGGGAAAAACCCTGATGGGCCCCCGCTGGGCTAGACCCCCCTCTCCCGATTCAGACGAAATTAAAAAAAATATGTTTGGGGCCGTTCGCTCCTGCGAGGCGTGCTTCGGCATTCGTCCATGTGCACCATGCCACAGTGACAGGGGCCAGACGGGGGCCCTGGACAGCAGTGCCAGTGGGCCCCAGGCTCCCCAGACCGACTTTGACTAGGGATACGGTGATGGCACTATGTGAATATATGTCACTCCCTATATCTGCAGTTATCTTACTTGGGCAGGTGCTGTAGATGTCAGGTGTTGATCATTTTGGCCATAGCACATGTTAATTTTTTTTTTAGTTAGTTTAGACAGCTGTAACTGTATTCAATGAATAGAGAAAGTACTTTATGTATAGTGGATAAAAATAATGTATATATTTGAGGGTTAGTTATTAAAGGCTGAGTTTGTGAGTTTTTTCTACCTTGAATAAACTCACAATTTAAACAAACTGGAATGTTAGCTTATTTATGAAAAAATCCAAATGTGAAAAACTTGATTGAATGCAAGCGGGAAAAAACTGTAATTTATCGAGTTTATTGGCTAAAAAACCTTGATTACTTTGATTTTATCGAGCTTTAGGGCCAAAACCAGTGTAAAGCACCCAAAAATCATGAAGGCAAAAAAACATCTTCAAATGGTTACAGGTAAGGTCACACGGGCAGATTTGGGAAGATTTAGCCACCTGGAAGACTACTCATCTCTTCTTCTGGGCGACAATCTCACCAGACTGCCTTCCACCTGCTATAATGAATCTGCCTGTGTGCCCGCCCTAAAGGGACCTCGTCATTGACTTTTACATGAATGCGATAGGTTTCAGCTGCTGTAATTTTAGATTCAGATGTTTAGCATCTCAAAAAATTCACTGTTTTTTTCCATCTGAAAAATTCAAGATTTTTAGCAAAACTAACATCGAAAAACTGGAATTCTGCAAGTAAAAACAAATTGACCTTTAATAATCAACCCCCTTAGAGTGGTGCTACCTTAATTTTTTTTAATCTCTTTCTAACCCCTCCTAACTTTTAATTTTTTTTCGATTCGAATTTCAATAACTTTTTGGAGTAATCCGACCATTGAATTTTACAAAATTCGATCGAATCGAATAATTCAAATAAAAATCGATTTGACCATTCGATGGTCGAAGTACTTCACCTTTAAAAAAAATTTAATAGGCCAGTTCGCCAGATCAAAGCTACCTAATCGCTTTAAAACCCTATGGGAAGCTCCCATTGGTGTTTTAAAGCATTTTAAGATCGTATAAAAAATATTCGATCGAATGGTTAAAATCATTCCTCAAATATTTTTATTCCATCGATCGAATTTCAGTAGAAACCTTCAAATTTGATATTCGAATTTGAAGGTTTCAAATTCGACCACAATTCAATGTTGAGCTGTTGAGAAGCTAAGCTTAGGGGTTGTTGCAAATGCTAAAGCAGAAAATGAGGTTGGCCTGTAATATAATCTTGTGCTACAAGGCTGATTTTTAAATTCGGATGCTAGTGTCTGTGCTAATAAGTAGTAATTATCTGTATTAATTACTAATTAGCCGCATACATTTCTATTCTATGTGTACTATATATTGTGAGTAGGTCCCTAAGCTCAGTAAGAGACAGCAGCACAGAGCATGTTCAGTGAGTCAGCAGAAAAGAAGATGGGTAGCTACTGGGGCATCTTTGGCAACTCAGATCTTTACTAAAGGACTGTGGTTGCTGTGGGCTGGTAAAGAAGCCCAAAACATAATTCACACGTCTACTAGAAACTGTATATAATGACCTGGATAAATGAGAATCTTCATAGACATTACTTTCAAAATAAAGTAAATACCAAATCATTAATTGGGCATTTTTCCTTTATTAAAGTAAACCTTATTGGGGCACACCATTCATTATCAAGCAAAAAGAGAGAGTTATCAATGCCTGAGAGGATGCAGGGCAGGAATTTTTCCCTATAAAAATAAAAAGTGGTTAAATAAATAGGCTGTGCAATAGGCTGTGCAAAATAAAAAATGTTTTCAATACAGTTAGTTAGCCAAAAATGTAATGTATAAAGGACCAATCGCAAAGTCACTGAATAGTTATGTCCCAGGCTGAATAACTCTAGAGTTAGAGAGCTGAAAAGCAGAAAGTAGTGTTCTGGCTATTATGTTAGACATCCAGTCACTCCAGCCTTTATACATTACATTTTTGGCTAACTAACTATATTACAACCATTTTTATTTTGTGCAGCTTGTCTATTTACCCAGTTTTTATTTTTGCACAGAACTGTTCCTGTAAGATGCATTTTATAGGGACATCTCTGTTAGGGCCCTGCACTCCCCTGCATTCCGTTTTGCTGCGTTCAGCCGCAGGGGAGCGCAGGTATAGACGCACTCGATGCAACATGCTGCATTTTTCCTGCGTTTGGCACCTACATGCGTTCGTGTGAGTACAGCCCCATTCAAAATAATTGAGTGCGGCTGAACGCAACAAAACGCAATGCAGGGGAGCGCAGGTAAAAACGCCCGTGTGTAAGGGCCCTAACAGACGACCACTTAACAAGTACCCCTTTGACAATAGAAAGGAGAGTGCCCCCCTGTCCCTATTTGAACTCCTCATCGCAAAATTGCCAATGGGTTGCAGATCCTTTCAGAAAAAGTTGTTGTTACTCCATTCAAGAACTCCCTCTTGCAATAGACAATGCCATGCAGCAAATAACTACCAAAAAGAAGACAGTTTGGAAGGCTCTTAGGGGGTTTTATATCAATGGTCAAATTTTAAAGCTATGTAACCTTATTTAGACCTTGAATGAACTTGAATGGTTTCCAATTTAAGAAAAGTCGGTGTTAAAGGAACTGTTCACTGTAAAATAAAAACTAGGAAAATGGATAGGCTGTGCAAAATAAAAAAATGGTTCTAATATATTTAGTTATCCCAAAATGTAATGTATAAATGTTGGAGGGACTGGATGTCTAACATAATAGCCAGAACACTACTTTTCAGCTCTCTTGGTTTCCGCTGATTACCAGGCAGTAACCAATCAGTGACTTGAGTGGGGGGCATATGGGCCATAACTGTTTGCTTTTGAATCTGACCTGCATGCTAAGGATCAATTGTAAACTCACTGACCAGTTATACCCCATGTGCCCCCACCCTTCAAGTCACTGACTAACTCAGAGTTAGAGAGCTCAAAAGCAGAAAGTTGTGTTCTTGCTTTTACGTTACACATCCAGTCACTCCAGCCTTTATACATTACTATTATTATTAATATGTATTTCTATAGCGCCAACATATTTAGTAGCGCTGTACATTGCAATTTTGACTAACTATATTAGAAACATTTTTTATTTTGTACAGCCTATCCGGTTTTTATTTTTACACTGAACAGTTCCCTTAACAACGAGAAAACTCAAATTGATTGAAAAAGGGTGGTCAACCTTTGCGTTAAAGGGGAATTCACCCCCCTCCCACTGGCGTACCTTTCCCCCAGAGCTATTGCCCCTAAGTTGCTACTTACCCCTCTGTGTAGGTCCCCTCCAGCAAAGTTCACAGGGGCCATCTTCTTTTCCAACCTCTTCTTCCTATGCCCTCCTCTGTTCCAATAGATCCTTCCTGGATCCGGCTCCGTCAGCAGCACATGCGCAGTAGGACGCTGGTGCTACTGCGCATGCGCACGAAGTTCAATTGGCAAACTTCGCAAATCCAGGAAGAAGCGGTTGGAAGAGAAGATGGCCCCTGTGAACTATGCTGGAGGGGACCTATACAGAGGGGTAAGTAGCGACTCTGGCAATAGGCCGGGGGGGGAAGAAGGGAGGGCGGCCTACGGGGGGGGGGGCTTAGGACCGGGGGTTTAATTCCCCTTTATCATTTAGTATGTTATAGAATGGCCCAGTCTGAGCTACTTTTCAGTTGGTCGTCATAATTTTTTTTTTATATATTTTCCCTATTCTTCTGACTCTTTCCAGCCTTCAGATGGGGATCACTGACCCCATCTAAAAAACAAATGGTCTGTAATGCTATAAATGTATTATTATTGTTACTTTTTATTACTTAATACATCTTCCTCTAAGGTTCAAAATGTTATTTGCTTTACTTGATTTGATCTACCTTTTCTCTATAGAGACACTTGTAATACTTTATTTCATAAATCATTTAGCATTAAATAATTATACAACTAATTTCAATCTTCTAATTTTTATCAGTGATTATCAGTGAAGGAAACAGAATGATCAGTTTCTGTTCTACATAAACACATGTAACTGATATGCCTTTTTTTGTTAGGATTTGCAAATGGTTATAAATGTACTGTGAGTCTGGTCTGTGTGAGTCTGTTTTTTTTTTACTGAACTAGAGGATGCTTTTTGCTTATCTATTCACTGGCTTTTGAAGTGGTCAACTCATCAGTCATTGCAAGTAGTAACTGGGTTAAGTAGCCTTCAGCTCAACAAAAGCACTAATGTTTTCTTTTCCATTTTTTTTAAATTTCCTTTTTGTATCCACATTTCCTTCCAAGACCAAACAAACACTCCTACTGACTCTGCAGCACAAAACATACAACTATAACTTCTTTTTTTTGTCATTAAACTTATGCTCAGAAAATATATTTAGCACATCTGGTCCCAGACTCCTCATCTTTTTTTATCTATTCATAACAATTAGAAAGTCGCAGACATCCACTAGTGAGATTCTTTCCCACAGTGTCAATATATTTTATTCAAATATGGCAAACATAATTATGTAAAAGTTTGTAACTCTTCAGTTCAGTGGCCACACATTTTATCTGTAGT
>CM044437.1:56790987-56807174 GCA_024363595.1 Xenopus borealis
GCCACTATGATTGGAGATCAGAGAGAAAGTAAAACAAATGCTGAGGATGATAAAAGAGAAATGATGTATTCAAAAGTAAATGGGTAGAGTTGAACAGCATTCCTACTACTCTTGCATTCATCAGTCTGAATGTTTGTAATTGGGATATTCATTTTACTTCACTGTATCATCATATGATTACATTTCATTTGATTGAAGGAGAAAATATATGTCCAGTGTGGCCAGTGGATCATTGCATATACAGGCAGTCTTAAGTTGAATTTGTATGTAAGGTGAAACATATACATTTTAGGGATGCACCAAATCAGGGGATTCGGTTCAGGATAGGATCCAGCCTTTTTCAGCGGGATTCAAATTTGGCCTAATCCTTGTGTCTGGCCGAACCAGTTTGGATATGTAAATTAGGGGTGGGGAGGTAAATCAGGTGACTTTTCATAACAAAACAAAGAAGTGAAAAAAAATGTTCATGCTTTTTCCTTTCCCACCTCTAATTTGCATATGCAGATTCGGTTCAGCATTCAGCCGAATCTTTCACTAAGGATTTGGTGATTTGGCTCCCTGTGCTGTATTAGATATTTCTTAGGATAAAAACCATTTCATACGTATTTCTTGAGTGAACACTTTATGGACAGCCTCACTGGCAAGTACATAAGAAAGCTGCTATGTTGTGAAGCTGAGCTTTGCTCACAGTTCAACCCAGTGTGCATCTGTCAGGGGCATCAGTAATAATGATATGGAAATTGTTGAGATACCCTGGCAGGTATACATTAGCTGGATTATTTAAAGGGGGTCATTCACCTTTAAGTTAACTTTCAGTATGTTATAGAATGGCTAATTATATTTGCCTTTTTCTTCTGACTCTTTCCAGACTTCAAATGGAGGTCACCGACCCCATCTAAAAACAAATTCTCTTCAAAGCTACAGATTTTCTGTTACTGCTACTTTTTATTACTCCTCTTTGTATTCAGACCCTCTCCTACTAATATTCTAGTCTCTTATTCAAATCAATGCATGGTTACTTGTATAATAATTCAGACCCTAGTAAGCAAATTGTGGAAATGGCAAACTGGTAAACTGCTGAATAAAAAAGCCACAAATAATAAAAAATTTAAACCAACTGCAAATTGTCTCAGAATATTTTCTACACCATACTAAAAATTAACTCAAAGGTGAACAACCCCTTTAACACAATGCCTATCGGCAGCTTTTATCGGCCTGTGTATGAGAGCCTTAAGAGGTAAACAACGTTTAAATCTACATAACTAAATTATATCGGCTACTTCTTAAAGGAAAAGTAAATGTTTTTCTTTATCTCTCTGTAAATTTGCTCTAAACAGCCCCCCAGATTAATGTACCTTAGTCCCTGCTGCAAGTCTGCTCTGGTTTCTGTGTTATCAGCAGCTTCTTTCCCTTCTTCCTGGTGCAGAGTGAAGCCCAGCCCCTTAGCTTACTGAGCAGTCCATTTGCTGCTGTTCCACAATAGAGAGGAAGAGGGAGCCAGTGTTTCATTAGTAAGCTAGTTTCCCCAAGCAAAAGCTGCTACACACACTGCTCTCTGCTATGTCATAGTATGCAAATGATCTCCAGGACTAGTCCAAGAGATAAGGTCAGCTCAGTAAGCTAAGGGGCGGGGCTTCACTCTGCACCAGGAAGAAGGGAGAGAAGCTGCTGATAACACAGAAACCAGAGCAGACTTGCAGCAGGGACTAAGGTACATTAATCTGGGGAGCTGTTTAGAGCAAATTTACAGATAGAAAAAAAAAAGGTTTACTTGTTCTTTAAGCTACCCCTATGTTGCCAGATCTGCTTGTTTGGCAAGGCAGATGAGAGAACTTCTGCTGCACCATATACGTTGTCTTTTCATAGACATCAAAGTGGTGAGAGGAAGTGTTCACAGATCGATACACATGCTGATAAGCCTTAAAACATCTACTTAAATTGTGAGTACCTGCAATTCTGCTTCATAGCAAGTATTTTAAGATGTTACTACTCCATACAGCATATTTTTCTTCACAGATATCGTGACTATCGGCACCTTTTCATTAGCGCACAGACAATTGGACTTATACTGTTGACTATTTAAAGGACACGTGGATCCTTTTCCCGTCAGTGCTGCTGGCTCGCTGAAGGACTTAGCGCAAAGTGATAATTTTATTGTTTATTCTCAACTTGGCCACACCATACTGGCCAGTGATTGGATTATAAAGCCTGGTCCTTTACAAGAGAACCACATGAACAAACTAATGCAGTCCTAGTCAGACAGGATAATGACATTTGGTCAGAAATGGGTGTGGCAGGCTTGTTGGTGGACCATATGCATGGACAGATACTCTGTTCTGGACCAAGTTGTCAGCTTTCATCAGGCCACCTTTAGTGTCATCAAGTAACTTGTCTGTGAAATGACTTAGTATTGGGGAAACTATTATGATAATACTGTACTTAGTATGATGTTTTCTCGAGAGCACAAAAGAAAAAGAGACAATGTAGCTAACTATAGATGGGACTTATTGCAAAGAAACAGAGTTTTGGCATCCTCTGAATGACCATATGGAGAAGTTCAGAGTAAAAAGCACAGATATAATTTATTGAACATTTTAACTCTCCTGCTCTGTCAGGCATTGTCCCATATTAACACCCGATTCTCTACATTAAAATAACTAAAGCACAAATAAAAAGTGTAAAATGTCAGATCGTGTGTTTTGTAGCCATATATTTTAATGTATATAAAAAATAATTCATGTGCCGTAATGTAGCATTAATTTTGTACAGTATTTGGTCAAATTCAGCAGTTACACTGAAGTATAAGTCAGGCCTTGATGCATACAGTTGAGCATGGGCTTTATTTTTCAGCTATTTGGATCTGATTCTGCCAGACCTGCAGGGAACTAGTTAAATTCAGTAATTTAAGGATTAACCCGTTGCTTTTGGCAGAGAGGGAGCTCACTTCTTAGTAATGTATGTGTCAAGCCCCTCTGGCAGCATAGGGATTAATTAACTGTCACACTAGGATGGAGGAGATGGAAAGTCTAACAAACAGAAAACATGGCAACCAGTTCAATTCTCATAAAAAATGTTCCAGGTAAAATGTTCCTAAAGAGTGTTCCAAGACTAAAATCTACTGTATGTTACTCCAGAAGGCTCAGAGAGTCATTTTTTCTTCATTGGAAGACTTTTTTCTCTACCTACATTTGCAGAATCTCTTAAAACAGCTGAAGTCCACTAGCAGGATCCCGGAAGGACAACATAATAGGCGTACTTTAATTATTCTTTGGACAGTGGACACATTTCCGTGCTGAGCCTCTTCATTGCAAAAGAGTTGCACAGTGTATCCCCTGGAAAGAACACCAGGTGGATTTTACTGAAGCCCAGGAAGGAATGGGCTAGACAATAAAACCTGCAGCTGGATGTGTTGGGTCTCCTTTTATTGTTTTTGGCTCGGATCATCAGGGAGGGACCTGTGTACATTTGACACATTCCTTGCTCTGCGTCTACTCATTTTCTCCATATACTTTTGGTGACAAATAATTTGGGAGCACATCATTTGTTATTACTATATAATTTGTCTTACGTGATGTAACTATTAACTGTCAAGCAAGCAGATCCACAGAGGTCTACCATACCTGCCCCTCTTACAAGCATATTTGAAGTGTTTAGTTTATAAGGCCTTGCAATCACCTTATGCCTTATAAATATAGAGTATGAATAAACAATACCAATGGGGAGCAGTGCAAATCAAAAATATATATAGTTTCAAAGAAGGATATCTGCACATATTTTACTGTAGATGTTTCTGACCCATAAAGGAATAGTAACACCAAAAAATGAAAGTGATTTAAAGTAATGAAAATATCATGTACTGTTGCCCTACACTGGTAAAACTGATGTCTTTGCTTCTGAAACCCTACTATAATTTAAATAAACAAACTGCTCTGTAGCAATGGCGGAATTTGAAAAAAGACAATATGGCACAGCTTTAATAACCAATAACATTACGTTCTACAGAGATTATCTGATGTGTAACTTTAGCTATTTCTCCTTTGAATGGCTGCCCACATTGCTATACAGCAGCTTATTTATATATATCAGTATTCCCCAGTACTTTCTAATGTTGTCTTGGATGGAGCAAGCACCTTAACCATGAATATGGAATGGGAAGTCTCGTGTTTTTTTCTAAAGCCTGCCATTGGAGTATTTAGGTGATCGACATGCGTGGTTGACGTTTCCTGCTATTCTTGATTTTTTTTCCTTCCCACTTTTCTTTTATTTCTTGTCTTTTGTTTATTGTAGATTTCAAATGTATATATATTTTTGGAGTAATTGTTATATATATTTGTGGATTGGTATGTAGGGGTTGTGTGGGTGTTTTAGATACCTATGTATTAAGCACATGTCCTTGTTCATTGTTTATGGATAGTATGTAGTATGTTCTATTGATTTATTCCTTGTTGGGAAAGGTTATGATAACTCTTAGGGTTAATCCTGGTTTTATTGGAGGGGCTGGATCCACCCTGGATTTAAGGGGAATGGCTGTCAGTAGCTTCTGGTGAAGTGGCAGGAAGCTGGGAAACGCATAGAGCAGGCAGCCCTTAATATGTCGGGGCACGCTGTTTTTTGATTTTAACTATGATTAATACATTTCTACTTTTCTAATGAATGGATGCTGGCTTCTTTTGGTGCTCCATGTTTTTTAAATCCTGTATTAATATCAGTCATGTGGGATCATGGATTACACATAGCACATCAGAGCTTTGCAGGGTTGGTAAGTGCTCCCACTATTTCTATTGTTCTAGAATACTAGGAATTCAGAAATTCCAGAGATAAGGAGTAAGAGAGAAAAGATTAAGGTTATGGAGTGTATGTGGTTGGGGTAAAAGGGAGGTGACTACAAGAAAAGAACATAGAAGAAGCCCAGGAACATTTGGAAACATTAGTACAGGTATGGGATCCGTTATCCGGAAACCTGTTATCCAGAATGTTCCAAATCATGGAATGAACATCTCCCATAGACTCCATTATAATCAAATAATCCAGATCTTTAAATATTATTTTCTTTTTCTCTGTAATAATAAAACAGTAGCTATAGTAGATATAATTAATCCTTACTGGAAGCAAAATCAGCTTATTGGTTTTATTTCTTGTTTACATGGTTTTCTAGTAGACTTGTGGTATGGAGATCCAAATTATGGAAAGATCCATTATCCAGAAAACCCAGGTCCCAAACATTCTGGATAATAGGCCCCCTACCTGTACAGGTAAGATTTGGCATCCCTTTAAAAAGAAGCCTTTTATCCTTAAAAAGCTGAATTACAGGACAGAAGTAAATCCCACACTTGCCAGTTGGTGTGGTGGAAGCCCAGGGGAGTAAGCCATAGAAAACGGGAGCAGGCATGGTGAAATAAACAGGTTTAATGGTGATTGAGGATAATACACGAAAAGTTCAAAATAAAGTCTTTACCAATGAAGCAATGAACAGGCGGCAGCAGCAAGGAATCAAGGTATCGGGAACAAGGTATCAGAAGACAAGGTTGGCAGGTCATCCAAGAAAGACAGGATACAATTAACAAGGTATATAAAGGGAAGAGATTAGAAACAGGAGAAACAGGGAGGAAAAAAACTGGGAAACAGACAGAAATGCAGAATAATAAAACATGAATTCAGGACCAGCCCTAAGAGCCTCCAGTGGCTCATGGAGTAAGTTCACCCAACAGTCCAGACTACAAGTCCCCAGAGTTCAAATTCCGGGCTGGCCATCTCCCAAAGAGTACATTTTAAAAAACAAATCTGATTTTTAAAAATAATTTCCTTTTTCTCTGTAATGATATAATGTTTTTTTTTTAGCAGACTTTAGGTATGGGGATTGATTTACAAAAGGATCCTTGGAAAACCCCAAGGTCCTGAGCATTCTGTATAATAGATCCCATAACTGTAAAAAGATGTAGAGATGCAGAGTAAGATTTCCTTTGCCTAACAGCAAGCCATTGCAAAGATTTCAGCAATGAAGGGTGCGGTTTCCTAACTTGGTCAGAAGAATTCTGTGTAAAAATTTTAGTTGACAGTATAAAATACATATAAAAAATGCTTGAGGATCAGAATTTTATTTTTTTGTGAACTAGAGATCCTTAGCTATAAAGTCCACTTGGGCAGAGACTGATGTAAATGAGGATCATTATCTATAAAGCTATTCATAGACATGTCAGTGCGATGGTCTGTGGCCCATAGGCCTCAGAAACTGTTAAGATGGACAGTTGTTTTTTCCAAATCCATAAGGTGGGATGCACCATGTCCACTATTTGGGATTCGGCCGAATCCTTCATGAAAGATTCGGGTGAATACCGAACCATAACCAAATCCTAATTTGCAAAAATAATTTTTTACTTCCTTCTTCTGTACCAAAAAGTTACGTGACTTCCTCTTCCCGCATATGCAAATTAGGATTTGGATTTGGTTCGGCTAGGCACAAGGATTCAAATCCTAATCCTGCTGGAAAAGGCAGAATCCTGGATTTGGTGCATCCCTATTCCATACACATTACAATAACAGTCTTTCCCATGACCACAAGATTATTTGTTTTCAATACAGACATTTAGAGCTGAGTCATCAGATATACAGGTAGAAACAATAGAACTGTATCTGACGACTCAGTCAGTTTGGGCACAATGAAATAATTCCAACCAGGCCTAACGACAAGCCGACTGATATCCATGTCTTTGATGGATATGGGTCGGCTCATCTCCTGCTGAATCATAGAACAAAACAGTTCTCGACAATAAACGTGCGCAATAAACGACACTTAGCAGCAAGTTCTGCTTCTTTTTTTTTCTCTCAGCTCTCCAATATTTTCTACTACTTCTCGACAATAATATATGTGCATTGTGTATGGTCACCTTTAACTATGGGTTTGTTTTTTTATACGTTTTTTTCTTGTCCCCCATCCATCATGTGTTCTAGTAGCATTTGGGTAAACCATGTTCCCAACTCACTAAACTGTTAAAATTTTATATTGGATTTCTTATCCAGTAACCCATTATCCAGAAAGCTCAGTGTACAGTCCCTTTTCTCTGTAATCAATTAATCATTTGTGGCCCATAGCCTTGGAAACTGTTAAGATGGACATCAATTGTGATCCCACCTAATTTTTTATGTTTAGATGTTTTTGATAGTTTTAAGGTATGGAAATCCCACTTACAGAAAGACTACTTATCCCCCTACTACTACCCCAAGATTTATGGATAATACATCTGTACAGTGTATTGGCTTTCAGTAGCAGCTTTACTGATCGCTTTCCTTCCTGTCACTAATTTGCATGTGCAAATTAGGATTCAGATTCTGTTTGGTATGTGGCTGAATCTTTCATGAAAGATAAGGGGATTCGGCCGAATCCTAAATAGTGGATTCTGTGCATCCCTACTATTACTATATTCCAATAGTTCAAGGGACCTCTGCCATTGACTTCTGCTTGAACGTGGCAGGTTTTAGGTGGAAAATAGTTGAATCAGAACTGTTTACAGGGTCGAGGTACAATAAAGCTCACATTTGAATTCAAATTTGAGTTGGTGGTTTTAAATTAAGTTTTGACCAAAAAATTTTTTTTTTGAAAATTCTAATTTACCATTCAAACCTTAGTTCAGTAGGATTGAAGTTACAGCTCAAAAATGGCAGCAACTAATTGTAACTAATTTCCCACACCTGGACTTAAGGGGTAACTGCTCTTGGGGGCCTCAAAGTTTGGGAAGCTCTGCCTGAAGGTGGCTTAGGATAAGATTTAATGATCAATGGTAACACTGGCCATAGACGTAACAATTACAATCTTTCTCGGAAAAGATCTTTCCAAGAAATATTGTTCGTTTCAACACACACGTGTAGAGCTGAATTGTCAGATGTGCAGGTTGAAACAATAGAATTCTACCTGTATCTGATGATTCATCACTAACAATGACCAATGTTAAGGGTGCATTCAAAGGCATCCGATCAAAATTTTCCATCCAGCCCCATCAACCAGCCGACCGATATCTAAATCTTCTGCCGATATCGGTCGGCTGATTTGCCGCCATACACGCACCGAAATTTGTTTTGTATGATATTATTTGTGCGTTTATGGCCACCTTAATACTGTCTTCAATATCCCTGGAGTTCAAATAAATGATGTCTGATGTATGTAAACTTGGTAGCTAATACTGAACCACAAGGGGGGGAGTAGACAGCAGTAAGTATCTATATTAGAGAGTCAGTAAGAATGATAATTAAAATGCTTCTGGAAATTTGTGGGGGAGGGGAACAAAACAAATTCATTACATACAATTAAAACACTTGTTTGCAGTTTAGGATTTTAAAACAATATGTTTTGCAGGCAGGGCACCAAGCATCATTCATAATACAAAAACCGTTGTACTGTTTCATTGAAATACGTTTTGCGTGTATTTTTTTTTTTTTTGACTACCACTACACACATTTTTATGGGTGTTCTTTGCTCCAGAGAGATTGTTTTTCATTGCAAGCTTCACTGGCAGTGAAAAGGTCAAGTTTTAGTGATTGGAAATGTATTTTTTTTCGATAGAGTAGACTGCATGGGAATGAGTTCCAGGCTTTTTCCTGAGTTGTGTGTGGTCTCATCTTACAACTATTCCACCAAATCGGGTTTAACAGTTTTAACTTTCTAAGCAAATCTGACAAAGCTAAACTCCTAAAGATATTGCTGTCTGTTTAGAAGAGAGAATGAGAAAGATAATGTCTGTAAATATTTACACATAAAGACATGCTCTACAGCAATTGTATACATATGGTTTTACTCTGCGAGAATTGCTTTTACAGTTCTCTTTCCTCTCACTTCTGATTTCAGGTTGATCTTAAAATGATTTCATTGTTTGGCCATAACTTTATTTCCACTTAAAATTCTGATCCTCCAAAATGATATTTCACTCCCTAATTAGGGTGGAAAGAAGAATGATTGCAGTGTGTCCGTTAGTCAGGAAACAAGCACTCTGTCTCTCATTGTTGAGGGGCTCTGAAACAGGACCACACATTTTTGAGTTGGTACCTCTTAACCTAGGTACTCCATGGGACACATTTAAAGACATTACTGGATTGTATGACGGAGCTTAGAGGTATCTTTACTTACATTTGAGATAAATATCTAAAGAGAAATGGAGAAATCCAGCAACCAATCAAATCTTTATAGAGCACAAAAAAATGGAGCACCAAAGGAGCCATTAAACGAATAAAGCGGGCAGCTTACAAAATGTTCTGGGCATGCCTTTACCATTTTTAATGATTTTTCAATAAATCCCTATTTTTTTACGGACGAATAATCGGTGCTCCATTTTTTTTGTGCTCTATATGGAACTTGGCTGTGTGGGATTGCAGTGTATGTGTAGCTTGCTGGAGCTGAACATTGACCGGTAAGTGCTCCCATGTATATTCATTGCTGGGCAACTGAATCTTTGCTTATGTTTTCTTACTTATAGGTGGCTGTTTAAATCTAATTGCTGATTTAGGACAGAGACAGACGAGAGGATTCAGGGCCTCTTCTTTGGACTACTAATCTCCTTCCCACCGGCGAGAATCTAAATTTCCAAAGTCGCCCAAAGTTTCCCCACGAGTCGGATAACGAAGTGCTCCAAGTGCCATCCCGCCTGCGATTTAGATTCTAGCTGGTTGGGGAGGCAGTTTGTGGGGTGCTTAGTTGCCTGAAGAAGAGGTGATTTGTCGCAAGGCGACTGAAGGTGGCCATACAGTCGGCAGCTTATTGGCCCATGTATGGGGCCCTCCAATGGGGTTTACAGATCGATATCGGGTGGGACTACAAATCCCGTTGGATCACATCTGTTCGTGGATGCGGTCCCGCGATCCGACTGCCTGTATCTCCTCTATTGTGATCCAATCGTTTGGCCCTAGCGCCCACTATCGGATCCCCCCGATATTGCCCACCTCAAGGTGGGCATATTGTGGAGAGATCTGCTCGTTTGGCAATATATATGTATGGCCACCTTAAATTTCCCTGAATCTTCTCGTCTGCCCCTGCCCTTAAAGAGGATGTGAAGGAGTGAGACTGGCTTGGTAATATGGTATGCTTATGCAGAAACTACTTTAGACAGGGAATTTAGAATTTCAAAAACTTGCTGTGCTCTCATAAGTCATAATTTGTGTATGTATATTTATAGATAATCTTACATCTGCCCTTTTAGAGAAATTTAAGGAAAAATAAACCTTTTTCTTGGTCATTAACTTTTAGAGATTGTACTGCTCAAAGCATGCCATTAATTAAACACTTTGTAAGTTATAATCTGGAAAATTCATACCAAAAGGAATAGTAGTAAGTACTTGAAAAGCCATTTTGTAAGGTAGTGTTATTGGTAAAAATAATAAACAACGGATTCTCATCTCGCGGAAGATCAAAGCTGTGCCTTGGTGGTCTTTTTATAAAAATTTAAGATAATCAGTGTAATAGTAGAGTATATTAAAGCCTCTGCAGTTTGCCTTTAGAAGTAAAGGGAAATTGTAACTACATTTACTAGTATTTTGAAGTTTATTTTATAACCACAAAGATTTTAAAAAGAAAAAGTAATTTGTATTTCCCTTTGATTTGAAACAACTCTTGCCATGTTTTTTAATAACACAGGGCAATGGGGAAGTGGCAGGGGGCATTAAGGGTAATATTTGTAAAGAATGTCTAGGTACTCTCTGCACTTGTGATGTGCACCCCATGTTGGAGAGCAGAAAAGGTAAGTGCTTGGTCTGAGGGGAGAGAATGTGGAATCAGGAAGATCTCAGGCAGCAAGAGCAATAATTGGCCATGGTTTTAAAAGGATAGCTTGAAACTGCAACTGGTGAAACAGATAAGTGACAACTCTTTGACAAATCTCATTTATTTAAAGGAACAGAATCTTTGTGGATTGAGTTTTTTTTTGTTTAAAAATAAATGTTTATGTTCCCTCTTTAACTGTTAGTCATATTGTTTGACACGAGTTCACAAGCACAGTCAAATATTTACAGTACCATAAATTTTATATCAATATTATTGTTCACAGAAATAGGCTGATTTCATGGCCGCTGTCACTTCATTGGGTTAACTAAACTTTGTGAAACTCCTATACTGCCTCACCCACACAATAACACTTTCATTTCCTGAGTTCTAATCCTCTCACCCCATATAATTCAGAAATCTGCATTCTCAGCAGAAAGGTGTAGTTCTTTTGATAAACTAATACTCTGGATCAGTATTTGTTTCTGGAAAATTTCTATTTGCTTGGCAGAAATTCTTCTTGGAATCTTTAAAACTCTAAAGGGGGTTAAGTAGATTTTTGCCTTAATACTCCCCATTGTGTTACAGACAGCAAAAGCATCTATTGAATTTATAGCAAGGATATTCAATTGGCAGCCCCTGGGCCACAAGAATATCCGGCAGTAACACAGTACAATTAAAGGATCATAAAATATATGCAGCCAAAATATTTTAACAGTTTGGGACAAATGGACTATTTTCAGGGGGCTATAGCACCAAAAGGAATGGAGCTTATATGCATTTTTATTCTCTGTCCTCTTTAATGTGCTATTTATGATATCGGAAAACAGTATTAGTGTTGCGTACTATAGAAAAATGCTGTAATATAGAATATATATTTGCATTATAAAGACATAGATAACCTCTACGCCTGGTTTGTGGATTTAGTCACTTGTCTGTGTGTGTGGATACAAGGAGCTAGCGTCTCTATTTTAAAAATACCCATTATGCTGTTTCAGACTAAGATTTAAAGGGGTCATGGCACTACAGAATCACAGAGACCCATATAGCAACCACAGGCCCAAATAAATATTGACTGTCAATCTTACAGCAGCCCCTCTAGCATTTGCCAGAATCAGCTAATTTCCAGTCTGGATCTGCCACTATTTAGTTTTTATAGACTGATGTATTTTCTCTATACAGATATGGTACCTGTTATGCAGAAGGCTCAGGACCTGAGGGTTTTCCGGATAACTGAGTTTTCCATAATTAGGATCTGCTAACCTTAAGTCTACTGTGGCCGAAACCTTTCAGTTGGGATGTACAAGCACCTGTTCACAAACTCCTTACGATTTGCTTAGGTGTAGTTGCTTGTTTCACAAATGAGGCACTACTTAATTTGGTGTCAACTGAGAACCCGACTTCTCAGAAATTTCACAAGAGTTGTTTTAGCCTAATTAAGGTAAGGGCTCTGGAAGACACTTCATTCAATCTATTATTCAGTTATGAGCATCAATAAAATAGAACAGTTCTCTTTTTGGGAAAGCCAAAATATGCACCAACTTGGTGCTGTTAATGACAATGTTAAAAGAAATCAAAACTGTAAGAATTTCTTAATCTGACATTTTCTATTTTTACTAGTTAGATTTTTTTGTCATTGTCTAAATAGACATGTACAGAATCTTTACATATCTGCTCAGAATGTAACAACAAACAATCCATTAACCGCAGATATGCGGTCAAGAGCACTGCAGAATACTGACAAAGAGCACTTGAGTAATTCCAGTGATGCTAGTAAGATCACTGCAGAAAATAGTTAGATGATATTAAAGGAAAACTATACCCCGAAAATGAATTTTTGAGCAACAGATAGTTTATATCAAATCAAGTGACATATTAAATAATCTTACCTACCTGGTATATATATTTAAGTAAATATTGCCCTTTTACATCTCTTGCCTTGAACCACCATTTCATGATGGTCTGTGTGCTGCCTCAGAGATCACCTGACCAGAAATATTTCTAACTGTAACAGGAAGAAGTGTGGAAGCAAAAGACACAACTCTGTCTGTTAATTGGCTCATGTGACCTAACTTTATAGTTTGTTTGGTATGTTTGTGTGCACCGTTGGATCTTAGGATCCCAGGAGACTGTCCTTATTTTTTAAAATGGCTATTTTCTATTTATGATTACCCAATGGCACATGCTACTAAAAAAGTGTATTATTATGAAAATGGTTTATTTACATGAAGCAGGGTTTTACATATGAGTTGTTTTATGCAATATCTGTTTATAGAGACCTACATTGTTCGGGGGTTATAGTTGTCCTTTAACTCCAGAATGCCAGTATGATCACTAAAGAAAAAGGTCAATGGCAATGGTGCCACAAATTCTTAATCAATATGAGATGACTGTATTTAAAGGACCTCCTTGTCCTTGCAGGGATTGTCAGATTGAATGATGAATTTTTGAAAAATTTTTCAATTTATTTTAGCAGACTCAACAGTTTCTGCACTCCCACAAACTGTGAATCTCAAGGTCCGCTATAATTACTTGGCCTCGTATGACATTGGGGAAACTGTCTAATACATAATCTGTATCTCCATGAATTGGACTTCCCATTTACCCCCATCCCCCCCCCAAATCCAGTCAATCTGTAATACACTGTAGGCCCCTGGAAATTGGTTTTCTACTCCTGAAGAAGGGAGGTATTACCCCCCCAAAACGTTGATATTATGGTGGCATGAATAAAAGGGGTACACTCCCCGACTGCAAAAACAACTGTGTGTGCGGACCGTCTTTACAGTCGTACGGTTGCTAAGGGACCCGGCCGGGTCGACGGTGGACCAGCACCACTGCTGCAGGTCAGTGGAAGGAAGGTGTGCGGTAGAGACAATACAACTACTCCTGTTTTAGACATTCTTTGCACAGATCACACAACACAAAGACAGAATATGTCATAAACTTATTAAGAGTTCCTTCTTCTATTATATATGTTTATGGCTTATGGAATTTGGTTACATGCCATTTTCATTTTAATACAATGTAAAGACTTGCAACTCATAGTACAATTTTCAGTAGTTACAAGGTGCTTTTGAAAGGGACTATATAACATCCATATTATAGTAGCAATGGAGGAGGTCCTGAGTACTAAACATAAAGGTAGCATTTCAAAATGTTTTAAAAAAAATCTCTTTAGTTTAACCCTTTTCTGAAGGAAAATACTCTTTATGCTCAATATATTTAGCAACAATGTTATATTTGGAATACTTTTAATCTGGCAGCAAATTATAAACTGAATTTGATTCAGTTTGAGATATATATAATGTTCTGCTCAATTCTAGACCTGGAGAAAAATATTTGGAAAGCAAAATGCAACGGAAAACTTTTTTTTTCTTAATTTGTATTCTCTCTGGAAATATTCTATTAATATTTGCAGTGTCTTGGCTTCAATTATTCGCTCAGTGGTCTGTAAAGAATAGCCACATAATTTGAATATACAGACATCTTACACCCCAGGGGCTGATGTGTGAGCGATTGTAATGAGTCTGGTTTTTTTACACAAAATTTTTGGCTAACAAAGTGTATAATTTAGTGACTTTGCATCAGACAAGGGCATTTTTTTATTTTCTAAAGCAAGATTTAGTAAATTATTACTGTCTATAGCTGATAATGCTAAATATCTGAGAACATTCTACGGCTTCAAGATATCTCTGTCATATTTTCACATTGGCCAGGTTTTTTTTTTTTTAAGGGTTGGCTACTGAAGGTCCCGTGCATGACTGACAAGCAGATGTGCTTCCCTCACTTTTTTTTAAATTTTAAATGGTTATGCACCAGTTTCACATTATCCCTTTGTGGGTCATAAAGTGAGTAACAGAGTTGGCAGCAGAGGGAGATAAACAGCTGTGTATTCTAAGAACACAATCATCTCAGGCTCATGGGTTTCATTGAAGTCTGCCTAAAATTCACACCCCATATTACTTTCCTATTGTCTGTGGAAAGAAAGAACAATGCAAATCCAATGGGGAAAAAAAGGAAACTAAAAGCAGTGTGTGTATGTGTGGAAAGCCTTATGTGCCTAAAACTAAATCTGAATATTCTCCATAAGGAAAGAACTTTGGCTGGCCCAGGCATTTGGCTTTCCTGATACAGTTCAGGAGTCCAGTTCTAACTTCTTGGACTCTCATACTTTAAGCCAATAGCAGCTGGGAGATCTGCAGACGGGTCATGTTCACGAAGGAAGGCCAGGAAAATATGTCTTATTATTTTGAAATTATATTGTAGGAATGACTACAAGATAAACGGAACTATGCTAAAGGGTCATTTGGAACTTTTTCCAGAAGAGATAAGGCACACACAAGTTAAAATGTGCAAATATCCACACATTTGTTCACAAATTCCTACAAATTTACCAAGTGCAAGTTATGAGAGGAACTCCTTTAGACGTCTAAATAAAATTGGATTAGACCACATGTAAAAAAAACTGTTCTTTCTAACTAAATATGGTCAATATGAGGTGTTCATGGAGGTCCAGGCAGTGGCAAAAGTTGAATGCAGGAGTGGAAGTGTCTTTTAGTTTACCACGGCTCTATATTTAGCCCATTTTCTATGATGTGCTAGTATATTAAGGAGGTTGTTTATCAGATGTCGAATTATTTTTATACCTCGAATGAACTCAAATGGTCTCTAATTTAAGATAAACTCAAATGGAAGAAAACCGATTCAGCGAGTTTGAGGTTAGCAACCTCAAAACTCAAAACCGTGAATCGCTAAAATTTTTCAGGCAAAACCCTCTGAAAAAATCCCCAAACTTCATGAAGGCTATTTACGTCTTCACGTGGTTCAAGGGACATCTGCCATTGACTTCTACATGACCTTGACAGATTTTATATGGTGAATTTATATTAATTCTCGAAAAACTATTTTTTAACCCGAAAATGTAATTTGTGACCAAAATAAAAAACCTTGAACTCAAACCTTAATAAACAACCCCCTTAATGATTCCTATTAGGGATGCATCAAATTCAGGATTTGGTTTGGGATTTGGCCAGGATTTTGGCTTTTTCATTTGCAAATTAGGAAATGCCGTGACTTTTTGTCACAAAACAAGGAAGTAAAAAATGTTTCCCCATCCCTAATTTGCATATGCAAATTAGGATTTGGTTTGGTATATTCGGCCAAATGCAAAGTGTGGGGGGTTTGGCCGAATCCAAAAGAGTGGATTCCGTGCATCCCTAATTCCTATGTGTTTTGTCTGTTTTTTTATAGATGTACTGTAGGTATACATATATGTATATATCCATGGTGTGTTGATTTTACTCGCATATCTTAAGGGGATTCTGTTATGATTTTTATGGTGTGGTTTTTATTTCTAAATTACACTGTTTAAACTGAAAATAATTCACTCTACCATGTAAAATTAAATTCCTGAACTAGCAAGTGTATATTTTTTTATTTAGAATATTGG
>CM044437.1:56819111-56835825 GCA_024363595.1 Xenopus borealis
TGGCCCTTCTACAATATACTAAAAGTTAACTTGAAGGTGAACCACCCCTTTAATCCTTCATAAATATAACATTCCATTCCATTATTTTGTATTGCAGAATTTGAGCAATTAAAGGACAACAAGAAATTAAATATGCTGCCAATTGCTTCCTTACTTTAGGTTGTTGAACAAATATTATCACATTGCAGAACCTAAGCAGTGCCAAAATTCCAGTACAGATCACAGATTTCTTATAGAAAAATTGTCAATATAGTTTCTTCCCCCACCACACTACCACATTTTTTTTTACTAACCCTGCCATTTCAGACTTCAACATTTTTATCTCGCAGAATCCTTTCTGTTGTCTGAAAGGGTAATTTATGAAGATGCCAGACAGAAGTAGAAGAGGACTAATGGTCCTTCCCATGCCCCATCAATACAGGGAAAGCAGACAATGGTGTTAGCCTGCCCCCATTGGACCCTGACAGGGATAATACTTTGAGCTGAGGATGTCGGGTGGTGAGATGAGGGACCTTAATGAGATTTTGTACCTGGGTCTGTAAGGCTATTCTTACATTACTATGGCCAACCCAGCAGAGCTGTAGATTAAGGTTTTCTTGTAGGCTGTAAAATAAAACGACATACATTTATGCTAGCATAGATATTCCACTATATTGCAATTTAGCAAGAAAAAAATTAAGAGTAGACTGCCTGTTGAATGGCATCATTTTTTTCTAAACCAGATCCCATTCCATGCCTTAGTAAAAAAATATATAAAGGACATTGTCAGTTGCTGCTCTTTTCCCAGATGTTCTTCATCATATCATGAAAGAAGACTTGGTATTTTATTCATTATGATTATTTAGTCTATAAGTTAATTTGAGTACAGAAGTGATGACTAAAGAGCTGCGGTAATTCATCACCAGGTACCAAAGTTGCGTGCTAGCCTTCTTTGATCATTGATCATACAGTGCTGATGTTGGTTGTCTTATAACATGCACAGTCTTATACTGCACCATTGGTACACATATAATATAAGCTGATTTTTATATTTTTTTCCGTGGAAAGCATATTGTTGTGACATTTTAAGCTTCTGAACAGAAATGCTTTTGTATGAAATTGCACTCCTGATTTTGTGCCAAGAACTTTCCTTTTATGACTTTTCTACAATGGTTTCTTTTTTTTTTTAAGTGTCATAGAGAGTTGAGTCTTGCTTACAGTTTTATAAATTGTAATTTTAAATGGACATTGGGAGTTTCCATCTTCATTATTTATATTTACTACTTTTAAACAGTGAAGAAATGTTGTTATACCCATTAGAGTTAATTTATTAATGCTGGGTGCGTGTACTATTATCATCATCATCATAATTGCTCATTTTATATATAACCCTGAAGCTTATTCTGCAATGCTGAACAAGAGAAGAACATGTGCCAAACACTGCGTATTAAATGCATCTTGTGTTGGTTAGCATAATATTCTTCATCGAGTACACTGTAATCCAGTTTTTGCCTAACTTTCACCTCCATTATGGGTAAAATGCAAAATAATTATTTTAAAGGGCTTGTCCACCTTTAAATTAACGTTTGACATGATGTAGATCGTGATATTCTGAGACAATCAGAACTTTTTTTTGTTATTTGTGTTTTTTTGAGATATTTAGCTATTTATTCAGCATCTCTCCAGTTTGCAATTTTTTGCAATCTGGTTGCCTGGGTCCAACTTAGCCTAGCAACCATGTATTGATATGAGTATGAGACTTAAATATAGGAGAGGCTCTGATTAAAAAGATGAGTAATAAAAGTATAAATAATAATATGTGTGTATAGCCTTAGAGGGCATTTGCCATTGATGCGGGGGGGGGGGGGGGGTCAGTGACCTATATTTAAATGAAGAAGGCAAAAAATAAAAAAAAATGAAGACCAATTGAAAAATTGCTTAGAATCGGCCATTCTTTAGCATAGTAAAAGTTACTTTGCAGGTGAACCTCCCCTTTAAAGGAGAATTCAACCCTAGGGTTAAAAAAAAAACCCTGGGTAATGTCATCACTAATTAATACAATTGATTTCATTCAGAATACTGCTTGATAAGTCAATATTCCTATCAGAAGCCATGTATATTTCCAAACATGCCAATTCTGGAGTTTAACTTGCTATTTTCTAGCTTTCTAATGTGAGAGATAAAGGGGACCTGGTGTATATGCCAGCTTTGCACACTGTTCCTTTTTTAGAAAATGAGCCTCATTGCGCTTGTCTTTTTTGCAATAACTTCAAATAACCTTAGAGTAAGGACTTTTATTAAAGTATTAAACATAAGTAGCTGTAATAACAGGCTATTGTGTTGTTGGGGTAGAGACCAGTGGCAAAAAGTGTCTGTAACTGGGCAAATATGATTTTTGTTGAAATTAAACTGGATAGATCCTTAGCCAAGATTTTCCTAAATTTTAGAGAGAACCTGATAAGAAATACCTGCTGTACCTATTGCTCAACAGCTGGTTAACAGACAAACACGGAAATTTGAGTCATGCTTATGTTCATTGAGATATATATAGCTATTAGTGTCCAAGGCACCCTCATCCTCATTTCTGCTTCACAGCATCTCTACTTCGCATTGTATTTTACTTTTTATATAAATCTTAACGAAAATGTTTGTGATGATGATGATGATGTATATCTATAAGAGGCATATATAGCGAAAAGTGGGAGCATTTGTGAATACTGTATACAGAAAAAAGGCAGGCACTGGCAGAGACCACTCTTCCAGGCAGACTGGTACAAAAATATTTTATTAGAAGGCACAAAAATACAGCCTTATGTGTTTCATATCATTCCGATACTTAATCATAGGCCTTGTGAATACTATCATACCGCTCAACTGTCCCATTTTTTGCAAGACAGTCCAGATTTTGACAGTTCTGCTGGATTTGTATTTAAATGTTAAATGTTTATTTTTATCTCCTGCGGAAAAGTTTCCTGCACTGACGCCAGAAAAAGATTCTGAAAATGAATGCAATGAGGAGGCTTTTTGACATAACCCAGAATACCTGCACTGAGATACAATTGTAATTAATAAGGTAAACAGCTCTCTTGGGAGCTCACAGCTTAAAGGAGAAGGAAAGCTGGAAGGCAATTAATTGCCAATAGATTAGCCACAACAGTGCAAGCCAGAACACCATTTTTATTCTTTAGAATGCTTTTCCATACCTGAGTATACAGCTCTAGACACTATCTCTGTTTGTTCAGGATAGCAGCTGCCATATTATCTTGCTGTGACATCACTTCCTGCCTGAGAGAGGAGCAAACTGAGCATGCTCAAGCCCTAGCCCTGGAGGTTTAAGCTGTAAACAGGAAGTCTGAGACAGAAGCCCATGTGCACACAATAGAAGGAAAGAAATGCTGTGTTTCTTTTGACAGGACTCAGAGCAGCATTACTTTGAGGGTTTACTAGTGTATTCATATAAACCTTTCTGATAAAGCTTACATAGTTTTAACCTTTCCTTCTAATTTAAAGAGCAATTTCATTAACCCCTCAGAAATGTGTTGAAACCTTACCCTGGCAAAGGTTGTCAGAGTGTGGCCAAAAACTGGTATGGTCAAAAGAATTCACAGCGCTCTTTCTATTTTTTAAAAGTTGGGAAGTATGCATCTGAGGGACTGGTGGTACTTGAAACAGTTTGCTAAGCAAATATTTTCTAAATGATGTGCTATGGTAACGTAGAGGTTCCATCATAGGTTTTAAATAGAAGTGCAATAAAGTATAAAAAATATATAGCGCACATAACAGATCTAAGCCAGCTGAATTCAGGGGCAAGTAGTTTTCAGTAACAATACATGCACCGCCATCATGTGATTTAGCACCTGCCAAAGTTCACTATTAAAGGTTTTTTAAGAACAAACTGACTATGTGACCTTAACTCGAACCTCTATATCTTGAACTCCATGTAGTCACTTTAATGGCTAAACATAAATAAGTGAGTCTATATATCCTTCAGTCTGTAGACTGTGAGCTTACCTTGGTCTGCGGAATTCCATTCCCCTTTATTTGTTTTTCTGTCCTAAGCCTTATAACTTTGATTGTTCATTTTGGCTGCTTAGGTATTTGTTCTGCCTAAACAGCACCCTTAACCAATTACGTTTCAATGAAAAGCATTCCTCGTCTTTATTTAGGGCAAAAAAAAAAAAGTTTTGTGTGTGTCGAAAATAATTTGCATGTCTACTGTTTCCCATGAGTCTTTCTCAAATGTTTCCCACATTGAATACATTTGATTTGCCTTGCGTGCTTGGGACTTTTGTTTTGATAATTGTGCATTAAGTCACTGGAATCCGTGTGTCTGCCCCAGAAGCAATGCAGTCATTAATCTGCCCAGTAGTGCACTTATCTGCTTTCATTGCTGCACTGATAAATATTTAACCTGAAGCCCTTACTTTATTAGTTTTATGGGAGCATAGTTGGTTTCCGACTGGAAAGAATGTGTAAATGGGTGTAATAAATCTAATTTATGTGAGGGAGATTTATGTTTAGAGAGCAGTAGGGATTTAGCAAGTGAATAATGAGTTGTTTAGCATTGTTCCTTTGCTAGCAGAAGAACCAGAGTGACAGACGGCTGTGTTCAGACCATCTGCAATTCAATTAAAAGCAGCTCTCAATGAGTCATCAAAGACTAACTTTTAATTTTTGCCTGGAGCATTTAAATCCAAACCAAACTTCTTTTTTTTTCTCTCCTTAATATTTTATTAGAGTCTGACATTAAAATCTTTTATTTTGCCAGTAATCCCTGTCTTCATGGTCTGAGTTAAAACAGGCCGTATAATGTTGATGAGCTACATGGAATTTCCTAAAATAAATGAAGGTGTGGGGATTTGGAACTACCTCGTGAGAAATCAAGAAGGGCTCGCTGTGCGAAAAAAAAAAAACTCCATTCGTCAGACAGAGTGGTCAAACTAGGAAATGAGAAGCTGGTTAAGCATGAATACATTGGGAAATCTTAGAGGAAATAAAAACGTCACTGTGTTTTATAAAGGCAAAATAGTCATAGTCAAGAGTCTTTGTTTTTGAAGTACAGGCATGGGATCTGCTATCTGGAAACCCCTTAATCCGAATTACGGGATGGCCATCTCCCATAGATTTTATTCAAATAGTCCAAAATTTTAAAAATGGTTTCCTTTTTATCTGAACAGGTATGGGACCTGTTATCCAGAATGCTCTGGACTTTCCGTAATTTGGATCTTCATACCAGAAGTCTACTAGAGAATCATTTACACATTATATAAACCCAATAAGATGGGTTTTCTTCCAAAAAGGATTAACTATATCCAGAATGCTTGAGACCTTGGCTTTGCCGGATATCAGATCTTTCCATAATTTGGAACTTCATACCCTAATTCTACTAGAAAATCATGTAAACATTAAATAAACCCAATAGGCTGCTTTTGCTTCTAATAAGGATTAATTATATCTTAGTTTGGATCAAGTACAAGATACTGTTTTATTATTACAGGGAAAAGGGTAATTATTTTTAAAATTTGGAATACTTGGAATTATTTTTAAAACTTGGAATATTTGGATAAAATGGAGTTTATGGGAGAGGGCCTTTCCGTAATTTGTAGCTTTCTTGATAACAGGTTTCCGAATAAAGGATCAAATACCTGTAATAACAAAAGTAGATGTTACTTTATCCAAACTAAGATATAGTTAATACTTATTGGAAGCAAAACCAACATATTGGGTTTAATTAATGTTTACATGATTGTCTAGTATACTTAAGGTATGAAAATCTAAATTACGGAACGATCTATTATCCAGAAAACCGCATTCTGGATAACAGGTCCCATATCTGTACCTGAACAACAAATTTAAACGTTAACCTAATAGGCTGGTTTTGCATCCAATAAAGATTAATTACATCTTAGTCGGAATCAAATACAAGCTACTGTTTTATTAGTACAGACAAAAAGGAAATTATTTAAAAAAATCTAAATTATTTTAAACTTCAGGTGTATCTGGATGTTTGTGGTTTCACAACTTGTTCTCGCAAGCAAGACTGTCTAATGTGGGATGGTCAGTCAGTTCTGCCTTTAGAGATAGGTTGACCCCCAACTATGTATAGTATTTGACAGCAATTGTATATCATGGGCGTTTTCTTTAAAGGAAAAGAAAAGCTATGGAGGCATTTTATTGCCAATAGATTAGCTGCAATAGTGCAAGTTAGAATGCTATATTTATTCTGTAGAATGTTTTACCATACCTGAGTAAAAAGCTCTAGAAGTTCTTTGTTTGTTTAGGATAGCAGCTGCCATATTAGTGTGGTGTGACGTCACTTCCTGTCTGAGTCTCTCCCTGCTCACTTATAGCTCTAGGCTCAGATTACAGCAGAGAGGGGAGAGGAGCAAACTGAGCATGCTCATGCCAGAGGCAAGGAGGTTAAAGCTGAAGGCAGGGAGTCTGATACAGAAGTCAATGTGTACACAACAGAAGGAAGACATGCTGTGTTTCTTTTGACAGAGGACTCAGAGCAGCACTACTTTGAGGGTTTACTGGTATATTTAGGTGGAGCTTTCTGTTGAGGCTTACTTAATTTTAACCTTTCTGTCTCCTTTAAATGTACATGATTTTGTTACACAATATCAGTGAAGGAGGAGTATGAAGCTGTTTAGACCACCTGTAAAGATTTATTCTACCTGTATGCCTTTGTAAAATCACTACAGATACTGTAGGTTTCTTGTGCCCTTTACTCCAATGTTTTTTTGTGAGCGTATGCACTAAATCCCTGAAACAAAGATGTTGGTTTTAATCCAGGGTCTTCTATTGCCAAAGCACTGTAAAGATGCAGTTCAGAGAAGCTGCATAATATAAAAACACAGGCAAAAAAAGCACACTTACAATTATTCCTCACTCTTACAACACATATGTCACCAATCAGCTGCAATCCCATGACTTCATCAGCCGGATCCCTTTTATATTCTTTATTTTCATTTATGGAGAACATTCATAGAGGTGTTGGCTGTACTATGCCAAAGTGGACAGCACCGAGGTTTCTTTAAATGAGTAATTGACCTCCTGAAGTGGGATCATTAAATGCTATGCATCTCATTAATGTATCTAGCATTAGTGTTCCCTCAGCTGTTATACATTCTGCTCACTCATACTGCAAGTAGGGTTGCCACCTTCCCCTGTGGCTGAAGCCGTACAGGGGGGCGGACCCGTGACGTCAGTGGGCGGGCCCGTGACGCCACAGGGCTATGACGTCAATCAAACTAATCCCGCCCGGTTTTCCTTATTTGGAAAACCGGGCAGGAAGCATTGACCCAGGCAGCCCTTCAAAATACCGGGCTGTCCGGGTCAAAACCGGACAGGTGGCAACCCTAACTGCAAGTTGTATCTCATACTTTAGGAGAACTTCCTACACGTCAATAGAATATTTCTTTTCATTGTGAACTGCAATCTTCATGGATAAACCATGACTCCAAATCAGCTCTATTGGCTAATTCCAGTAGTGAATAAAGATTAGAATGGATTAGATTAGATTGGATGCTTTATACGTACAATGTCTGCTGTTGGATGGACACAAGATTGGAGCAATCATTTACTCGTAATACAGATATGAATAAGATTGTTTTGTCTCTAATAATGGTTATTTTTATATTCGTTGGGATCAAGTACAAGCTACCGTTTTGTTATAGAGAAAATAGAGAGCTTTCTCAAAAAGGGGTTTGTGAATAAAGGATCCTATACTTGCAGAGAGTACAGATATATACCCAAGACACTCTGTAGTTATGCTGATCATAATAAATTTTAATTTCAAAAAGATTGATGGTTAAATTTACTTGGAAGGCAGAACTATAAATAAATATATAGATACTGTATACAGATACAGGTGTGGAACCTGTTATGCAGAATGCTCGGGACCGGAGGTTTTCCGGGTAACGGATCTTCATACCTTATGTCTACCACAAAATCATGTAAACGTTAAATAAACCAATAGGCTAGTTATGCTTGGAATAAGGATAATTTTATAATAATAGTTGGGGTATAAGGTACTGCTTTATTATTACAGAGAAGGAAATGCTTTTAAAAAATGTGGATTATTTGATTATAATGGAGAGTATAATATATATTCTACAGTTGTGCTCATAAGTTTACATACCCTGGCAGAATTTATGCTTTCCATTTTTCAGAGAATATGAATGATAACACAAAAACTTTTATTTCACTCATGGTTAGTGGTTGGCTGAAGCCATTTGTTGTCAAACAACTGTGTTTACTCTTTTTTAAATAATAATCACTACACAAACTACCCAAATGACCCTGATCAAAAGTTTACATATCCCAGTTCTTAATACCGTGTATTGCCCCCTTTAACATCAATGACAGCTTGAAGTCTTTTGTGGTAGTTGTGGATGAGGCTCTTTATCTTCTCAGATGGTAAAGCTGCCCATTCTTCCTGGCAAAAAGCCTCCAGTTCCATAAATTCTTGGGCTGTCTTGTATGAACTGTATGTTTGAGGTCTCTCCAGAGTGGCTCAATGATATTGAGGTCAGGAGACTGAGATGGCCACTCCAGAACCTTCACTTTATTTTGCTGTAGCCAATGACAGGTCAACTTGGCCTTGTGTTTTGGATCATTGTCATGTTGGAATGTCAAAGTACATCCCATGCGCAGCTTCTGGGCTGATGAGTGCAAATTTTCCTCCAGTATTTTGGCCTTGTTGACTCCTCACCAAATGTAGCGTTTATGGTTTTGGCCAAAAAGTAACATTTTAGTCTCATCACTCCAAATGACTTTGTGCCAGAAGGTTTGAGGCTTGTCTCTGTGCTGTTTGGCATATTGTAAGCGGGATACTTTGTGGCATTTGTGTAGTAATGGCTTTCATCTGGCAACTTGACCATGCAGCCCATCTTTCTTCAAGTGCCTCCTTATTGTGCATCTTGAAACAGCTGCACCACATTTTTTCAGAGAGTCCTGTATTTCACCTGAAGTTATTTGTGGGTTTTTCCTTGCATCCCAAACAATTTTTCTGGCAGTTGTTGCTGAAATTTTTGTTTTATTTGGTTTGGTTTCAACAGAACCCTTAATTTTCCACTTCTTTATTAAAGTTTGAACACTGCTGATTGGCATTCTCAATTCCTTTGATATCCTCTTCCTGTTTTATAGAGTTCAACTACCTTTTCCAGCAGGTCCTTTGAAATTCTTTTGCTTTCCCCATGGCTTAGAATCCAAAAAAACCTCAGTGCAGCACTGGATGAAAGATGCAAGGGTCTGTCAAGAGTCCAGAAAGTCACTGACCTTTTATAAACACCCACTAATTACAAGCAAACAGATCACAGGTGAAGATGGTTACCTTATAGCCATTCTAACCCTTTTTTGTCAAGTTAGCTTGCATGTTATGAGGCCAAATCACCCGGGTAGGTAAACTTTTGATCAGGGTCATTTGGGTAGTTTGTGTAGTCATTATGATTTAAAAAGAGTAAACACAGTTGTTTAACAATAACTTAATTCAGCCAACCACTAACCATGAGTGAAAGAAACATTTTTGTGTTATTCATATTCTCTGAAAAATGGTTAAGAAATCATAAATTCTGCCAGGGTACCTCAACTTATGAGCAAAACTGTATATATATTCTGGATAACGGATTTACAGATAACAGATTTAAAGATAATATATGAATATGAACAAACCTAGGTGGTAGATCTTTTCATAGCTTTGCCTTGGGTTTTTTATTGTTTGGACAATTTTGATTGGCTATGCCTAGCAAATAATCACCCCCTCAACCTGTGGGTTTAAGGTTAGTATTTGATGGATATTTATATATTTATTTGTATCGTTCCCCTTTTGTTTGAATGTACAGAGCAGCATATGAAACTAACACTATGTGAATAAATACCTGCATATTATATAATCATCCAGTGGTGTTGTGGAGCAATTTATATTAAGAAACAGCAAACTGAAGTAAAAAATATATTATAACGTATTGTGCCTCTATAATTATGAGTATATATGCAGATAACTAGGATATATATTAGGGTTTAGTAATTGTGTGCTAAAGTGACACAAGCATGTGTTGGAGTGCTGAAATGTGAAACAGAACTTGGTTAAATATTATTAAAAAGAGTGAGGTTTACCCAGACAAACATGATGACAGCTTCTAGCCTACACTATAAAGCTCCCTTAGGGAGTTGCAAATCTTGCCGTCTTATTCATTTACTTCCTCTTCATTCTTTCCTTGACAAGTCACACTGACCTTTTTATTGCTGAATATCCCTATACCCCACCCCTTCACACTTTACTCCTTTTTTCATCTCCAATTACTTTTTACAAAGGAATTATAAGTATGGAGTCATGGCTTCCTTTATCACTCTCTCTTTCCTACTATTATCAGCCCTGCCACCCACAGTTTATCTCCCAACTAAATGTACAAAGAGCTTAGCAAACTATGTTGCACGGCAGTGTTGTCAGCTTCACAATTCGAAAATGAATATTTGAGCAACAGTTTATATCAAATTAAGTGACATATTAAAGAATCTTACCAAACTGGAATATATATTTAAGTAAATATTGCCCTTTTACATTTCTTGCCTTGAACCACCATTTCATGATGATCTGTGTGCTGCCTCAGAGATCACCTGACCAGAAATATTTCAACTCTAACTGTAACAGGAAGAAGTGTGGGAGCAAAAGACACAACTCTGTCTGTTAATTGGCTCATGTGACCTAATTTTATAGTTTGTTTGGGAAGTTTGTGTGCACAGTTGAATCATACAATCCTGGGTCGGTTGGAAGAAAATACAATCTTCCCGATGTCCAGATATCGGTCGGGAAGACCTATGGGAAGCCCCCATACACAGGCAGATGAGCTGTCAAATCTGTCTAAACAACTGATATCAGCAGCTTTATCTGCCCGTGTATGGCCAGCATTAGTCCACACAAGGCGATTCTGGGAGATTAGTCACCTGGGGACTTATGGCCTCTTCTTTTGGGCGACTAATCTCCCAGAATCACCTGGTGTGGACTAACCCTAAAACTACTTTTTCACCCTTGTTATTTAGGGAGATTGTGTAGACCTCAAATGTGACAGCATCAAGTACTATTTGTAGTTTTTGTAGAGTTTTAATAATTCCTGATCTACAGTTTACCCACTGTAGTGCAACTCTTGGTTGCAACATCTGGCAAAAATCTAAGATCTGAGCCCTCCAGACCATAAAATACATAGCAAACATAATAGCAGAGGGCAAACTATTGGAATTTAAGGACTTTAAACTATTTTTTTCCCTCTCCAACACAATGTTGAGTTGCTTGCTATATACCCAGAGTTGCTGTAAATTATAACTTTTCAAAAAGCAAAAGTTATGTTTTTGTGGAGTTCCCCTTTAATAAACATTGTGATTCAATACTCTCAAATCCATATGGCTAGTGAAGTTAGAATGTTGGCTATATCTGTTTGGTACTGTATACTGCCTTCTTGCGATGGCTTATAGAAAAGGGAGACACAATGTTTGTTTTCTTGATTTCTGGGTATTGTTGCTCAATAAAAAAAGAATTGCCAAAAAATTCCTTATTTACAGTGTTTATGAATTCTAAATGACTGCATAAAACGATATATATAGATTTAGTCTGTGGTTCAAACAGAGCCATGAGAAATAAGTAATATATCCTTTCATTTCAGTATATCAGAGGCTCATGTATTGAACTATTCATTAGAAATTACCTTATATCATTCTTATATTATTCTGATTCACCTTGCAAACTGATGCTTTTTCCTACCATTAAAGGGGATATATACTGAGAAATAATATTTCTCCTTTAAAAATGTCTAAACAACTTACCAATAAACAGTATATTCTTTACAAGTTTTCAATGTATTTTTAATTAACTGTAATAGCAGGGTAGCAATTTAAAGGGATACTGTCATGGGAAAACTTTTTTCTTTTAAACACATCAGTTAATAGTGCTACTCCAGTAGACTTCTGCACTGAAATCCATTTCTCAAAAGAGCAAATAGATTTTTTTATTTTAAGTTTTGAAATCTGACATGAGGCTAGACATATTGTCACTTTCCCAGCTGCCCCATGTCATGTGACTTGTGCCAGCAATGCATTGAACTGCATTCTGGCAGGCTGTTGTTTTTCCTTCTCAATGTAACTGAATAGTACGCAGTGGGACATGGGTTTTTACTATTGAGTGTTGTTCTTAGATCTACCAGGCAGCTGTTATCTTGTGTTAGGGAGCTGTTATCTGGTTACCTTCCCATTGTTCTGTTGTTAGGCTGCTGGGCGGGGGAGGCAGAGAGGGGGTGATATCACTCTAACTTGCAGTAAAGAGTGACTGAAGTTTATCAGAGCACAAGTCACATGACTTGGTGCAGCTGGGAAATTGACAATATGTCAACCAGTAGTATTTTGTAACTACAGGTATAGGATCGGCTATCTGGAAACCCGTTATCCAGAAAGCTCTGAATTATGGAAAGGCTGTCTCCCATTTTATTCAAATAATCCAAATTTTAAAAAATGATTTCCTTATCTTTGTAATAATAAAAAAGTACCTTGTACTTGATCCAAACTAAGATATGAGTAATCCTTATTGGTGGCAAAACGAGTGTATTTAATGTTTTCATATTTTTTTCTTAGACTTAAGGTATGAAAACCCAAAATACAGAAAGATCCGTTAATTGGAAAGCCCCAGGTACCGAGCATTCTGGATAACAGGTCCCATACCTGTACTGTATATTGGAATATTGCATTGTATTCCAATGTCATTAGGCAAAATGTTAGTTTTGAATTCACAGTAATTTTGAATGTTCCGTAGGATAAAATAGATATGCTCTTTCATAATCATAAGCCCTTTTTTCAACATACGTATAGTCACTGAAAATGGCAAGGTGAGTTTAAAAGGTGATCATTCTGTAGTTGTTTAAACAGATAAAATTCCACTGGCCAGTTAACTGATGATCAATCTTTCCTCTGGTTTAAAAACAGATGAAATTCCTCTGTGACTAAATCCATAGTCAAAAGAAATAAACAAAGGTCATGGACTCTTTTTACTTTTCTGGTTACTGGGAGGCAGCGTTTGGTGATTATTGACTAGATTAGGTACTGAGGACCTCATCTTGTTGAAATTAAAAAATATATATTTTTTGCAGCAAAACTTTTAAATTTGTTTCAAAAAATTAGAATTTTAATAATTTATTAAAGGAATGGTTCACCTTTAAGTTAACTTTTAGTATGTTGTTGAGTGTCCACTTCTATGCAACTTTTCAACTGGTCTTCATTATTTATTTTTTTTCAAGTTTTTTAATTATTTGTTTGCTTCTTCTGACACTTTCCATTTTTAAAGTGGGGGTCACTGACCCCATCTTAAAGCAAATTCTCTGTAAAACTACACATTTATTGTTATTGATACTTTTCATAACCCATCTTTCTATTCCGACTCTCCCCTATATGTAGTCTAGTCTGTTATCCAAATCAATGCATGGTTGCTAGGGTAATTTGGACCCTAAAAACCAGATAGGGGAAACTGCAAACTGGAGAGCTGCTCAATAAAAAGCTAAAGCTAAATAACTCAAAAACCACAAATAAAAATGAAAACCAATTGCAGATTGTCTCAGAATATCACTCTCTATAGCATATTAAAATCAAACTCAGAGTTGAACAACCCTTTAAGTGCAAAAAGCTCAAATACAAATATTCAGCTGGCGACTCTATGTAGAAGTCAATGAGAGTTGTATTCGCACAATACAAGCTATTCTTCAGTTTCAGTTGAAGTTTGGCAGATTTATCGAAAATGAAGGGCAGAATGTGATTTCACTGTGCGTAAGTTTTTATTTTCAAGGTTTTTTCCATAAATAAGTGCTCGTTCGTATTTTCAAGTTTTTCAATCTTTTTTTGGGGTTGGTTATTATTATTCATACAAGGGTTTGGAGGTTATAATGTAAGAAAACAGGAGAGATGCCGTTTTGTTCATGCTTTCCGGTAGAGTCCTGCAGCGGGTCAGGTACCCATGGGTTACACGCAAAAACCTGCAGTGCCCTGTGGGTTGCGGGCAGAATTTCCGGCTGCAGGTATAGACGCCGGTCAGCGATTCTCCGGCCCACGGGTCTTCTCAATAGCGATTTTCACAAGTTTTTTCATTCTTGATTGTCAGCGGGTCACTGGTCCAAGTTGTGGATAAGGTACTTGCGGGTCGGGTAGCGGGTAAGAATGAGGGTCCGGGTTGCAGGTCGCAAATAATGTACCCGCGCAGGACATTTTCAACTTTTCAACACTGGAAGTTTTTTCTCCACAGTCGGTTATTTTAATTACAGGCATGGGATCCATTATCCGGAAACCCATTATCCAGAAAGATCTCAATTACGGAGAGCCGTCTCCCACAGACTCCATTATAATCAAATTTAAAAAAATTATTTCCTTTATCTCTGTAATAATAATAAAACAGTAGCTTGTACTTGATCCCAACTTAGATATATTTAATCCTTATAGGAAGCAAAACCAGCCTATTGGGTCTATTTAATGTTTACATGATTTTCTAGTAGACTTAAGGTATGAAGATCCAAATTACGGAAATCCCCAGGTCACGAGCGTTCTGGATTAGGTTGCCAGATTTAAGGTGGCAAGCTTGAATTTAAAAAAGCAAAAAGGTTTTGCCACTAAATGCATTCGAAACATGCTTCTAATAATTTTAAATATACATTCTCTGAGGACTCAGGGCAAAACACATTATCTGCTTAGCCTAACCTGATTTATTGAGTAACCTTTCAGTAGAGCATCTTTGTCTTAAAGAAAATCCAAATGAATATATATTGGCTTATCATCAGTCATTTACATGCTGGAAGAACCAGAAGCACATTGCAGACAAATGTTATTCTGTCACCTCTAAATCAAGAATAATAAACTGTGTGGTTATAATGTCTCAGTTTTAAAAAATATATAAAATGAAAGCATGAGTGCACAGTTTGCAGCTTTCCAACACTTAAATTCTTTCTATCTTTCAAAATTGTTACAAGATGAAGTGTAAAACATTGGCATCACCTGAGAAAAATTAGTCGTCAATGATAGAAAATGCCCCAGAAAATTAAATATTCCCCGGAAAAAATATATTTGATTTGTTTTTACTGGCTGGAAAACAGACTTCTGCCTCTCTAGATTCTACCTGTCACAACATCATAATCTTAGTGGAAGGCGATGGAATGGGCACCAGTAGAGATGTCACAGCTATATTGCAATTACTGTGAGGTTTATGTAAACTAAAACTGAATTTCATAGACCAGGAAAAACATGTTGTTTTGCTCAGTGTCCACTTCTTTAACGCCTGCATCTGCTGAGACATTAAATGGGAACTCCACAAAAACATAACAAGCTTTTTGAACACAATTTCAAGCAACTTTGCATTATGCATCAGTTAAAAAAATATGCAGACTTTTCATGATTTTTAATGGTTGCTGACCGTTCCCTAAGTCTAGCCCCCTGCTGATCTGTCTGACTACTTTGCTGAGCTGGCTGACTTCTGTTACTTTGTATCAGCAGCCAGCTGTCCTCAGCCTGCATCCTCCAAACCACACAATTCCCTGCACATGTGATTTCAATAAGGAATGGAACGTCACAGTGCAGCGCATTGTGGATTATGTAGTTCCTGCATGCTGTCTGTAAGCTATGGGAAGTTGTTACAATTTGTAACATCAGTGTTTTAGTCCCTCCTTCCCTGCCAGGATTTCAAATGATGCAGAAAGGATGACCTGTTATACAGCTGGATTTTATGTATTCACATTTTTTTAAGTGAACTGTTATAGGTAAATTAGGGGGTTATGGGGTCCTCTTTATCAAATTTTGTTTTGGAGGTCGGAGTTCCCCTTTAACTTCAGCTAAGAACTGCATGGCTGAATTACATGGCCAGCCAGCTTGAGGTCTGAAGGTTGGATATAGTGCTCCGAGGAATTTTTATGGCCTCCCATGCATCTCAAATTTTTTCCTCTTTTAATATAGACTGGCCTATGTTTATGTTGACAATTGTGTAATTGGTAGGGATGCACTGAATCCAGGAATCCTTCTGCCGAGCAGAACTGATTCCAAATCATAATTTGCATATGCAAATTAGGGGCGGAGAATGAAATCACGTGACTTTTTGTCACAAAACAAGGAAGTAAAAAACGTTTTCCCCTTCCCACCACTAATTTGCAAATTAGGGTTTGTATTCGGTTCCGCATTTAGCCGAATCTTTCGCATAGGATTCTGGGTTTCAGCCTAATCCAAAATAGTGGATTCAATGCATCCCTAGTAATTGTCTTAATAAATGGAGAAAGATTAAATTATACCACCCTAGGCCCAGGCCTTTGTGGTCTTGCCACAAACTTGCACATATAAAACCAGAAGTTGGAAGTCTAAGGTCACAGGCAGAAGGGCTCAACCAGAACCCATCTGCAAACAACGCAGCATTCCTGATTTGAATTCATCATATATTACCCATACCGTAAAAATGTAGCCATCAGCTTCTCTGGGAATTCTTGGTTAACCTGAACATTATTATGAAATTCAAACACTTGCGTCTAACTACAATGCACATGACAAGGAGAGAGTAGCCACCTCCACTTCTTGCCAGGGGATTCCAGCTCGGCTACAACATGTGTTCTGCATTGTATGGGCCTTTTAATATCTCTCTGATGCTAGTGCACATGCCACTTGTACCAGTTCCCTTGTGACAGTCAGAAGGGGAAGTAGGGGGCAGAAGGGTAGGGGGGCTGGTCCACAACTT
>CM044437.1:56863156-56892501 GCA_024363595.1 Xenopus borealis
TTAATAAATTAGCCCCTATTGTAAAATACAGTATGAGGCTTGGAACTCTGAGGGGACATCTAATATCATCATATTTTGCAATGGGGTACTTTATTATAATACACAAACGTCTGGAGCAATGTAAAATACCGGTGAAAAATATTGAGTTCACAAAACATGGCATAAAATTTCACATACCTTGATAAGTTCACCATTTGTTTTACACAGCTTTTTACACTGTTTTTTCTTCTACTTCTGTTTTACACAGCATAATAAATAGGCCCCTCTACGTGGTTGTAAAGATGCCTTTCCTTATTTATATATTCTTTTGGGCACAATTCTTTTGGCAACGTGCTTAGGAACCAATCAGTATTGAGTTTTGTCAAGTCAAGCTTAAAGAATTATTTCCTGTCTGAGCAACCAGACTCAATGTCAAATGTATGCAAAATATATATGCACTTTGTAAATGCATGTAAATACTAATTATAGTATGCTTGTGCTCCCTGCCCAGCTACCCTACCTCATTCCATGCCATCTGACAGAGCTAAATAATCTTTTTTTTTTCCTTACAGATAGTGTAGCTTTCACCTTTGACTTATTATCTAGTCGTGCCGCAGACATTCGCTGTATATTCTGCATTAAGGGCAAATGCACATAGAGTGTAGGCTCTTCTGCTCTCAGCCTAATCTCCTTTTCTCAGCCTGAAAAATGATCCAGAATGCAAGCAGCAGAATCTAAACTCTGTGTGTGCCAGCGCGATGGCACTTGGAGTGCTTCGTTTTCCGAAGTCCAGACCCGGATCTGTGGAAAGGCCACCTAGGCCCGGGCCTAGGGCAGCAGGATTTTAGGGGTCGGCATGCTGACCAGCCACACCCACATTGGACCAGAAACACTGGGTATAGGCAGGAGATACAATAGATTTTTACATTTCCCATGCGCAAATCCCCATTGCTCTGGTCTTCATGATGAAAATTTCTGCGAATACAGGGCAGAGTATGGGAGTGCCGAAGTCACCTGAAGTATCCACGTGTGGGAGTTTTGGGCAGTTTTGGAAAATTAAGTGCTCTGAGTGCCATCCCGCCGCGATTTAGATTTTAGCTGGCGGGGAGGCAGTTCCGGGTGATTATTCGCCCGAGGAAGAGGCGACTAATCTCCCCCAAATAGCACCATTTGTATCTACCCCAAATGTTTATATCTGAATAGATTCTGAAACCAATTGAAACATTTAACACATTAATATAGACTGTATTTCTTTTTCAAATCTGCAGAAATTGACAAAACTAAATATTTCTTTTAATTAAGTGAGTTTCCGTTTAATTGAGACGTGTGTGTGCACATCAAGCAGCAGCTCTGTACTGTATGTATCCCTTGTTTAAATACCTTTAAATTATCCTTGAGATTAAGGGAAAACACATCAATCTGGACGAAGGCTGCAATAAATAAGGAAGCTATTATTACTGGTTGTAAAAGTGAACAATTAAAACCAGCAGTAGATTGTAAGCAATTCCAAAATTCAAAGAGACTCCTCTAAAGCTTATTATCTTTGATTATACACAGGATCTGTTTACTCTGTGCATAAATGTTTATACAAATGATAGTGTTTTGTCTAGTGAACTATTTAATCTCTGCACTGCTTGGGGGTTTCTGCTATACGTCTTGCACTCATCCATAAGGAGTTAACTTCTGACGGTCATGCAGGTTTAGTAGGAAGGCATACTATTTTTGTAGATCCTAGACAAGCTGCAATCTGTGTGTCTGATCTGCTTGGTTCCTTATCGCTGTCAGTGTGGAATAGACACAGTGTAGCCTTGTAATGAAAACGTAATCAGGAGTGAGTACATTATGTGCTCTCAACTGGCAAATCCAGATATTGTAGTTATTCCCTACTAACTAAATGCTGGCAGCAAGTAAAATAAGACTTCCCATGTGCTTCTCTGCCTCCCTCCTGTGCCATGGAAAACAGTCAAATTCCAATCCACCTAGTACCAGTTACAATGATATCTAAGAAGCAAGCCATGTCTCCTTATCACAGTTATTATTTTCAGCCAGAATAGATAGCACATTTTCTGTTAGAGCAGTTATCCACAATCAGTAGCTCGCGAGCAACATGTTGCTCACCAACCCCTTAGACATTGCTCTCAGTAGTCTCAGATCCGTTATCCAGAAACCCATTATCCAGAAAGCCATAGACTCCATTATAATAAAAGAATCCAAATTTTTAAAAATGATTTCCTTTTTCTCTGTAATAATAAAACCGTAGCTTGTACTTGATCCCAACTAAGATATAATGAATCCTTATTGGAAGTAAAACCAGCCTATTGGTTTTATTAAGGGGCAGATTTACTATTGGTCGAATTTTGAATTCAAACAAAATTCGGAATTCATCCATCAACAATTTTTGTAGGCTATTTTCAATTGAAAATGGACTTATTTCAATCTATTTTGATCTGTTTTTTATCAAATTTGAATAGTTTGAATGCATCGTTCAAATCGAACGATTCAAACTATTTTTTAAAAATTCCAATTTTCCAGGACTTTTTCAGGAAAGCTTCCAGGAGGTCCCCCATAGGCTACAATGCCAATTCGGCAGCTTAAAGGTGGCGAATAGTCGAATTTGAATTTTTTTTAAAGAGACAGTTCTTCGAAATTAAAATGTTCTCAATTCTAATCGAATTTTGGGCTATTCGATAGTCGAAGTAGCCCAAAATTACTTCGAAATTTTAATTTTAAAAATTCAAATTTTATCCGAAAATTCACTTTGACTCTTAGTAAATGAGCCCCTTAATGTTTACATGGTTTTTATAGTAGTCTTAAGGTGTGACAATCCGAATTACGGAAAGACCCATTGTCCGGAAAGCCCCAGGTCCCTATGATTCTGGATAATAGGTACCATACCTGCAATATACTTAGTTAGGATGGTGTCCTAAGAAGGCTTTGGTTGGTGATAGCTGATATAGACCTCACAGGAGCCCCAGTGAATTGGAAACTAGTGTCTGTAGGCCTCAGTGGAGCAGACATTGGGTATTTCTGTATCTGAAGTAAACACCAAGTGGATTAGCTGCTCCCTAAGCTACTCCATACTCTTCCTTAGGTCACTTAAAGGAACTAAGGACTGAAGTTGGACAGGGTTTTTAACGCTCTGCATTGGAGGAGGAATCTCTTTTAACATATTAGTGTCTTCACTAGCTGCAGGATCTTCTTCCCTATAGCGCATATGTCCCCAATCTAGGGAAGAGACATGACTTAATGGAGACAAATCTCATAGTTACCCTCTCAAGGATTGCAAAAAAATACTTTCCCATGAAAAAAAAAAGTTTCCAAAATTCCACAGTCAATAAAATGTGCTGTGTTCATAAATGTGTGGAAATATTTCTCTCTTGATGCATGAATGTTATGACATAGACTTTTGCGTGTGATTAGCTTGTTTTTAAGCATTTTTTCCCTCTGTGTATGAGTTGCATTATATTATTTTGTTATCCTCGCAATAGTTCTAGCAGAGTTTGGGTTGTAATGTCAACGAGTCAGAATCAATATGTACCTCTATTCATAATCATGTTCCTTCTCCACAAGGGACAGTGCCCCACATCTAAGCACAGGCTGGCTGGTTCCAGCTAACGTTTTCAAGCCTTCTGCAATCGATCATCCGAAGCCTGGGCTACGGTAATAAATGATGTTAGTGCTTGCAACAAGTATTGTAAAGAGCGTGATCAAAAGCCTTGTAAAGTTCTACGATGAAGTAGAAACGAATTCAAAGGAGTTTTATGAATTTCTGGAAACAGATCACACGGGCCTAAAAAAAGGAAGTAACAGTTTAACAAATTGCTCAAAACCTTAAGCACAAAGCTTTAAACTGAACGAGAACTCGATGGAATTCTCATTTGTAAAAACTACAGTTATTATAAAGGCATTTTTCTAGGTGGAAGTTGAGGATTTTCAGGCATGAACCTACTCTCTAGATGATCTTTAATTTTAAATAGGTCTTTTATCACTGAATATATACCATCCAAAGAACAATTCCATGTAAATTTCCCTTGTAATTCCTAGTCAATAAACTCAGTAGTGTTTGTGTTCACCATTATTTTCCATCCTATAAATTCATTTATTCTTTTCAATTCTACAAATACTAAGCTGCTGTGGACAGAGCAAGATCTCCGTTATACACTGTACAGATTATAATTAGGTTTTGCTAATGTATTACACATACTGTATGCACTAATTGTAGTTTATTTAACGTTAAAAGCAGATGGGACTGTAGCTGTTCATTAAGGACCATGCGAGTTTTGCAATCCACATACCTCTACCACCTTTTCACTCATAGAAGGAGAGAATAAACCATGGGAAACGCCTTCCTGGGCTGAATTGAGAGAAGCTTAAAACCTAGTTTGCCCCTCACTTTCATTTATTCAAAATTAGTTTTACATAAGGTTACATTCTTGTTTCAAGTTGCCGTAGTTTTATTTTTCTCTCTCCAGCTATTTTGGGATTCATTGACCTTTAGGAGAGCATAAAGGAGTCTTAAAGAGATTCTGTCAGGGTTATGGTATGGGTTTATTATTAAATTACACTGCAGATAATTCACTCTACCATATAAAGTTTCATTTCTAACCCCTCAAGTTCATTTTTTCAGTTGTAATATTGGTGTGTAGGCAGCTGTGTCAGTTCATTTATCCTGGTCATGTGCTTTCAGAAAGGGCCAGCTCAGGATGGAACTGCGTTCTTACAGGCTGTTGTTTCTCTTACTCAATGTACTTGAAATGGGACCTGGATTTTTTTTACTATTGAGTGCTGTTCTTGTATCTACCAGGGAACTGTTATCTTGTGTCAGGGAGTGGATATCTGGTTACCTTCCCATTGTTCTGTTGTTAGGCTGCTGGGGGAGCAAGGGGGTGATATCACTCAAATTTGCAGCACAGCAGTAAAGAGTGACCAAAGTTTATCAGAGCACTAGTTACATGACTGGGGGTACCAGGGAAACTGACAATATGTCATATATCAAAATAAATTTAAAAAAATCAGTTTGCTCTTTTGAAAAAGGGATTACAGTGCAGAATTCTGCTGGAGAAGTACTATTAACTGAAAAAAGCATGTTTTCCCATTACAGTATCCCTTTAAAGGGGTTGTTCACCTTCCAAACACTTTTCTCAGTTTGTTCCCCAGAAATAAAGATCTAAGGTTAAGATTGAATGTCCGTGTCTCTGGTGTTTGGCAGCTCAGTAATTCAGGTTCTGACTCTCTAAACTGTTACAATTTTGCTACATTTAGTTGATACATTTCTCAGCAGCATCTCTGTAGTATTAGCAACTATTGTGTCAATTTAAGCAAGTTGCTATTTTTGGTGATCTATCTGAAAACAGCTAGTTGTTTGAAGGTGAACAACCCCCCTTTAACACCACATTATAGAATTGTTATAGCCACTCAGACCTCATCTACAACTACCCAGTCTATAGAGAGAAAAATGTTGGGAATCCTTTACAGGAATACTTTATCTGATAAGAAAATCTTAGAGAGAGATTTCTGAGATGGCGTAGCTTATTTATCTGATGCCATATTCAGGGTTGGACCGGATAGCCCGTTGGCCACCATGGCTGCTGTCCTACGGCCCCCCTACTATGTCAGCTTGATGCGCTCATGTGCACAATATTTTTGCCCGCAGGAAGAAGCCTCTACATCACGGTTCTGGATGCGGATCTGGTCCAATGGGGCCCACCGGCCTGGCGGGGCCACTCCAACCCTGGCCGTATTGCTGCTAGTTTTGAGTTTCTGAAATGCTGAAAATATGTAGTGACCTTACCAACTATTACCGATAATATACCGGAGCAAACTGTTTCACATAAATTCTTTATAAGGAGACAAATAACTAAACCATTAAGTCAGTTGCTCCTATTTTCCATAGGCCACAATATAGGCATATTACACAACCAGCCAGCAGATACAATGAAATTCTGTGAGATGTGCACATGTACTGGTCTTTTGACCAACTTGAGTATTTTGACTAAAGCAGTGCAATAACCTAGTGTTTCTTTGATGTTTTGCCAACTGTATTTATCAATGTTCTTGTTTTGGTTTTCAGGCAGTAGAACCTCTGCAGACTGCTCTCCAGCCAGAAATACATATTGAACATGGGGCTATCCAGATTCAGTAGTCTGAACCATCAAAGATCGGGGAAATTCCAGAATCTGACAAGTAAAGTTGGGTTGGCATTGAGTTGACATGTTCTTCAGCTTGCAGCATGAATACTGTGATCAGTAAATAACCACTCCTTAGAATGTGTGTAGGGTTTGGGGTACCCTGGTCAGGTATCCTAACATTTCCATGCTTACTTAATAGAATAAAATATATTCACTACCTGGTGACAATTGGTATGGTAATAATGTTTTTCAGTATCCCAATGAAATCTGAATGGGACAAACGAAAGGAAAATTCTTTAACTCTTTTGTATGTAATAAAATGCTATTTTTGTATCCTCTGTATTGTTTATTAGTGATGGGCGAATCTGAGGCGTTTCGTTGGAATTTCACGAATTTCTAGTAGAACGTCGAAAAAATTGGCAAACGCAGCCGCGTTGAAAAAACGGACACTGGCGTCCAAAAACTGAATTTTCCCCAGGCAAAATTTTCTGGTGTTTCACGAATCACTCGAATTCGCCCATCACTATTGTTTATATCCTAAAGATGACATAACATTGCTATCAGATATGGAAATGTCCATGTTCTTCATTATCCACAGAATTCTCCCTTTGTGTTTTATTTTTAGTTTCCTTCCCTAGGTTTTCCTAGATCTACTATGTTATATGTTATCTTAACATCCCTAAATTGTGAATACTTTGCAATTAATACTAGCTTTGAAGTCATCTGTATCTGCTGCCAATGCTTTGAATGACAAAAGGTAAAATAAAAATTGTAGTGAGCAATTCTAATAAACATTTTGCTGTGTTTTTGGCTGGGACAAGCTCTGTGTACACTGTATTTTATTACTGTATTCTGTCAACCAGTGCATTTGGCTCCAGAATGCTAAATAACTTCTTCAGAATGTAACTGCTGATTTTAATTTAGATACTTTTGCTGAAGCAAAAAACCTATGGGAATTTTCCATTTGTCTCAGAACACCAAAGGATTTCATACTGCTGCTGAAAAATATTAAACCAAAAAGGGTAGTTTTATTATGTTTGCATGAAAACAAAGGCCATAACATTCTTTGGGGCCTTGCGTTTTGCTCTGTTGTTAAAGGCCAACTAAGCCCTCACAATGACTTTTAGGGGGATATTTATTGAGGATCGAGTTGTGTTTTCTACAAAAATCCGAAAACTTATTATTTGGTCAAGAACCACACATTTTTTATTTAAAAAAAAAACTAGAATTTTTCTAGATTTATTATTCCTGACCCTGGAAATAGATTGAATCCAAAAATTAACCATCTAAAACCTGTCAAGGTCATATGAGAGTCAATGGCAGAGGTCCCTTGAGCCATTTGAAGATGTTAATAGCTTTTATGATGTGAGTTTTTTTTGGAGGGTTTTGTCTGAAAACTTGATCAATCCAAGTGATTTGAGGTTTATTTTTTGCCAAAAATTCAATCAATTTGAGTTTTCAGGTTGTTAACGCCAAACTCGCTGGCTCATGTTTTTTCTTAAATTAGAAACCATTTCAGTAGTGAGTTTATTCTAGTTCATTGAAGGTATAAAAAACCTTTATTAAATAACTCCCAACGGGGATGTTGTAATCGATCCCCCACCCGCATACCCTGTGTCACTGTCCCTGTTATGTAGAGTTCCATCTATGGCCCCATTCATTTGGCTGGTCCCTCAGTTACTCATGTCCTCAGGACTGCTTGGCTACAACTCCACTTGTGTCTTTATTTTTCTTCTTACTCACAGCACATTTTGACAAGACTTAAGCTATGGTACCAGCCAAACCAGTAACACCCCCATAAAAACTAGCTGTGAAACCAAAAGGAAATAATTATTCATTCCCTTTTTGCAACTGACAAATACAAAGAGAAAAAAAAAAACTGACCCTTTCATTGCACCTGAAATGAGACTAACTGGTATGGAATTTTATCCAAAAACCCATTATCCAGGAATCTCAGAATTTTAGAAAGGCCATCTCCCATAGGCTCCATTTTATCCAAATAATCCACATTTTTTTAAATAATTACCTTTTTTGTAAAAAAAAAAAAAATCTTGTACTTCCCAACTAAGGTATAATTAATCCTTATTGGAAGCAGAACCAGCGTATAGGGTTTATTTAAAGGGAATGTAAAGGCAAAAAAAAATTTCCCATTTACTGACAAAGAAATCTATCTCCAATATACTTTAATTAAAAAATGTCTACTGTTTTTAAAATAAACCTGACTGTATGCAGTGAAATTCCCCCTTAGTTTAACTTCTTACAGCTGCAGATAGGAAGCATCAGACGGTCCCTAACTGCTCTGCAGGGAAATGATCATACTTTTAAATGGCAGGGGGGAGCCCCCACCTTCCTTCCCAGAAATCAAGCAGCCGTAGAGCAGCCGGCGACTGTGTAGATTTGTATCCACAGACCCAGTGCAGTCTGTATATTCTGATTATTAATCAGTCTTGCTGTATCTGCTTCTATGGAAGAAATTATTTGACTTGTGCTGTTTTGATCCTTTATGACAATCCCTAAGCAGCCCAGGTCACACTGAGCATGTGCACAGTCTTGGTCTTGCAAAGACAAAGTTACAAGATGACAGCCCCCTGTGCCAACTTTGAAAGCATAAATCATTTGTTTGATTAGACTTGTGGTGCAGTAAATTCATGTTTATGTTTAGTATACAAAATACTGCATTTCTAGCCTTATTCTGTTTTAGACTTTAGTTGCCCTTTAATGTTTACATGGTTTTCAGTTAGGCTTAAGGTATGAAGATCCAAATTACAGAATGATCAGTTTTCCTGAGCATTCTGAAAAACAGGTCCTATACCTGTACAACAAATGACAGAAGGCTAGAGTTTGCTTTAGTAAACTTAACTGCAATGTTTGTGCTGCTGATCACCTGATACTAAATGTTCATCCAGATCAGAGTTCATTGTTCTCTATTGGGCTAACATCAGCCATGTTATTTCCTTAGCTATTTGTATCTTACTCTTGCTAACATTCAAACAGTAGCAGCACAACTTTAACTCTTGCCACCCTTAGCACATACGTCTGAGTATTTACATGAAGGAGACTACTGGGCAAATGTATGGAGAGCCTACAAGAGGCCACACATGTTATGGCCACCTTTGCATAGTTCCAGTTGTCCAGTGGGTGGTGCACCTTTGCATTAACTTTTAATAAGTTATAGAATTACCAATTCTAAGCAACTTTTCAATTGGTCTTCATTTTTTTTTTTTTTTTTTTTTAAAGTTTGTGAATGATTTGCCTCCTTCTTCTGTCTCTTTCCAGACTTCAAATGGGGATCGCTGACACCATCCCAAAACAAATGCTCTGTAAGGCTACAAATATTTTGTTATTGCTACTTTTCATTACACATCTTTCGACGGAGGCCCATCTCCTATTCATACTCCAGTCTCTCATTCAAATCAATGCATGGTTGCTAGGGTAGTTTGGACAATTAACAAGCAAGTAGCTCAAATTACAGACTGGATAAAAAGCTAAATAACTCAAAAACCACAAGTAAGTAAAAATGAAAGCCACTTGCAGATTGCCTCAGAATTTCACTCTGTATATCATATTAAACGTTACTATAAATGTGAATACAAAGCACTAGCTGGAATGGTGCATTGGCAGATGACGTTTCTGCTTGATTCCAGAAGGCTGGATAATGAGGTGAAACTGTTATGGACACAATGGAACTGGCTTCCACTTTCAAAATGTGTAATAATGTAAACTGGGAAAAGACCTCTTGTCCACTTTAAATTTGTCATTGTTGGGCCAAAATACAATTAAACTTGCTTAGTTTTCATATAAACATACAATGCTATAATACACTGCTAAATAAGGAGCCATGGTTCAGCTGCTCTCTGCCAGCATCCAAGGGTTAAATGAAAACTAGACCCCTGAACAATGTAGGTATCTAAATATATAATGTGTAAAACAACTTACAGTATGTAAAACCCTACTTCATGTAAATAAACCATTTTTATTATAATTCATTTTTCAAGTAGCATGTGCCATTGGTTAATCTTAAATAGAAAACTGCCATTTTAAACAATAATGGCATCTCCCTGGGATCCTATGATTCAACACACAAACAAACCAAACAAACTATAAAGTTAGGTCACATGAGCCAATTAACAGACAGAGTTGTGTCTTTTGCTTCCACACTTCTTCCTGTTACAGTTAGAGTTGAAATATTTCTGGTCAGGTGATCTCTGAGGCAGCACACAGACCATCACAAAATGGTGGCTCAAGGCAAGAAATGTAAAAGGGCAATAGTTACTTAAATATATATTCCAGTTTGATAAGATTCTTCAATATGCCACTTAATGCCATATAAACTATAGCAAAGTATTCATTTTGGGGTATAATTTACTTTAATTGAATATGCAGATGCATCTTCATTCTGGGATCACTCTGCATATTACACATTCCCTCCTGGAGATTTTAGTGCTGGAGTAATGAAGCTACTTTCCACCAGCCCAGCACAGTTTTCTTAGCTCCTGACTCTATTCATCTGGTCCCATCAACAATCTGGCAAAGAAATGATGCTCCCGCTCCCCTTAGAAAAAAGCTGCTGAGCTGAAAGCCTAGTATTAGAAGTATAAAACCGTACCTCCCTTTCCATTTTTGAAATGGAAAAAGGGACAAAAAGATTTGCCGCGTGGGGCACGACAAATGTATTTGGCCACGCCCATTTGTGGCCACACCCCCAAATTACCATGTCAATTTTACTAAATTTGCCTGGTTCTGAAAGTTTGGACGCATTTCTGTAGTTCTTATGTTTTATTACAGTATTACTAGGGATACACCTAATCCACTATTTTGGATTTGGCAGAATCCTTCGAGAAAGATTTGTCCAAATACCAAACCAAATCCGAACACTAATTTCCCCTTTCCACCCCTAATTTCTATAAGCAAATTAGGGTTCAGATTTTGTTTGGCTGGGCAGAAGGATTCCTGCTGAAAAAGGTTTTACTAATGAAGGTGGATTGCCCTTTAAGCTGTGACTCTTCTCCCAAGTGACAAAACTGTTACAAATGTATCAAGTATCTATACTGGGCTCTCTGCCAAGAGCCAATTAAGTTAGGGCTCTTACAGACAAGTGTCTGAAGCTGCGCTCCCCTGTGTTATGGTTTTATGCGTTCAGCTGCAAGGGAGCACAGCAGTAGAGGCTTCCATTTTTTCAGTGGGGCTGTACTCACACAGGCGCATGTAGGCGCCAAATGCAAGTTGAGAGGCAACATGCTGCATTTTTCCTGTGTTCGCCACCTACATGCGCTTGTGTGGGTACAGCCCCATTGAAAAAAATTGAAGGCGTCTACTGCTGCACTCCCCTGCGGCTGAATGCATAAAACTAGAACGCAGGGGAGCGCAGCTTCAAACACTCGTCTGTAAGAGCCCTTAGAAACATTGTATCTCTTTTTGGCTGCGCAGAAAAATAGGGACTTTCCTGTCAGTGCAGAGACATAGGGACTTTCCCCGTTCAGTGCCGAGAGATCGGGACTTTCCAGTACTAACCAGGGACAGCGGGTCAAAAGCTGGACTGTACCGCTCAAGGTGGGATACTTTGAAGGTATGATAAAGCTGCTAATATCTTTTCAATATACACACTGAGCAAGTATATTTTTTATATATACCTTATATTATAGGAAGTAGAAAAGACTTTTTGGCCACAGATAAGGATACATTTGTGTTCTGTTTATAAACATGGGCCTGCTCTGTGGTTCAAACATGGTTTTGCTTCCTCAGGGCACAATGTCATGCCAGCTGGCATTGGAAAATGTCATCATTTTAGAATGACCACAGGCGCCTTGTTGAGAAACATGAAGGCACATTGCACCTTTAGATCACTGAGAGGAAACTTGTGATAACAAGGCGGCAGCAGAATACTCTGGGCTCCAAGCCTTTCCAAATGAACTCTTTCATCTACTATGTACACATTGAGCTTCATACAGACCCGTTTGTGACCGATACATTTTCTTGCTATTTCTGTTTTGTTTGCCAGTTGTTCTAATAATTCTTATGGACTGAAGATGGACTCTAACACTGACGTTTTCTAAAGGTGGCTGCGATAAAAGTGAATACATAGCTGCTCACTGGAGAGGACAAAGCTGAATAAATAATAAAGACTAACAGAAGCACAATAAACTGAATCTGTCATACATGATACACTTATGAAATACAGTATGGGATCTGTTATCTGGTAACCCTTTTTCCATAAACCTCCAAATTACAGGATGGCTCTCTTCTCACAGACTCCATTTTAACCGTTTAATCAAAATTGTAAAAAAAATATCCTTTTTCTCTGTAATAAAACAGAAGCTTGTACTTGATCCCAACTAGAATAGAATTAATCCTTATTGGAGGCAATACCATTCTATTGTGTTTATTTAATGTTTAAAGGGAAACTGTCATGGGAAAACATGTTTTTTTCAAAACACATCAGTTAATAGTGCTGCTGCAGTAGACTTCTGCACTGAAATCCATTTCTCAAAATACCAAACAGATTTTTTTATATTCAGTTTTGAAATCTGACATGGGGCTAGACATTTTGTCAATTTCCCAACTGCCCCAGGTCATGTGACTTGTGCCAGCACTTTAGGGGGAAACTGCTTTCTGGCAGGCTGTTGTTTTTCCTTCTCAATGTAACTGAATGGAACACAGTGGGACATGGGTTTTACTATTGAGTGCTGTTCTTAGATCTACCAGGCAGCTGTTATCTTGTTAGGGAGCTGTTATCTGGTTACCTTCCCATTGTTCTGTTGTTAGGCTGCTGGGGGGGGGAAGGGAGGGGGTGATATCACTCCAACTTGCAGTACAGCAGTAAAGAGTGATTGAAGTTTATCAGAGCACAAGTCACATGACTTGGGGCAGCTGGGAAATTGACAATATCTCTAGCTCCATGTCAGATTTCAAAATGAAATAAAAAAAATCTGTTTGCTCATTTGAGAAATGGATTTCAATCCCAAATTCTGCTGGAGCAGCACTATTAACTGATGCATTTTGAAAAAAAAAATTCCCATGACAGGATCCCTTTAAACTATTTTCTAGCAGACCTAAGGTATGAAGATTGAAATTACAGAAAGATCCCAGAAAAACTCCAGCTGCTGAACATTCTGCATAAAAGGTCACTTACTTGTATATTAAAAGGGATGTTCACCTTTTAGTATGATGTATAAATAGATATTCGAGACAATTTGCAGTTGGCTTTCATTTTTTATTTGTGCTTTTAGAGCTGTCCAGTTTGCAGTTTCAGCAGTCTGGTTGCTAGGCTCCAAATAATCTCAGCAACCATGCACTGATTTAAATGAGAGACTGGAATATGAATAGGAGAGGGTCTGAATGGAAAGTTGAGTAATAAAAAGTAGCAATAACAATATATGTGTAGCATTTGTTGTTTAAATCAGATCAGTGACCCCCATTTGAAAGCTGGAGTGAGTGAGTCAGGCAATTAATTTAAATATAAATAATGAAGACCAATTGAAAAGTTGCTAAGAATATATATAGCTATAACATACTAAAAGTTAACTTAAAGGTGAACTACCCCTTTAAAGTATGTTTGGCAGCTTACTCAGAATGCCAGGCATAAGCCCATTAATCATTTTAACCCATGTGATGAAAAATATCAAATCCTAGAATTTCCAGAAGAGGAATGCTATAACCATCTTGTTTCCTGAGTGCATAACAGTGGGCAGAGTGGCAGGTAAGTGCTTCCAGGCAACAGAAGAGACTTAAACACCTTCCAAATGCTCTGGCTCCCACACCTGTGACACATTTTCTTGGCTTCATTTCCCAATTACATATCTCTTGCTATTAAGTGTTCCATTACATGAAATTAGGCTCAGTTTACTTTATCACAATATCATGGTTTTCCTGAATACTGTACAAAAACCACCGAGTTGAAAGAAACGACTTTAAGTTGAATGTTGCTAATTGAAACCATTAGTAGCGCTTCCCTACATTCCGCCAATGGATAAAACTTTCTTATTTAAAGGAACAGTAACATCAAAAAATGAAATTGTTTCAAAGTAATAAAAATATAATGCAGTGTTGCCCTGCACTGGTAAAACTGTAGTGTTTGCTTCAGAAGCGCTACTATTGTTTATATAAATAAGCTGCTGCCATGGGGGAAGCCATTTAAAGGAGAGAAGGCGCAGGTTGCATAACATAACATAATGATGTTAACCACTATTTTAACCTGTGCCATATAGCCATTTTTTCAATTTCTGACATTAATACACAGCAGCTTGTTTATATGAACTATAGTAGTGTTTCTGAAGCAAACAGATCGGTTTTACCAGTGCAGGGCAACACTACATGATATTTTCATTACTTTAAAACACTTTCATTTTTTGGTGTTACTGTTCCTTTAATTAAAAGCTTCATGTCTGAATGATGATTTTTTTTCTCAGACTGTCTTGTTTTAAAATCAAGTATTTTTTTATTGCTACTAGAAGGCTTTTCCATTATACAGTGCTATGAAATATGATGGTGCTATATAAATCCATGATAGTAAAAATAATAGTTTATTGATATTTTACAGAATAACTAAAATGGCAGTTACCTTTATTCCATTGTATAATAAAATTATATATAGGTGTATATAATACACAAGAGCCATATCCTTTAAATGATAACCTTATAAACAGTGCATAGTGATGACATTGGTTAAAATCGGAGCTTAGTGATGTCACTTTTGTCACATGACTCACTGAAACTTGTGTAATATAATAAATAAAGAATATGAGGATATTAGAAGTCACCTTGGATTTTCATGACCTGTATAGAAACACTCGGCCTTCAGCCCCATGCTTTTATATGGTCATGAAGCTGCCTGGTAACTTATAATATCTTTATATATTACAATAGGGGTACTTTATTCACTATATTATGTATGAATAACTTTATTAATACAGTACTACTAGGATACCCAAGTTAAGCTAGTCTTGCAGTGTAGAAAAGTGTACTCAGGGAGGATAAGCTTTATAATAAGTATAAATATACAGAGATTCATTGTCATGTAGTAACAGACACTGTAGGAAGATGTTTCTGCACCACAGAGCTTACAATCTAAGTGGCTAATACACTTCACAATTTGCTCTTTCTCTGCCATGCCATGCTGCCAATCATTACCTGTGTTCTGCTACCATTCAGGATTATAATTAAACTACTGACCTTGAAGTTCAAGGCAGTTCACAGCTCTGCCCTACACTATTTCTCTGAAACCTCCCACGTATCCACCAAACACTCATTACTGTTCAATCTAACTTACTCATAAACACACATTCAAGACTTTTCTAGAGCTGGGCCCCTTCTCTCGAATTCTCTACCGCAATTCACTAGACTTTCATCCAATCTGTTGACCCTTAGAACACACATTAAAGAAGAACTAAGCTAAATTTTACATAGTTGGGCTCCTTCACAAGTCTCACTCCCCAACAGTATCAATAATCCTCCCCAAAGTGACTCTCACTGTTCTCCTGTACCAAAGGGCCCAATGCTGAGCTGGTGCCATGGTTTGCTGCGTCCCAGCATGTGAAATGGCTCCTTTGTGTGACTCCAATCTTCACTAGCCATAAGGTCTAAAGCTGGCCATACACGGGCAGATAAATCGGTGATTTAGACCAATTTGACAGCTTATCTGCCCGTGTATGGGGGCTTCCGACAGGTCTTCCCAATCGATATCTGGACACAATATCGATCGGGAAGGTTTGATTTTCTTCCGACTGACCCATCAGAGCCACTTGGCGTCATCATAATCCGATTGTTCGACCATACTTTAGGATTACCCCGATGTAGCCCTGCCGTGTTAGTGGCATATCGGGGAAAGATCCGCTCGTTTGGTGATGTCGCCAAACGAGCAGATCTTTGCATATATGGCCAGCTTTATTTATAAATACTTTGAGATAAATTGTATAGATGCATTTGCCAGAAGCAACTAATAGCAAAGTCTTTGCTTTCATGTTTCAGCTTGAAGCGAACGGTTCAAAACGAATTTCTGTTAAATTACATACTTTCTGTTCCCAACCAAGGGCAACCATTAGTAAAACGAAAACAGAAATACTTTATATTCATAGACTAATATGAGCACAATAAAAAGAACTCCCCCCTGGCACCAGGAGGAACTGTGGCCTTTAAAGTTGTTTTTCTTGTCACTGTTCTCAGCTACAGTAGCACCATAGTGGCCTTCATTTATGCACCAAGTAGGGTGATCCCCAAACTCACAGTTACTGGATTTCCAGAATACAGCAAATAAGAGATGATCTTACTGGTACAAATGTAGGGTTGTCACAGGAATGTTATCTAATTGGAATAGTAAATCACTAGTGATTTGTCTCAGTGTAATACCTAAAGCCTCACGCATGATTTGATTTCCAGATTGCATCCTTTGAGAGCGAAAGTGTGGTTTGCATTAGAATGACATACATTAGATTAGATTTGCTTTCAGATAATAGAATTTATTCCACTACCAAAAAATTCCACTCTAAACAGACCCCTGTGCCTGTATAAGGGATACATTATATCTTTGTGATATGAAGTCAATATTAATATTCTAAGACAATTTGTCTTCATTTTGTGAACTTTATAATGAATTTTAAATCATTTCGTTCTGCAGTTCTCCACTTTGGAATATGAGCTGGTATTTGGTTGTTAGGGTGGTGAAAGCCTTTTCTGTAACCAAATATATTCATGTGCATATGCTTAGATTAGAAAATATTGAAGATTTTAATCATGTCAAAGAATAACTATACCTCTGAACATTGTAGGTCTCAGTAAACGATTTCTCATAAAGCAGGCCCATGTGTAAACCCTTTTAAAGAAATATCAATAAAACCTTATTTTGAAAACGATATATTTATCCATCTGTGTTGCTTATATGCACTGTGCTCACACATAAACCAAGGGCACACATGCTCAGGATCAGGATAAAAGATGCAAACTTCAAGATAAAAGATGTAAAAGGGCGTGGTTTAAATAAGTCCCCTGCAGAGCAGGGGGGGGGGGCAGGTTTCTGATGGGCCCTCCCCACTGGTCTGGTCTGAAGGGACTTTACAGTTGGGAAAGAAGGTTTGTGGTATTCCGCTTGGATGAGGTAATTCTTTCAGTTATGCAGTGAACTTATTGGCAAGTTAGGTGTTATTGGGGTGCTCACTGGCCATTTCTGAAATGGTCTTGCTATCATGAAATGCAGATGCCAAAGTGTGTCTTCCACAATGTGGGCCACTGTGTCTTCTTCTGGTGCACTTTGTGCTTCTAATACTGGCAAAGCAGAAAAGTGTGTTTTTCTGTAAAAATTTGCGTGAGATTTTGGGGTTTGGCTACCAATTGGGCATGGCCAGCAATGTATGCATTGCCTATCATCTGCCAGCCACAGTAGTACTTCATTATTACTCAGCGGGAGAGGTCCACTAATCTCCCTAAACTGCTTCCCCCTGTCTTCTGCCTCCGTGAATGAAAAATAGCTTGAGGCATGGCACTTGTGGCAGAGTCGCCCTAAGTTTTAATTAATATTTTATGGCTCGTGGCATTTTGTCCCCTGATGTTTTCCTTTATTTAACTTACAACAAAGGACAACAGCAACTGAAAACTTACATTTAAAAAGAAAAGGTTCTTGAGGCACATTTTCCTAGATAGACTTGAGTGGCTGATGCTAAACAAAAATGCAGTTAACTTACTAGCTTCTTATATAGCCCTCTTCTGCTACTGCATGAGATCTAGCAAGCATTTAGTAGCGTGTGGAGCTACAGGAGTCCTGTGCCTCCGTTATATGGGAGAGCAGGTATACTTTAATATGGCGCGCCTCCACCCAAGGTCAGGACAGGCTGAACTGTAATATCCCCCCCCGGAACTTCTGCTACCTGGTGTAGATCACTGCAGCAGGATCCAAACAGAGAGGTGATTCTTGCAGCAAAATAACTTGTTTTTTATTCACTAAGGACAGTCACGGACAGTCACAATGGATCAATTCACAGGCACATAGATGACCACAGGATAACAGTAACAGGATTCTTCTCATTCAGTGAAATGCACAGTTAGGATGAACACCTCTTGGGGCAATTCCTTCCCAGAGTGTAAAGCTTCCTGCCCAGGGATAGTCAGCTTTTTTTTCAATTTTGAAATCTGACATAGGGCTAGACATATTATCAATTTCCCAGCTGCCCCTGGTCATGTGGCTTGTGCCAGCACTTTAGGATGGAACTGCTTTCTGTTGTTTTTCCTTCTCAATGTAACTGAATAGTACGCAGTGAGACATGGGTTTTTACTATTGAGTGCTGTTCTTAGATCTACCAGGCAGCTGTTATCTGGTTACCTTCCTATTGTTCTGTTGTTAGGCTGCTGGGGGGAAAGGGAAGGGGTGATATCATGTCAACTTTCAGTACAGCAGTAAAGAGTGACTGAAGTTCATCAGAGAAAGAAAGATCCACCGGCACAACGAGGATACTGCTAGCAGGGCAAGCCCTTGCTCGTTTATTGCGGATGCCAGGGTGTGCGAGGGTAATTTTCCTTTTTCCAATTGAAGTTCATCAGAGCACATGTCACATGACTGGAGGCAGCTGGAAAACTGACAATATGTCTAGCCCCTTGTCAGATTTAAAAATGAAATACAAAAAAAATCTTTCCTTTTTTGAGAAATGGATTTCAGTGCAGAATTCTGCTGGAGCAGCACTATTAACGGATGCATTTTGAAAAATAATTGACAGTATTCTTATAGTGGTTTTAGAGGTTTTTAAACTAACTAATGGATGCTATGTAATTTATTAAAAGATACAAATGTATAAAGCAAGTCCAGATTAAAAATTAACAAATAGGAAAAGTGTAGCTCCCACTGACTCAACAGCTTTTACATTGATATAGGACCTCAACAGCTTTTACATTATTAAAGTTTTTCATGGTTTTTACACTTTATACGTCTCCAGTTTTTAGAGAAATATAAAAACACGAATTTTAAGAGAAAATTCAATTTGTGAAAATGTAAATATTATTAAATAGGCCCCTTAGACTCTATAAAAATTTTTTTTTTTTACTCCAAAAGTAAAGATGATTCACTTTTATTCTGCTAAACGTGTGCTATATAACAACATATTGTTCCATTTTAGGATCTCTCCTCAATATTCTACAGAGACCAACATAAAATAATGTACTCTTTTCTCAATGACAAGGAGAAACATACTTGGAAACCACAATAAGAAATGAGTCAGTATGAGTAGCATATGTATCCCTGCATGTAATCTAATACTTTGCATTGTCCTTGCTAGGCTTGCCAGCAGTCGTGCTGCGAGAGGGCATAACGTGCTCCTTACATTCCTAACGCTGAGACTATGATAGACTGCAAGTGTAAATATTACAGAAACATGATACAGCAACAGTAGCTAAATTAATATCACAGCTTCTTGTGTTTGACAAAATAATGACAGGCTAAAGGATTCCCAAGAATGGTACAACATTTAAAGGGGTTGTTCACCTTTGAGTTAACTTTTAGTATAATGTAGAGAGTGATATTCTGAGACAATTTGCAATTGGCTTTCATTTTTTATTATTTGTGGTTTTATAGTTATTTAGCTTTTTATTCAGCAGCTCTCTATTTTGCAGTGTCAGCAATTTGGTTTCTAGGGTACAAATTACCCTAGTAACCCTGCATTGATTTGAATAAGAGACTGGAATATGAATAGGAGATGGACTGAATAGAATGATAAGTAATAAAAAGTAACAATAACAATACATTTGTAGCCTTACAGAGTATTTGTTTTTAGATGGTGTCAGTGACCCCCATTTGAAAGCTGCAAAGAAACAGAAGAAAATTGCAAATCATTAAAACACTATGAAAAATAAATAATGAAGACCAATTGAAAAGTTTCTTAGAATTGGCCCTTCTACAATATACTAAAAGTTAAGTTGAAGGTGAACCACCCCTTTAATGCTGAATATGGAGAACTAAGATCAATGTCTACTACTATTATTCATGTCTTGTGATTGGTTGGCTAACAGATTTCTTAAACAGCTTCCCCACCTGTCGACTAAGTAAGCGGACATGGTGGTGTATCTCAGGCATAGGTTGTACCAAGGTGTAGCAGAGTCACGTATCTAGGGTGCAACAGAAGGGACACAAGGACCCTAGACACATACCTCTGCCACTTTCTGTAAATCCAGCCCTGCACATCATACAATGGGAGAGTAAGCAGAGTTTTGTAATACAAGCCTATTATTGCCAACATATTGCCTACAAGCTAATGAGGGGGGGATCATCCTGGCTTTTGCTGGCAATAGTAAACAATTCCAAACACCCTAAATGTGATAGTTGGGAATGACTGTCCCCAGGACCTTTAAAATTTATTTAACCTGTAACAGAGGGTATAATAATATCCAGTACTTGAATCTCACAAGAAATGAGTTGCAAACTGCCTTTGGCATAGTGCTATAGTTGTTGCAGTCAGAAAAGACAGCAACCCATAATAAGCATACAGTATTCAATTGGTGTACAGAACACAACAAGCAATTTTTGTTGGTTCCCGTGTATACTGTAGATGGCAACAGAGGCATGAGTTGGACTCACTAACAATGTAACCTGATAAAGGCATTTTAAGGTAATTATGTGGTGGATGTTTCTGTACAGTGGAACGTTCCGTTGTTATTGTGGTTTAACCAATGCGGTGATCTGATACTAATATTATATCAGTTCCAGTTGCTGTATTTAAAATTGTATTTTTACTGCTTTATTGTGCAGGTATTCAATCAAGATTCCTCTTGGGGTATATTTTATCATTTTTGGTTTGCTTTTCTCGTTTTTACTACCGATAAGCAAATAACATTACTGTTTATTCTGCAGGTTTTGTACTCTCATATTTACTAGAATGGACTTATATATGAAGTCCCTTCAAGGCCCCTCTATACATATGATTATGTACATTTTTAGGCTTCCTCCTTTATTTAGTGGTTTTATGATTGCTTTTGGGAAGCAATTATTATCCTCAGTTACTGGTTACAGTCCTCAAACCTAGCTACTAGGAATACAGCAGACTTTTAATCCCTCATTCACTGTTAAGTAATAGCTATGGTAATTACTTTTGTAACAGGCCTAAAATAAGGTATTGAGGGATATTGCATTAGTAACGATATGCGGTCATATTAAGAGTACTTTGTATTCACATCCCACAACTCCTAGAGGATTGGGATCCCATCACCTACACAGAATCTGGTAACCTTAGTATCATGGAGCCCATAAGAGTTCTCATATTATCTCCCCAACTTTCTAAGCAGAAACACGTTTAAGGGTTCCGGAGGAATCAAATCACCACCAGACACCCATGGAATGAGTGGAGGTAAAATATATAATATTATACCCCTACCCAATGTAGAATACATCTCAACGGTCTGAAGTTGGGGTTTTTTATTAGGGATGCACAGATTCGGTTTGGGGTTTGGCCAGGATTCTGCCTTTTTCAGCAGGATTTGGCAATATATGCAAATGTGCACATTCATATGCAAATTAAGGGTGGGACATGAAATCACATGACTTTTTGTCACAAAACAAGGAAGTTAAAAATTTTTTCCACTTTTTCCTGTCCTGCCCCTAATTGGCATATGCAAATTCAAATTAGGGTTTGGAATCCGTTCAAACTTTGACCGAATCTTTCACAAAGGATTCGGGGATTTGTTGCATCTCTAGTTTTTATAGGATTATTAGGGATAGGAATGCTGGTTCTACCATTTCATCTAGCATGGAAGGCAAAAAAGTTGGCAGTTCCATTTAAGATGGAAAGGGTCACTATCACGTGTTGATATTTTTTGTGAGGTTCAATAATTTGCTAGTGTTTCTTGTTAATATTCATTCTTTGGTCATTACTGTTCCTTTAGCTGGAAATGTTGTTTCATTATAGCATTTTGAGTAAAATTTATTTTCATTTTCTGTTATTAAAAAATATCTGATATAGCTAATTTTTGTGCCAGAATGATCCAAGCGGGCTGCAAATTCTAACCATCCATAATCAAGTTGGTGAGCAGTCAAAAACATGTGATGAATTCAGCTGCTGGAAATACAATGAGCTCACCCTAAAAGTGTGATTGTTGTTGACTTAACCTGGAGTTAATAAAATGTAAAATATAGTTTTGCATAAAATTACCAGTCCAGCATCCTCCTCGGCTTATAAAAGACTTCATGTCTTCGTAATTTTTAAGCCAATAAAGTGGAAAATAAAACCACAGGAGACGGTAAGAACATAGTTTCAATTTATTGAAAATGATATGAGTATTTTTCTTAGAGACTTTAAGAAATGGCTTAGCTAATGTATGTAGTTTGGGTGATAGCGATGAGATGCCTTTTATGTTTTTATAACTTTGATGCGATGACATCATTTGGCTTCACCATAGGAAATATATTTCTAAGGCAAGTTCTTTCTATATTTCTACAAGTTACACATATTTGTAATGTTCTTTGTACCACCAAAATGAATTAAAGGGGTTGTTCACCTTTGAGTTAACTTTTAGTAGAATGTAGAGAGTGATATTCTGAGACAATTTGCAATTGGTTTTCACTTTTTATTGTTTGTGGTTTTATAGTTATTTAGCTTTTTATTCAGCAGCTCTTTAGTTTGCAGTGTCAGCAATTTGGTTTCTAAGGAACAAATTACCCTAGCAACCCTGCATTGATTTGAATAAGAGACAGGAATATGAATAGTAGAGGAACTGAATAGAACGATAAGTAATAAAAAGTAGCAATAACAATACATGTGTAGCCTTACAGAACATTTGTTTTTAGATGGTGTCAGTGACCCCCATTTGAAAGCTGCAAAGAAACAGAAAAAAATTGCAAATCATTAAAAAACTATGAAAAATAAATAATGAAGACCAATTGAAAAGTTCCTTAGAATTGGCCCTTCTACAATATACTAAAAGTTAACTTGAAGGTGAACTACCCCTTTAAATGGGACAGTGATCCTTATTAAATCTATATTACTAATCTCAGAACTCTTGAAAGAGTCTAACATTCTTCAGTGCTGCTTCAGACCTTTGGCCCAAACAAGTCAGAAAAATGGCAAAACAAAATTCTAGGTATTTTCTGCTGCTTTGAAATGTGCCTTCTTCTCAGGTGACATTCACTTTTGTGTGTCATAACCACAGATATTCTTACTGGATTTTCTATGAGATGATTCTTGTCCCTTTTTTTGTTCTTTTAAAAAAAAAAAAACAATCACCTCATCTGCCATAATATGTCATTATGTCTTCCGAGGTGTTATCAGAGGTATTGATCAAGTAGATAATTAAAAAAAACATTGATTCCTCAGCCATTTCTACTTCTGTATAAAGACAGAGGATCTCCACCTGACTGCCACTACCAACTGCATTCTCATGTGCTTGACTGTATATCACAGCTTCAGCAAATACTTCTCCTGGACATTATGTCCAGCCAATTCAGTTAATTTACCCTATCTTTACCCTTGATGAATATGTTTAGAAATTAATATCACCAGTCTAATAAGCTTGCAGATTAAACTGTATAACCTTTCAAGATGCTTTTACACCATGTTTCAAGGCACCATACAACTCCACTTTAGTTCTGTGTTAAGGTCCACATAGACGCGACGATTCTTCTTTGGTGGACGATCGATTTCAGTGCAGTCCGACCAATCCATCAAATTATCGTGCGACTACTAGGATTCGAATGATCGTCCTACATGTGTCAGATTGGGGAAGGTTAAAAAATCTTTATTGCTCCCAGTGCAATCTGTCTATGTTTGCAGGGCCAGCAGGTAGCGACCCTTCAGTTTTGCTGGCAATATCGCCTGAAATGGTCTTTTTAGTTGATGGACAATTCGTACTATCGTACAATAGTTTCGAGAAAATCGTGGTCTCACAATGATGATCGGATCTTTTAAAAATCTTTACGTCTATGGCAAGCTTTAGCCGCATGCTTTATCAGGGTCCAGTAAGATTACGGGGCACATTTACTAAGGGTCGAAGTGAATATTCAAATAAAATGCGAATTTTTAAAATTCGAATTTTTAAGTTATTTTTGGCCCAAAATTCGATTTGAATGAAAAGAATTCGAAAAAACATCTGTCCTTAAGTGTGTCCTTCTGGGATTACCCTACCCCAGTACATCTAGAGTCCGTTTACCCCAGTCTAGTCCTCAGAGATTCAGAAAGTTTCCCTCAAATGTAAAATAATAGTCAATTCAAAATACCAAATTGATTGTATTATATGGGTCTTTACAAACAGAATATATAAGGTTCAATTTTCTCATTTTATAGGTGAAAATATAAATAACTTTTGTGTTGGTTCCGTATACTCATTCAGTTGTTTTTGCTATGAATTTCTTGGCAAGTTAGGTTCTTTAAAGTGATGTTAAAACTAAAAATATACACATTTTTAATGTACATTAAGGGGCAGATTTATCAAGGGTTGAAGTGAAAATTCGAATTTCGAAGTCATTTGTGGGTACTTCGACTATTGAATAGGCCAAAATTAGATTCAAATTGAAAAAATTTGAGTTGAATTGAAAAACTTGACCATTCGAAAATTTAAGTACTGTCTCTTTTAAAATTCGAATTCAACCCCTCGCACCTTAAACCTGCTGAATTGGTGTTTTAGCCTATGGCGGACCTCCTATAACATTTATGGAGAACTTTGGAAAATTTTTTAAATTTTAATTTTTGGGGGGAAAATCGTGTTTCGATTGAAAATCAGGTAGGTAATGCAAAAGCGTTTGGCAGATTCTTACAGCAAACTTATAAATAGCAGGCAAAGACAGTGTTATGCTACATGTAAAAAGAAGTTTAATTTAATTTTACTTTGAAAGCAGCAAGTAAGTTGCAAACTTAGTCCCTTTGTAAAATGTATAATGAAGTAATAGAATTCTTAATGAATCAGATGAAAATTGAGCGGAGGACTGGCCAGATATGGGATGACTTTGACGTAGTTGGCCAGCTTAAATATATTGCAATATATGGACAAACAATCCCTGTTGTTTAAGGCATTTTTTAGTAGCTGCATGCACAGAATGTCTCAATGTCTTAAATATATTGATAATGGGTTGAGTGCAGAGGACCTCTTGTATTTGTCTATATCCTAAAACCAAACCATTCCCATCTACAGCCTCAACTGGCAGATATCTATAGATAGAAAACTCTCTTGTAGAAACCCATCTCCTATAGCTTTGTATCATAACTAAACACACCAGTAGCAATGGAATTTCAGGACCCTGTCCAATTTCCTACCCTTCCTTGAGTTTAGTTCAGAAGATTTAGGAAGGGTGTCTCAAGCTTATTGCAGAACTAAGCCACCTAAAGGATATATCATATGCATGAACACCAAAAAGTTGGTGGAAGCACACAATAAAGTTTACGTTTGTTAAAAAGCACCCAGGTAGCATGTAATTACCACAGGACATGCAGCATTGCTTAATGGCATTGGGCCATTGCACTCTACAGTATTCCATCCCAGACCACAACAAAGCAATATAGTAGGGTTTAAAGTTGTGTAAAGTTTGATGATTCAGGGCTTCTGAGCTTTTTTATTTAATGTGATGGCACCTGAATAGGTGTCAGGTCCATAAATCAGACACAATACTGGGGATATGTGACTGCAGGAAGGGACCAAAACAGCAGTTTCTTATTAAAAACAAAAAGCAGGCCTTTTAATTTGGACCACTATTCCAGTAAACACCTGCACTTACCATTCTATAGGCTTTAATTGCTATAAACTGAGACAAATGATAAGTTTTGTTTGTGGGGAAATCTGCACTACTGAAGACAACAAGTCTCCAGAGAAAGACTTTCCAGAGTATAACATTAAACAAATTTTAAACATATTATTCAAAGGGAAAGGGAGGCAAAATCTCCCCGGGCAGGGTTGGACTGGGGGGGGCTCACTGGGGCTCATATGTCAACCCCCCCCGGGCCGTCCGCTGGCCACAATCAAACACCTTGCCCCACCCATCTCTTTATACTTTGCACGCACTGTGCCCTGGAAAAGGATAAGGGCAGGAAGCAGGTCATGACCGGCCCAGTGGCAGGAAAATGATGAACGCAGGGAGCGGGTCAGGGCCAAAAAGCAAAAAGAGCTGGGGCCCATCTGGTCATTTCCAGGTGTCCCATTGGCCCAGTCTAGACCCTTTTTTGCCTTGCACTGAGCAAAGTGCAATTATGCCTAATTTGTGTCAAAATGCATGTATGAGTATGTGAATTTTTATGCATTGCCCACAATTGCATCAGCCACATCTCCCTCTTGCAGGAACCATGATGCTGGAATTATGGGAAAACACTGAGTTGTGAATTTAAAGCATGACAATTGCATTGAAATTACACTTTTCATACTGCACTTGCTGTAAGTCTAAAAGCCATAAAGTTGAGCTTGTGCCTATATTTTCATTTTCCTGTGTATAAGCAAAACTGTAAAGTGTGATTGCAAATTGAAAGAGCTGCATTCATGACACACTGTTTAAGTACAACAATTGCAGGGTTCACTTTGTGAGCTATGTTACAGCAGTTTTGGGACATTCAGCTCCATCATTACATGGTCTGATTCTTTAATAGCTAGCCACTATTGCTCTGCTGTTGTCAGTTAAATAATGTCCATTTCCCTTTAAGTATTAAGTCCTCAAAAATGCAACCTCTTGTACTTAGTAAATTATTTCTGAAGAGAACTGAGAAATGTTTCTTGAGAAATGTTTAAGCAAGCCAATCTATATGAGATAAAATAACTTTGCGCCCAAAGCCAAAAATGTTAATTTATAATGCAAATTCCTATTACTTACAAAGAAAATGTTAATGTACGGAACAAGTTAGCAAAATTCTATCTGAAACTAGAGAATATAATTGTAATCAGAATGACGTGACTCAGGAGATGATTGCACCAATTAAATCTCACTCAACGGTCTTTCATCCATAAGTGGATTAGAGTTATAGCAGTTCCTAAATAAATTAGAAACAACTAAATGACCTGCGTGATGTGTCTGTGCTTCTCCAAACTCAGAACTTGATCCACTGATTTGTTGGCTCTCTAGACGTACAAGATTGTTTTGAGGGTCCTGGTATAAGGAACATTATTTAAAGCCACAGTATGGTTAAGTTCTTCAAACAGTGGGGCAGATTTACCAAAGGGCAAAATGGCAGTCGCTAGCAAAAGTTCACCAGAAATACCATCTGCATGGACATTGCCAATTTACTAACAGGAGTAGAGGACAATTCGCTAGCACGAGAGTACATTGCTAGTGAAGTTTCGCACCCTATTAACAGGTTTTGCTAAGGTGAACGATCGTTGCTCTGCAAATCCACTTAAGTGCAAATTTTACAGAACCTTACCTTGATAATATTAAGCTACATCCTCCTCAATCTTATGTCAGTGACATCATGTCCTTTTGTGATAACCTGCCTGGAGTTGAACCGAGGACCTGGTGTTGTTGTGCTGTCTGCATTACCACTGCTCTATGTGAACAAACACCTAAGGCCCTGGTTCACTCCTATGCTTGGTAATTGCTAGTATGGCTTGTTTCACCTGTTGCCAGTCTTGCCACAGGTGATTTGTGTAAGCCATTTGAGTGGCTATAAAACCCCTTACTCTGCTGTAACTCATTTCCCAGTATAGGTTTATGTTCCATAGTTCCTGGGTATGATAACTCATCTGATCCTGTTATTGACCACTGCCTGACCTTGACCCTTGTCAATGTGCTGCCTGATTTGACCCCTGCCTGCATTTGACTATTCTTCGGATTCTAAATCGGTAGTGCGCTTCTGATCTGTGTATGACCCTGGAATGTGACCTTGACTATGCTTCTGCTTCCTGTATTGGTACCGTACAGTCTGCTTGGTTTTGACCTGGCCTGTCCCCTAACCTCACTCCTTGTTCTCCGTTCCAGTTACGGTTCCCTTGCATGCCCAGAGCTTGGTCTCCTTGGGTCTCTTGCGTTAAGTCCTGTTGACATCTGAGTAGTGGAGGGCTCCTCTCAAAACCAAAGGCAGCTGCTATTGGCAGGAGTGCGAGCTGGGACGATAGGGTTTACTCTGGGTTTTGGGATACCATACATTACACCTGTATGCCCAAAAGTCATACTATGAACTTTTAAAAGTTTTTGTTTTAAAATTTAAAAAAAAAAGGGGAAGGGGCATGCCACATTTGTTTTAGGGTGGACTCATGTCTAGCTCATTAGAGTATTTCTTTTACCTTTATTTTGCTTCTTTGGATATTTGTCTATATAGCGGTCTATATGACCTCTATGTACCTGCTCTATTTAAACTGACCTAAGTGTAAGCGTACTATTGAAGTTTCACTATGCAGAAATGAATACTAGCAAAAGATTGCTATGAAATGCTTGCACTGAAAAATGAATGCTATTAAAACGCAACTTCACATTTTAATGAATTAGCATAGTGGTAGCGAATTTCAGTGGCATAACTACCAGTAGAGCAGAGTATGTGATTGGGCCAGGGCCCCCCATGCTCTGGCCGTACCCCCTCAGGGCTGCTGATTCTGCCCATATTATGACTGATTCCCCTGGGGGGGGGGGCGACTATACATCCCGTGCCAGGGCCCACACCCCTCTAGTTACGTTACTGGTGAATTTGCACCTGGCAAAGTGACCCAAAGTGTGGCGGAGCCTTCGCAGGGGAAAATTCGACCCTTTAGTGGATTTGCCCCCGTAGATGGTCACATATTAGAGCACATCACAGTCTCTCTATTGACTTTTATGGGAGTTTTGGCTAATTACAACCAAACTTCCTGAAGGTGCTTATTTAATACTGGGGGGGTTGGGGTTTGCCAGTTCTTGTCCTGGCAATTGCTTGATGTTTGGAGGACCAAATGTGATTTCAATAGGCTTGACAATTTGGATCCTGATGATAAGTATAAAGAGTCCAAGGTAGAGAAAGACAAATATTTCCTGAAGACATGAATAGAACCACACTGTATTTAATAAACCATATAATGTTATATAATATATAAAGATTTCTGATTTTCTATCAGTGTAGGCACTGATAAGATGTCTCTGCAGTAGGGTTAAAGATAAAATTACACTTGTAAAATGAATGACTAACCAAAATACCAATTGTAAGAATGGTTGAATACCAGTCATAAAAGGCAAATATTTGCTACATTATTTTAAAATGTTTACTTCATAATGTCTACCAAATACAATACAATAAGAAGTTGTAGACCAGGGGTGTCCAACCTGCGGCCCAGGATGGATGTGAATGCGGCCCAGCTTGAAATTCTCGGTTCACATTGTATGTAGAAGGAGAGAGAAAAGGAAGAGAA
>CM044437.1:56910039-56921071 GCA_024363595.1 Xenopus borealis
ATTTCAAAAGAGGAATCAGCACTCACTGTGTGTTCGAGTGATAAAGTAGATTTTTAATTTACAGATGCATGTGAATCCGATGTTTCGGTCCCACTACTTTATCACTCGAACACACAGTGAGTGCTGATTCCTCTTTTGAAATATATGCAACTTTGATCGTGCACCACTGGTTATACTATCGTCTAGAGTGCTGGTACTTGGGGACAATATATATATATATATTCCTTCCTAATGTTGAAAATGATTGTTTATTTTACTTTTTCTTGAGGAAGAAAGTATGGCTGCAAGTCATATTATAGATAAATTGTAAAATTGGGTCAGTGCTTTATCATCACTATCAATCTGAACAGAATTTGAACAAAAATTAAATCAGTTTTAATCTTTGTAAATATGATTTGCCATTCCATACTACAGTATTTCCAGTAATAAGGAAGGAGATTTTTTGGTTTCATGAAGAACTTACTGAACCATACCAACTGACATGTGGCCATCATGAACCAAACTGATGTTGGCTGGGCCCTGTACCAATATCATATTCAAGCATGTTCTTATCATATAAAAACATGTAATATTATTACAAGCATGTGTAAATGTTGATTGCGTTGCCTATACACCGCACTTGGCATTGCCACTCTCTTCCAATTTATAAAAAAGCAAAATCCTTAGAAATTAAACAAGAGAACAGCTTACATGTCTAATTTTAATTAGATAGCATAATATATAGTTACCTCACATAATTATACAATTTTTATGCATGAATTAAATTGGTTATTGGCGTTAACAATTTGCTGTATATTTGTTGGCCAGGCTTTTAGTCTGTGCAAGCTTTTTTTTTTTTAATCTGAAATTGCCTCCATTGAGGTACTGGGACATGGTGACTGGGAAAGGAATTCAGAACTTGGGTGGAGCTGAAGAGAACATGACATCTTGAACAATTTTTAAAACGGCATGCCTGTTGGGAATTTGATTTATATGGCTGATAGATTTATTATGCTGTAACACTAGCATCATATGACATAATTCAAAATATTGGAATAGTGTTTTTTTTTCTTTTATTTTTTGCATAGTTCTGACAAGTTTTGGGACAGGAGAATGAAATATTATTTTGTACACCTACATAAGTGGGTGGAAACCAAAAGGCATATCCATGTTGATTTTTGTTACTTAATGACTATGCAACCTTGCCAATGTTATATTGTCTGATGCTGGGACAAGTTGCTGAAAGGTTTCTGGCTGGTGCAGGGATTAGAGAGGAAGTGCCAGCTCTCAGTATCAGCGAAACTCCTGGAATTTGAGTTTTTTTTTAAACTTGTATTTTTCAGCACACATAGAAACCAAAATGCAATTGACAATCAGCCTGCCAAAAGAAATATGTGAAGTCTTACAGAGGCCATTTCTTTGTTACAGCTTCCTGGGTAACAGAATGCCTCAATATATTTTTGGCTCAACTACCAAGATTGTTAGCAAAACAACAGTTAGGTGTGTACTGTTCTTGTAAATGTGGTGTGTCAGCCAGAGATCAGTGCCTCAACATCAGCCTAAGGTGGGGACTGCTACTGAGTAGAGCCAGTTATCATCTATGGCAGGGGCCCAAAGCTTAGTCCTACACAGGGACCAACAGTTGTCTCTATTTGACCCTCAATCATCTTCTGCCTGACTTGCAGTTTACATACCAACTCCATGTCTCTCTCTCATTATTAATATTTTGCAATACATGCAATGCAAATGTTTTTTTTTTAAATAAAATAAGGCACCAACATAAAAATAAATAAGATTGAAAAACAAGAATTTCTTTCTGTTTAGTTGCAAGTAGTGATGGGCGAATCTAGGCAGTTTTGCTTCGCCGAAAAATTTCGCTGGAATTGGCGTATAAATTTGCGAAATGAGTTGCGGCACGCTTTTGACGCGTGTTGTTTTCGTCGCGCCGTTTTCGGTGTGTCAAAAACGACGCATTTCGCGGATTTAATCGCCGGTGGCGAATCGTGGGAATTCGCCGCCAATTCGTCCCTGGCGAATAAATTCGCCCATCACTAGTTGCAAGCACTAATGCATCTAGAACAGAAACCAGCTCATTTCTTTTAGGTATTCAAGGTAGCCTTGAATACCTAAATTGTACAAATTGGGTTTATTTAGTGTTTAAATTATGTATTAGTAGACTTAAAGTATGGATATCCAAATTATGGTAAGACCCTTTATCCAGAAGATCCCAGGTCCCAAGCATTCTGAATAACAGGTCCCATACCTGTGCTAGTAAGCCTTTACCCTACTCTTGCTTGCATTGATAATCCTTAATGATACCTCCACGCCCTATAGCTTCAATCATATGCTGGTAAAGTTCTGCAGGAAAGTATGCTATGCTCTTGGTCAGTCTTGCCTTTGATGATCTAACTTCAGGTTGATCTGATTCCATCTCAGAGTATGCTTTCCTCAATTACCTGGGATATCTTTTGTATGACACAACTGCCTTAATTAATGAGTCACAGTACTCTACTATTGTGTATACAAATAAGGGAATGTTTCTGATTGTATCATCTTGTTGAATATACATCTGCCCATCTTTTGCTTTTTCAGTGGTGATCTTTCATATTAGCCAACAATACTGTTTCTGACTTAAGCAGCCTGTTGAAGTTTAATTGCTGGAATCCAAAGGTTACATACAGAACGCAGAGAATAAAATGCATGCCTAGTTGAGTATTGTAATCTTAGTGACTCAACTCAACTGACTCAAGTAACTCAACTGCTTACAGCATCTGCTTATTACATGTTCTCAAAGTCCAACAGGATCATCATGGGCTTAATCCACTGCTCTAATGTGGATTTGTGTCCAAAAATAAAGGTGCAGCCAACTTACAACCTTTCATCAGAAACCTGTCACTTTGCTATGGGTCACTAATGAGGAAGAGTCTAGTGTATTTAGATTTGAAATCCTAGTGGCCAATTTGTAACACATAACGACACCCTCCATATGTAGCAGGGGATGCTAGGGCTGATACAGTGATACTGTAAAAGTTGGCCAATATGTTATATCCCTTAGATGCAAATCACATTGAAGCTTTAACTGGTTTAATGAGCTTTTACTGGTTAAGGGTAATGGTTAATGGGGTGGTTTTGGGGGACTTGAGTGCTACATTTTCAAGTACCCCAAAAGTACAGTGACAAAGTCCCCTATCCTGACATTGCCTGATGGTTACCTGCCTTTCAGTTCAGCTTTTAGAAACAGATTCATTTTATAGACCATTTTAGTTATGAAAAGGTTATATGTATTTAAAAGGATTGTGAGACATATCTTAATATTGGGTTCAGTGTATCCCTGTTACAAATGCATTATAGAGTAATGAAAAAAAAATGTGAATCTTGTTATGAATGCTGATGTTTATTTGTAACTGCAGTTTGGGCAGCCTGCACGTTGTATCATTACAGTAATAATTTCTGGGCAGATAGTACATGATTTGGTTACTTCTACTGTACATCTCCTGTAGACTAAATTTTATTCAAATAATTAAAATTTAAAAAGAATTCCTTTTTCTATATAATAATAAAACAGTACTTGATCCTAACTAAGATATATGTAATGCTTATTGGAGGCAAAAACATCCTAATGAATTTATTTAATGTTTAAATTATGTTCTATTAGTCTTAAGGTATGAAGATCCAATTTATGGAAACCAGCAAACCCCAGGTCCCAAGCACTCTGGATAACAAGTCTCATACCTTGATATAAAATATGGCATTTCTAGCTTTATTAAGTTTTAGGGTTTAGTTCTCCTTTAAGGCCCCAAATTCTTATGGGAGCTCGGTCTCTCAAACATAATCATAGTCTCTTTTGAACTCCATTTCTTCTTAATTGCATTGTTGTATCAGTTTCTCTCATATACTGTGTAATCCAAGATGCCGTCACTTGATAAGATTTTTGTGTAACAACCTTTTCTGTTCAATCAAGAAATCACTTAATTTATATCAAGCCTCGTAACAGTTTGTCTATAGGAAAACTTGGCCCGCCAGAAGCATTCCTGTAATGTACTAAACGATCCTTTAAAATCAAATACAACATGGTAGCAATTAATCAAATTAGTTTCTATGACAACAAAACTCTAGTGGGAGATGAATAGAGGACTGGTAATTGTGGTTTAGGTCTAAAACACTTTCACGCCACATCATTTTCAACATAGTCGTCCAATTCTGTATATTTGCACCTTTAGGCAGAGGATGGCAATTGTAGTGAAACACAGTGTGAGTACTGTATGTTGTGTTGTTCTGCAGCAATACGTTTAATTGTGTATTAGTGTATTACAGCACTAGCCAACTTGTTCGTAATATTCATATAATAGTGTAAGCAAGGGGCTGAAACAAGATATCTTTTTATATTCCTATTATATTCAGCGGGTTTGCAAAACTGAAACCTCACAGTAACAGCGGACTATGGACATTGCCAACAAGTGCAATTGTTACTGGTTTGTATAACACACTGTGGAACTCAGATTTAAGCACTCTTTTTTTTTTATTAGGGACTTGTTTTAAACAGTGTTTGTGCTGTCATTAAACAGAGTAATTTATTTTGAAGCATTGGTGATGCCAGAAAATGTCTGCCCTGAATGTCCATGGGAAAATTCTGGTGCAATATTAACTTCAAATATATCCCCTTCCAGTCTTACACAGAGAGCTGGCTTGTTTCCCTCAGCTGAGTCATTCTCTCAATGTCCTCCTGCATTACAGTCCTCTGAGGATTCCATTAAATAGAAAAGCAATGTTCATCATACCAACCCACAATCAGATTACAATATTAACTCCTGGCAGCCAAGGCCTTCAGCAACGTTCAGACCAATAATGTTACTATACTCAACCCATGCTTTAACCATATCCAATTACTAATGGTTTCTTACACCAGGCAAACAAAGGGATCTTCCAACTACTACACATGTTTTTACACTTATGAACCCCAACATGATCATCATTCACAATTTTCTTCTAACCTAGAAAAATGTCAAAGCAGTCTGTGATCTTAAATGGGTGGTTCACCTTGAAGTTAATTTTTAGTATGTTATAGAATGGATAATTCTAAGCAATTTTCCAGTTGCCTTAATTTTTTACTCTTTATATGCTTTGAATTATTTGCCATATTCTTCTGACCATTACCAACTTTCAAATGGGGGTCACTGACTTAATCTAAAAAGATATGCTCTATAACAGGTGTCCCCAACCGCTGGGCTGCAGACATCCTGAACTTGGCTGCTGAGCCTAACCCACAATTAACGTGGCACCCCCAAATTGGACACTAGTGCTCCCAAATTGAATGCCAGCTGGCACAAAGTTGCAGATGCCCCCCCCTGCAAAAAATTTTGCCTTTACACCAGTCCCTGGGCCTAATATAATTCTTTATTTTTTATTACAAATATGGGGGAGGGGGATACAGAAGAGAAAGGGGGAGGGGGGAAGGGTAACAAATATCCACATCTTATTTCTTACATGCCATAATTTTAAGTTTCTCCATATTGTATACCATTTTTTGTGGTTGCACCTATATTTAATCCATGATACTTTTCCCTAACTTTACACCATTTTTCCTGGTCCCCTGAAAAATGTCAGATGGAGGTTCTGCTGTACATAAAGTTTATGAACAGCAGGAAGAGGTTGTGCACAACAAAATATCACTAACAGATTCTATGTTTATACATTCTATGTCAGTGAAGGGTAAAGCTGCTTTGCTCCCAGATTGGCAGAATAGTTAAAAAGTAAGTCATCCAAAAATAAATAATGCAGTGATACAGGAGCAGGAGAGGGGGCAGGCCCAGATCCGCGGCCCAAGGGGCTACTAGCCAGGGCCCCCTGGAGCAGCAGGTCAAGGAACTGTAGGGGTTAATGTACTTTGTGGCAAATGTACTGAGAGAATGGTTGTAGGCAAAACCCACAGCCAAACTGTACCTATAAGATTGAATAATGAATGTAGTTACACGCCTATACACAGGTTCATTATAGTCTCTATAACTCACACCCAGAGTTTGACAGACCTTCTTACACACAGTTGCCCTTACACACATTAACACTAACAGTAACTAACACTAACATTTTACACACAGACACACACATGCAATAGCATTCACACTCTAAGCTTAACACAACAGATTCACACTCATCTGGCCTGGGAAAGAAGCTGCTTCATCAGTAGACGATTCTCTACTCTGATTCTCTCATTCCTCACACAGTCGAGGAACAGGAAGCGTCTCACAGAGGGAAGGGTCAGAGATAAGTCCAGACTGCTGCTCTGAGCTGTAGAATAGGCGTTGGGATGGTCCATTATATGTAGAGGTGATGACCATATGATTTAAGCTTATTGCAGTTTCTTAAAAGTGTTTTTTTTTTAGAAATGTGTTCATGTAAAAAAGAACAAAACAATAAATGTATACATATGGCAAGAGAATACCCTTTATTATAAAATACAAGTCCAGGGGCACAAGTGCCCCCCTTGCCCCTATCTGTGGACGCCCCTGGCTGTACGTAGTCCGACAGACCAGAACAAGATAACAGGAGCAGAATTGTGAGGCAAACTCAAGGTCAGAACAGGAAGTCATACAGGGGACAGGAGCAGGTGTCAAAGGCCCAACAATCACAGGGAATAGAGAACCTAGGCACGCTTGTCCTATAATGGGCAGTTAGTCAGTGCAGAGCAGGGGGTTTCAATACTGATCACTTGTGTCCACATTAACAAAAGAAAATGTGAAAATACAGGGATACCATTAGCAGTGAACCAGGACCTCTGCTGTCTGATAGTATAGAGTAGAGGTTATGCAGACAGCTTTGAAAACACTAACTCACTGGTTCAAGCCCAGGTTGGATACTATGTTCAATAAGTCAAATGGCTAGAACTGTACGTCAGGAAGTTGGCGTACTGGTTAGATGACTGGATTTTGAGTTATGTGATGGTTTTTAGGAAATTTTCTTTACATGATAAAGCTTAGGCCCAAATGAATTGTAGTTATTATGTCTTATGGCTATAGGTAAGTATGATCTCTGAATTCCCATTCCTTGCTCCCCTCTGTAAACTGTTGTGTTTCTTGCCTTCAGAGCTGCAGGAGAGGGACTTGTTTTGGTAGGCTATTTTGGTATACAAACACTGCTATTATTCTTGGCTCTAACTGCATTTTCTTGACTTTAAAAGGATTTTTTTCTGACTTTTGATCCTTTGTTCTGCTATTTTGGTTCTTGCTGTTATAGTGGGTTTATTTGAATTCTGAAATTCTGAAGTATTTGTACAATTCAGAAATATTTAATGCACAATGGAAACTGCAAAGAGGCCAAACAAACATTGCTTTAAATAAACATTGAGTATGTCAGTACCACATATCAAAATGGAATAAACTTAACTGTAACAAAAGAGTATGGTATGACTGGGGATACAGCCTCAAATCTACAGTTGGGGCAGATTTATTAAAGTGTGAAATTAGAGGTCACCACAGGAAATTGCACCCGCTTTCTATTGATTCATATGAGATTTTTTAGAAATTTATCTACTGGTGAAAGTTAGGGTTTGCTATTTGAATACTCTACTAAAAATCCCATAGGAATGAATAGAAAGTGGGTGTATTTTCCTGTGAACTCACACTTTGATTTATCTGCCCATCCTTCAAAAAAGATAGAGCGGAACTTGTATTCACCAGCACCCTTTCTAAGTCGAAGATGTGACATCTAACAAAATCCTTTCAGGTCACCAGACTGATAAGGCAGGACCATTAAACTAGGTTTGTAGTGGTCATGTCGGTTCAGAGTAAGAGCAGAAGCTATATTCAGTGTCTGGGCCAAAAAGTAGGGCAGGCAGCAATTGTCCGAGTACAGGTATGGGAGCTGTTATCCAAAATGTTAGGGACCTGGGGTTTTCTGAATAATGGATCTTTCCATAATTTGGATCTTCATACCTTAAGTTTACTTGAAAATCATGTAAACATTATATAAACCCAAAAGGCTGGTTTTGCTTCCAATAAGAATGAATTATATCTTAGTTGCCCTGTCGTATTTTTACAGAGAGAAAAATGATTTGGAGATTTTAGATAAAATGGAGTTGGAAGATGGCCTTTCTGTAATTCAGAGCTTTATGGATATCAGGTTTCCGAATAACAGATCTAGTACCTGTACTCACTAGGGATATACCCAATCCAGGATTCGGGTTGGGATTCAGACTTTTTCAGCAGGATTTGGCCAAAGCCTTCTGCCAGGCCGAACCGAATCCTAATTTACATATGCAAATTAGGGGTGGGAAAAGGGACATTTCCCCACCCCTAGGATACAGATTTGCGTTCGGTATTCGGCCAAATCTTTCTCTAAGGATTCAGCCGAATCCAAAATAGCAGATTCGGTGCATCCCAAGTACTCCCTGCTGCTGAACGCAGCAAAACGGAACGCAGGGGAGCGCAGGTAAAAACACTCGTGTGTAAGAGCCCTAATACCGGCCACATATTAAATCCACATGCTGCATGGCTAGTTAGCAATTAATCTAGTTGCATGGCTGCACATACATCAGTTCAGTCTGCAGCATGAATTTAAATGAAATGTTAATTGCAACACATGGATTTAATATGTGTCTGGCATTAAAGGGATAAGGTGGCAATCCTAGACAAAGGTTAAATGTGTATTTTGGTCAACTCAATATATACACACACACACATAAATAAATATATATATATCGCAGACAGAAAATACATTTTACGTTTCAAGCAACATGAACATTTTTCTTCACAGATGTTGCATGTCCCATGCTAGTTACATGTATACACATGATTGCCTTTTTTGGGGAGTCTGTCTGAGATGACTTACTGAGTTCTCTCTTTTCCATTTTCACAGAGCCCTATCTGTTGATTGGATTTATTCACAAACGTAAAACCCCAATAAACCCATCCCTAATATATTCATGTGTCAAAAACATTTTCAGATATGAATCAAATAGTTAAAAAAAACAAAAAGATATAAAATCGCCTGTAGCCCTTTTCAGCAGAATGTCAGAATAATTCTTCAGTTTTCCCTCACCTATATTTTATTGGAGTAGAAAAAATGCTAAAAATGTTCAGCTTGGGAAAAAAAAAAGTTGTTAAAATGAAATGCTCGTTTCTTGTTGTAAAATACATATGCCGATGTAGAACAGCATGTGTTAACAATTACACTTTGTAACATTGTATGTAGCCGATTCGCTAAAAGTCTGTAAAATGTTTTCTTCCTGTTAAATTAGACTTCATAAGCCAAGTCTTGATTTAGTATTTTATGTATTATTTATTATATTGTTGTGAAAATACTAAGATCCCCCCCAACTATTTTTTTTTTAAATTAGTATGCATATGTGTAGGTACAAGGAACAGGATTATTTATTAAACTGAATAGATATACAGGATCTAGTACAGGTAAGGGATTTCTTATTTGAAAACTTCTTTATTCACAAAGTTCCTAATTACAGGAAGGCCATCTCCCATAGATTTAATTACAAGCCAATAATTCTATTTTCTTTTAATTATTTGCTTTTTCTCTGTAATAATACAACAGTACTTGATGGTAAATAAGCTGCATGAATCCATATAGGTGGCAAAACAATCCTACTGTGTTTATGTAATGGTGATCCTAATTACAGAAAGATCCCTTATTCAGAAAGCTCAGGCCCTGAGCATTCAATATAATAGATCTTATACCTATTGCATACTAAAGCAACTGACTTATTGAATAATCACGCTCAGCTGTTGTTTTAGAATAACTAACATTGAAAACTGATCATGACCTATGTCGTTGAACTCATGTTAAGACATGCTCGCTATATAAATCTGCATCTACCATGTACTACGCCCCAAGTTGGTACTCATACTGACTTTGAAATTAGAAGATGTAGCTATTTCATATTATTGCTGTGCACTCAATACAGACACCCTTTATCTATGAAAAAGCAGGTTTCATTGAGTTCAAGTGTCCTCTAGGCACTAAGTTCAGTTTGTGGCAGGTACATCTTCTGATTCATAGTGGATCAGTGTTGACTGATAGGGGGTGCCTATGTTCTAGCCATGCAATTTTCCAGTACTCGGTAAAAAGTTTTGACTCTGATATAGGCTGGTGACCTTTCCAATGTAGCGTCAAGCCTTGTCCTGGGCCATGAATCCAACAACCAATCAGCAGTTAGATTTTATCAGTCAGGTGCAGTTTGAATAATGCAAGCCAATGTCTGATTGATGGTGATTATTTAGTAACATTATCTATGGTAGCTACTAGCTCCTGATACTCCCATTAGGGCCCTTACACACGGGCGTTTTTACCAGCGCTCCCCTGCGTTCCGTTTTGCTGCATTCAGCCGCAGGGGAGCGCAGGTATAGACGCACTCAATTATTTTCAATGGGGCTGTACTCACACAAACGCATGTAGGCGCCAAATGCAGGAAAAATGCAGCATGTTGCATCTGAACCTGCGTTTGGCGCCTACATGCGTTCGTGTGAGTACAGCCCCAATGAAAATAATTGAGTGCGTCTATACCTGGCTCCCCTGTGGCTGAACGCAGCAAAACGGAACGCAGAGGAGCGCAGGTAAAAACGCCCGTGTGTAAGGGCCCTTAAGGTCAATGGCACAATAGGATATTAGTCATAAGGCTTCACTACTACAGGTGACTAATCCCCTGCAAATGTTTTCCCACTGGTGAGTCACATCATTCACAGTGGGATATGCAGTGCTTTGTTTTTGCGAAGTCCCCACACTTTTCTTACATTTGTTTGGGCATCAGTGTTTTTAAAACATTTTATAGTTAAAAAGAAGCAAAAGTAATACTTAAAGGGATTCTGTCATGATTTTAATGGTGTAGTTTTCATTTATAAATTACACTGTTTACGTTAAAAATGATTCACTTTTATTCCTGAACCAAAAACAAGTGGACATTTTATTTAGTTGTAATATTGGTGTGTAGGCAGCAATCTCAGACCATTTTGCTTGATCCTGTGCTTTCAGAAAGAAAATGATGGAACTGCTCAGATACAGTGGTGTGAAAAACTATTTGCCCCCTTCCTGATTTCTTATTCTTTTGCAT
>CM044437.1:56937206-56963431 GCA_024363595.1 Xenopus borealis
CAGTTTGGATAAAACTCTCTGTTTTAATAAGCAGATGTAACACATTCCAGTATGTCATGTGCGCACAAGTTCACGGCAAGGAATGATATCATTTCCCATTAATATCATGCACCACTGTCTAACCATGTGTATCCCTAATAGTAAAATAGGCTAGAAACAATGCACCAGTGGCATCCAATGTTTCATGTTGTGGCCGGCCAAATCTGCCCCCCGTTTCTGCTGCACATACAGATGTGGATGTCTCTGTAGTACAATATGGCAGCCAGACAGAAGAATCAATAACATTTCTTGAAAAAGTGTTTTTTCTAAAAGGACAAGTGATAAATAAAAAACACACACACACTGCTGCCATTATTGTGTTCTTCTTCTACAGATGTGCAGAGCAGATGCTTCCATAAAATTTATATATTACAATGACTTGTGTTTTAGAAATACACGGTAGGGTTAACGATATAGAACATAAATGGTTTCTGTAATCATTTAAATACTATTTATAACCAATCCAATAGACTTCACCAGTTGTATCAGTTGAGTAGTTAAAAAAAAATATATGTACTGTCCACAGTGGGAGTCTCCTGTATGTAGAAACAATATATTATCCCAGGTGTCAGCTACAAACATTAGATACAGAGCAAAAAAGAGTCCTTATGGGATATAAGTTAACAACCACAAATTTAACACAGACTCAATGTTTCAGTCCTCTTCCCATAATGAGAATGTAATATCAACACAGCATGAAATCTGTCCCATGAGCAAACATTCGCTCTTACTCTGTATACATATAGGAGCATATTTATAAACACTGGTTCTGAATTTTACACAGACAAGTGCCAAAAATGAGTGGAAAATTAACTGCATATTTATAAAACAGAGGCATTACAAAATAACACCAAGGTTTCCATTTGGTTCCATATGGAATGGCTGTGGTGAGCCTATTTATAAAAATGAGAACACCAGAGTTATGCCAGAATGTATTGCAATGTTATACCTCAAGTCTCAGTCCATTGAATTTAATAGAAGAAAGCTGCATCAATGTAATAAAGTTGTATAAAAACAGCCTCCTTCGTTAAATTGCTTAGGGAACCTGTGTACCTTATGCAGTTTTATTAACAGCACTGGTTTTTGTTTGACTGTACTGCACTTTTGAGACTTTGGGGCTTTGCTTTTGTTTTTTTAGATCGTAAATGGAAGTTTAAAAAAAGAACACTCTAATTCTTCACTGCTTTTTACACTTCATTTTATAATTCTGGCCTTTGCATGTGTAAAATGTGTTAGTAGTTAGATAGTAGTAGATAGATTTACATATTGACCTTTGGGATGGGTAATTCTTTTTGATAACTATGATATTATGTTATAATTATATAACAAGGGTCAGCTCAACTAGCCCCTAAGCAACATGCTAACTCTACTAGAAATAAAATCAGAAATAAAAAGAAATAAAGACTAAAGTTCTGACTTCTTACTTTTATATTTTTTTCTCAGTCAGAGGATTGGGTGGACTTGCAATCATGAGGGGACCAAGGAGACCTGACCACAGGGTCTGCTGTGTAGTGTACAGCCCCCTTTTCAGTCATCTTTGGAGATTTAGAGACCTTTGCTGCCTGCTCTCTTATGCCATTTATTACAACTGCTGGATTGGGCAGAATCATCTCTTGCCAGTTGATATCTTTAATACATTTTGGGATTGAAGGGGAGATTTACAAAAGTGCAGTTAACATTAAAATGAAGTAAGAAATATTTATTGGAGTCAGCCTTAATCCATTTAGTGAATACAGCTTACTGTGATTTTAAATTGTCGTTCCAAAATGTCTCTGTAGTGAATTTGGTGCATGAAGTGTCTTCATACAAATGTGGAGTACAACATGCACCAATTTGAGGTTCAGATCAAACCCTCTGAATTTCATTACTCCAACTTTTTGACAAACCATTTTGGAGAAGAGTGAAGTAAAAAAAATAAATTGGTGGTCAGACAATTGTGAATTTGTCATTTAACAGTTTTCTGGCAAAAACAAAGTTTTTACGACAAGCTTACTCCAAATTCTTCTTTCCCACAAATCTGTATATAACCGACTCACAAAACCCTTTAAATAACTGACATCTGGTGGCTGATCAGAACCAGGTTTGCCAGGTCTAATTTTCAAAACCAGCCACATTCAGCTACAAATCCAGCCCAAAAGTAGCCAAGATGAACTTCAAAAGTAGCCCAAATATAGCACAATATGTGCAGTGAAAAAAAGTCTTAAAAATAAATGAATATAAGTGAAAATATGCCTTTTTCAATTTTCACTGTTTTGCAAATTTTTCCATGAAGCAAAATCAGAAAAATGTGTCCCCTTCACCAGATGCTTGGGGAGGTAAAGGGGACCCATGAGGCCCTCAGGGTTTCCACCTTGCCAGTATTTTACTGGCCTGGCTGGTAAAAATTAAGGTTGATCCCAATGTGATTAATAGGGAAAAACTTAAATATATAGGAAGGCTGGAATTTTTTTCCAGAAAAGGTGGCAACCCTAGCCCTAATACACATACAATTTCAACAAATATTGGTAAAAAGGCTCAACTTCTAGATATTTTGGTGGCCAGCAAATTTTTGCTTCAAATTGTCTGAAATTAGGGGAAAGTCACTGAGAATGCTTAAGATGGACGGGACAATTGGGTACATAGTCCAAAATCTGGTAACTCCTGACTTCTACACAAATCAGTCCCATTGCATGCTGTGTATTGTAGTCTTACATTAAAATTGGCAGTCAGCAAATTGTTCAACAAAAACAACATAACCCAATATGCACTGGGAGAAGAAAAAAAGTAGCCCAAATCTGTACCTTGGCTAGTTTGTAGTTTCAAAACCCTTCTGGGCTTTAAATTAGTAGCCCAATTTGGCTGGAAACCAGCCAACCTGGTAACCCTGATCAGAACCAACAGGGATTATGTAAGCAAAAAAACTATAATAGTTCTACTATTGCAGAATTGATGTGATAATCTGGGGATCCTATCACTCCCCACCCTTCCATCAACATTTTTGGTTTGAGATCTGGTGTGTTTAAAAAAGTTAAAAACATTATGTAAGGAGAAATATTTATTATCCAGAGGCCTTGTGCATTCTAACCCACAGCCTTCACTTTGGGGTAATAAAGAGATAATTGCTAAGACCCTCAGCATATGAATGTGGTTTGGCACATGGTAGTTGATTCTGATAGAAAGCTGACAGTGCAGTAACATTAGGATCAGACTAGGAAGTGCAGTTCTGTGTATTCTCTAAAGATAAATTGGTTACTGTATTCACTGAAGATGAAAACATTATTTTATCATATTGTATCTGTTTAAAATGATGTCACATACAATTTAATTCATCATCTAACTGAGACCTAATTGGACCAATTAATCTAACTTGTACTTTGCAATTAGCTAGGTTGGTTGTAGAGTGGATTGCACAGTCATTAAGTCATAGTTGTCTTCTTCCCTTCAAAATTAATTTTTATTGGCTCTTAAAGGAAAACTATACCCCGAAAATGAATACTTGAGCAACAGATTATATCAAATTAAGTGACATATTAAAGAATCTTACCAAACTGATATATACATTCAAGTAAATATTGCCCTTTTACATCTCTTGCCTTGAACCACCATTTGGTGATGGTCTGTGTGCTGCCTCAGAGATCACCTGACCAGAAATACTTCAACTCTAACGTGAACAGGAAGAAGTGTGGAAGCAAAAGACACAACTCTGTCTGTTAATTGGCTCATGCCTCCTAACTTTATGGTTTCTTTGGTATGTTTGTGTGCACCGTTGAATCCTAGGATCCCAGGAGGCTGTCCTTATTTTTTAAAATGGCTATTTTCTATTTATGATTACCCAATGGCACATGCTATTAAAAAAGTGCATTATTATGAAAATGATTTATTTACATGAAGCAGGGTTTTACATATGAGTTGTTTTATGCAATATCTGTTTATAGAGACCTACACTGTTCTGGGGGGTATAGTTTTCCTTTAAGAGAAAAATTATTTGCACATAATTTTGGAGACAATAGGGCTCATTTTTAACTGCCCCAACTTAAAGTCCAGAAGCGGGTCAAGAGTGCTCCACTTAGCGATTATTAATTCTTGACTTGTGGCAGGTGTAGTATTCCTCTTTGCACTTCATGAAAATGCAATGAGATTGCAGCAGATGCAGGGCAGCCCTAACCCTGTAAGTCCATAATTACATATGTGAATGATACACAAGTTAGGGAATGATAAGTGTGTGGGAATGTGTGGGAAGGGGATGCCTACATGCCTTCCTATGCCTTTCTTCCATGAATACAGTGCTGCAGGTTGCAGACATCAATGTATTCATGGGACATTTACATATGTAAGGCAAAGTGCAAAAACATGACAGATTGCACCTGTTCTTAGTACCAAGTACCATAGTGCATCATAAATAAGCTCCAGCTGTAACCCCTTTACAAGCAATGATTTACATGTAGGCAGGAGGAAACTTGTCCAATACCTCATATATTTGTCTGTTGTTATTTGCATGAATGCAAATGACTTGTGTCAGGCCACTATTGTGAGCAGTGGTGGACAGTTTCTGGTCATGTTAATGAATGGGGTAGAGGAGATGGTATTTGGTGCTTCTCTACTGCCTTATCATTATTAGCCAAATGTACATTGTGATTTAAAAAAAAAAAAAATGTTTTAAGAGTTGTAAGAGTAAAACTATGAAGAGACAATGCCTACAAACTGTAACAATAGGAAAGATCTTTAGTGGAAGCAAGACCTGGTTTTGCTGCGCATCAACCCATTATATAAGCGATTACAGAATTCTCACCTCTACAACCATAGGGACACAAGTTAAGCAACATGTACATAAAGTGTAGATGCCACCATCTTGCCATAATAAATATCAAGAAAACCAGAGTCATTATCCAGGCTTCTAATATAGATAGTGCTTTTTATATATATATTATTTTGATATGGCCTTCATTTATTTATCATTTGTTGTGAAAGTTAAATCCATGGGTTCATTTGTGGATCAGTGCTGTTAAAGTACTGTATGCACATGTGTTGAACAGAGTTCTTTGCAACATACAATGAGTGACCTCAGTTACACAAACATGGGCTGTAATCGCAACCAGATCAACTAGTCTCTTTGATCAGATGCAGATCAGTTAATATTCAGATATAAATATGTTCAGCAGTTATTGGCCTTTTCAGTGTCTTGGCCTGAAATAAATCAGATCATTAGTTTATAAATATGAGAAGAGGATTAAAACAGGGTAGTGAAGAGAGAGTGCATCGCTCAATTTACACAAAATATTCACAGATTGGTTTTGGTTGTATAAAGAGAAAAAAAAAAAAGAGACATAGATGACCTATTGATTTGCACCTCCCCACCCACCTACTCCAAAATCACTTGAAATTTATATCCACAAATCATATTAAAATGTAACTTTTAATCTATACAGTTAAAATGAATGAATCAGTCAAATATTGAACCATTAAAAGAGAGTCAGGTGTATGGAAACGGATCACCAGGGGTAAGGGGTTCATTCCAACCACATCGGTTTGGGAATAATTGGGAGCGATTTTCGCAATTAATGTAGCAACTGGGAAGGGTCATATATAACATATTACATCATTCTATCCTGTAGATGTGTGTCGGGTGAACTATCTGAGAGGCTGCTGCTATGTCATGTGTCAGCCGAAATACAGGCTTCTTATTTCTAGCAGTATTGATGCTTGAACAAAGAGGCTCAGCCCCTCAGCACATCCACAACCACCATGGTTATGCTTTCATTTAAACCTTTGGGATTAAGTGCATCCATGTTAAAAATCCATTTACTTTCTTTTGATAGAAGTGCTTTTTCAAGATCACCCCCTCTTATACCAAGGGAAATTGGTGACAGTCCCATAGCTCCCAATCCTCTACTCGAGTGGTTATGATATTCCAAAAAATGGCAGCTAACTGGTGGCAATTTTTTATTGGCCTTCACTAAGTCCTGTGCATTATCGATGCTTGAGACATGTTCTAATAGTCTTTTCTAGAAGGCTCTATTGGTTTTACCAATATAGATTCTATCACAGGGGCAGACTAACATATAGATAATGTTACTCATATTACATGTAAAATATTGTGTAATTCTCCGTTTCTTACCAAATCTGTCAATGACTATAGTTTGGTTATGCATATATTTACATGCTTTGCAGTTGCCACACGCAAATGTTCCTTTATTTGTTGGTTAGTTATTCATTTTAGATAAATGGCTTTTTACAAGTTTATCTTTAAGGTTTGGAGCTCTTCGACAACAAGGTAAAGGCCTAGGGCCCAACATTATGAATAACACTGACGTGGATACTGCGAATAGGAGTTTTCGCAATTTTAGGTGTTTGCAGTGGCTTTTCCACTTATCTTTCCATTAGCAACCGGGAGGCTTGGAGCAAGCGAAGGGGTGTTTGTGGATGTGCTGAGGGGCCGAGCCTCTTTTGTTCAAGCAAAAATAACGCAAGTGGCTTTTCCACTGTATCTTCATAGTGACAACCGGGAGGGTTGGAGCGGGCAAAGAGGTGGTGTTGGATGTGCTGAGGGGCTGAGCCTCTTTGTTCAAGCATCAATACTGCTAGAAATGACACATGACACATGACATAGCGGCCTCTCAGATATTTCACCCGACACACATCTACAGTATGTTATTGCTCCTCATATGACCCTATCCTAGTTGCTATATTAATTGTGCAAATCGCTCCCAATTATTCCCAAACCGATGTGGTTGGAATGAACCCCTTACCCCTCGTGATCCGTTTCCCTACACCTGACTCTCTTTTAATAGTTCAACATTTGACTGATTCATTCATTTTAATTGTATAGATTAAAAGTTACGTTTTAATATGATATGTGGATATAAATTTCAAGTGATTTTGGAGTAGGTGGGTGGGGGGGTGCAAATCAATAGGTCATCTCTGTCTCTTTTTTCTCTCTTTATTTAGTTATTATATTTGACCATGCACACCACCCTTTGTTTTTCATTGATGGTTGGTGCTCCCCGACGCCATTTACGTATCGAATTATGGTTTGGTTGTATGTGCAGAGGAGTTCTGTCATACTTTTGTACAGCTGCAAAGTTCTGTACTCATTCAGTCAAAATTGCAGGTAGAAGACAAAATAATGGAAACAGCTTCCAGTTAGCACCCATTTCAATAATTTACCTGTAACTAGATTCTATGTATCACTTTTGCCTTTAAAAGGGAATGATAGTGGCATTGTTGTTGTACCCTGCAACCTGCTACCCAAACAACACAAGTGGCCAAGTTAGTAACTGATGACATAGAAATAATTTATAAAGTTTTTGCTCTCCAGGCTCTACTCTTTAGTGTACTGTACTAGCTGGCCACTCCAAACCTATCATAGTCGAGTTGGGCATTGCTACACTGCCATACAACCAGCGATTTTGGTTGCCCTGCCAAGAACTACTACACTCACTTTACAGTATGCTGGGAATTCTAGTAAACGCTTTTGATTGTGACACCCAAACCCATTGCTCTTAATCATACTCATTACTCATACCACACCACACACTTCTCTCACTGCTTAATGTGTTAGAAATGTCAGTAAATTTAAAAATATTGTGCTGGTGTTGCCAGCATTCAGTGCTGTCAGGAACAATACCAGGGCTGCTGTGAAGCATACTTCTCTTGGGTACGAGTAGCTTAATGTTAAAGGACAGGAGAAGTGCAAGCCCAGATGTTGGCACTTTGCATCTTGCTCCATAGGTTGTGCCTGACAGTTGAGATATGTATTAATGGGTGTGCTCTCATACAGATCCCATAGTAATTTGACAGTGACACAGTGCCATGTAACATGATCTTTGTCTGCTACTGCAGAAGTGTTAATAACGTTTTGTCTTCTTCAAGCAAGAGAAGCATTGTGTCTGTGTGCAGTTTCTCCTCTGTCTAAAAGAAAGCTGCAGGCTCACGTGAGATTGAGCTACCGGTTATCTAGTTATCATAAGCAGAATGGCAACACTGATGAACCTAGGATCAAATCTTACTCTGAATGCAAAATGGGCTTGCTATGGCTGGTTTTATGTGCAGAACTAACTAGATGAAGGAGCATATTCCTGAAATGTTGCTCTTCATTCAATGAACATTGCAGGGTTTGGCATGCTTTTTTGCCGTACGATTTTTTTTTGTTGGTTATCAATCTCCCCCATTATCAGGCCTGATATTTTAAGGCTAAATGTGTGCTGGCGTTTTTTTTTTCAGAAATTCCCATTTGTTGAAAATGACACAAGATAGTTTAAATGACCTCTGTGGTGGTTTTAGACTGAAAAGCAGTACAACATTTCCAAATTAAACCATTGTATAAAATGTAAAATCACAGCTGTTTTTGCTTATCTGTAGCCATCATTTGTGATCAGAGTGCTTCTGATTTACACCAGTTGTCATATAAGATTCTCTTTGCCACCTAACTTTCTCTCAATGATTTCAATGAGCAATACCAAGGGGCAAATTTATCATTATTCACGAATTCGAGGGCTTTTAGTCCTAAAATTCGTCCGAAAGTCAATAATAATTCGACTTTCGAATGCTTATCGAATAGTTTTAGGCTTCTTCTTCTTCGATATACCGACCGTTCGATTTCACGAAAAAAACGTGAAATTTCCTTTGGTCGTTTGAAAAATTTAAACGATTCGAATGATATTCGAGCAGGTGATAGAAAAAAAAGCCTATGGGGGGATTCCCATAGGCTTCTATTGCAATTCGGTAGGTTCAATCTGGCGAAGTAGGCAGTCGAATAAAATTTTAAAGTTGAATTACTATTCACTTGAATTTTGTAAATCTGCAAGTGTAAAAATCATGCTCTTATATAATAAGTGTGTAATGTGTGGCTTTAATTCACATATATGGGCAACACCACAGCTTTATAAATCACTTTACACTGATTTTACATAATTTTTTTTGTCATTCTTATATACACCTTTTAAATATGGCTCATGTGATAATAAAGTTCATATCAAAGTATCAGTTGACATTGTACGAAGCTGTTAGACTGTAATGGTTACCAGGTCTGGACTGGGAGTCAAATTTGGCCGTGGCATTCCAAGTATGCAGAAGCCCAAAATAGTCCCCCACCAGCCCATTAAATAGTGACTGTCTATGGCACCTTACAGCAGCCTCTCTGGCATTTGCCAGAACCCACAGATTGCCAGTCCGGGCCTGATGGTTACTACTGTGATGCACACTTCTCCACCGTTCTGCACTTATCCTCTAATATAGGATAGTGCCTGATACATGATATTGGCATGTGCCCCAATATCAATGAGCCAATGAGGAAATTGGCCTCAGGCAGAACACTGAGTGGTAATGCTACAACCCACAGATCTGTAAGGGAAACAATTTTGGGATGCTAGGTACATTTTAGACAGTTGATATTGGTGAGTGCAAATAATTTTTTTCTATATTTAGAAGAAATGTGATAAATAATACATAATTCCCCATTCATTTACACTGTATATTTTCAGAGACCTTTATCTGTTCGCTTCTGCATATGTAATGTTTATATAACAAAATAATTTTTGGAAACAAATATAGCTTCCTACTGGTATTTTGCATTCATAGACATGCATAAAGATTGTGTATGTACTGGAGCATTAAACTTAGGGTTAACTACAATCCCTAATTAGAATTATTTATACTAGTGCAATGTTAGAGGCAGGGCAGTATGGTGGCCACTGGATGGCAATGCTGTCATTGTATTGTTGGGGTTCTAGGTTCAATTTCTGCAAGTATGGGACTTTATCCAGAATGCTTGGGACCAGGGGCTTCCGGATAATGGATGCTTGCTTAATTTGAATCTTTATACCTTAAGCCTACTAGAAAATCATGTTAACATTAAATAATTCCAATGGTCTGGTTTTGCTTCCAATAAGGATATTTTACTTTGTATCAAGTACGAGCTAAAGTTTTATTACTATAGAGAAGAAAGAAATCCTTTACCAGGTCACTAAATGCAAGGAATTTGTATGTTCTTTCCATTCTTGGAAGGATTACTCTGGTTCCCTCCCTCACTTCAAAAATACACAGACTGGTTAATTGACTCTTCATGAAAGCCATCATGTTTGTGAATGTGATTGGGACCTTAGATTGTAAGCCCCGCTAGGACAGGAAAACCTGTAAATTATGTAAAATCTCTGTAATACACTGCAGAACATGCAGGGCCGGAACTAGGGGTAGGCAGAGTAGGCACCCGCCTAGGGTGCAATCATGGGGGGGGGGGGCACACTGTTAAGGGAAATTTTTCTTTTTGTTTTTAAACCATGGTTTGCTTGGCCTTTTATCGTTTTTCAAACCCCTCTTGCAAGTGATTCGTACTGTGGGCAGAAGCACTCCCCACCTCTCTTGGCAGCTGCTGGTACTGGTACATTTTCATGGGCAATATCTTGGCTGCTGCTGGCACAGGTAAACAGTTGGCTGCTGCTGGCACAGGTACGTATTTAAGGGCAATTTGATGGATTTGTGACTCCTGCTGACACAAGTACATATTTGGAGGCAATATGGTGGCTGCTGGCACAGATACACAGATGTTTTGGGCAATATTATGGATATTTGCCTCCTGCTGGCACAGGTACAAATTAGGGGCAATACAGGCCCGGACAGGCAATATGTGGGTTAGGGCAAATGCCAGATGGGCTGCTATGAGGTCCCATAGAAAGTCAGTATTTAGTGGGCTGGTGGGGACTGTTTGGGCCTCTATGTGAGCTGATTGGGCCTCTGTGTACCAGAAATGCCAGGGCCTATTTTGATCCTCAGTCCAGTCCTGGGGCAATATGATGGATTTTGTGACTGCCCCTGACATAGGTACAGATAGGGGATAACAATATGATGGATGTTTTGTCTTATGCTGGCACAGGTACAGATTGGGGGCTTGGGGGCAGTCTGAGGGATTGACTGACATTGGCACATGTACAAATAGGGGAATGGTAAGGTGGAAAATGGTAATGCAGGATTAGATGAGGGGGGCTTTGCCCGGCCCTGAGAACGTCAACCCCATATAAGTAAAGGATATTAAGTTGGGGCACATTCCCCTGCAGTTGCACACAATTTATAAATGATCTAGCACAACATGTTGCACCTCACTTATCTTGGACAAAAGTTTATTGCAGTAGATGCAACTACACTGGGATTCTAGGAAAACAGTTGCATTGTAGATAACCTATTAATTGCTCCAATTTTATGCACTTTGCAATCCCATTTAGTAGACACAATTATGCTGGCATTCTAAAATAATTGCATTTCATTGTGGGTAAAATACAGCAGATTGCCATTTTTTTGGAACATGCTTTACTTTAGTAAATGAGCCTTATAGCCCTATAAGGGGAAAAAAGCAATGTAAGTTAAACTCACATCAGATGTAAAGAATAGATCTATGCACTAAAATCCTCTTAATCACCATCTGTGTGTAATTTTTAAATAACTTCAGTAAAAAGGTATCCCAGTATTCAGAGAAGGAAGCCGGCCCAGCTCCTGGAATTGTACATAACTGCTTTGAGAGAAGTAGCAGTAATTGATTGCTCTGAAGCAAGCCAATACATAACATTTAATACTCCAAGGGGTACAACACTTCAGATAGCAAGCTCCTACAGCTTACTTATAAGGCAGAATTGTAGATACAAGCACAGACTGGAATGACTTATTGATTCAGGAGATATTAGATGCTACGGATCAACTGTAACAGTAGCAAATTTATGTTGCAGCAGCCATAAATCCCTCTCTCTCCCTGAAGGCAAATGATTTCAATCTATTACTCTTTTAAAATAAACTATAGTTTCTCCTATAAATTGTGTTTGAAAACAGATACATTATGTAAATACACTAAATTCAGCCTTTCTGGATTCAACAGACATCTGAATCTGTCAGAAAGACATCTGACCTGCTTTATGGGGCTACCGTATGGAATAATACTTCCTTTTTCTTTACTGGGTTTTGAAATCCTGTTATTTGGATGGATCTTTTTTTAGTGGCCGCCTGTGCCTATTAATAATGTCTTCAGTCTACAATTTGTTGATGCATTACAAACCCACAAAATATGAGGCAAAGCCAAAAAAAGTGCTACTTGCCTGTTGAATATACCAGCAATAGCACATGGAACCTTTAAAATGGTCATGTAAACAATACAGGTCACAGGGCTGCAGTTCTCTACCAGGAAGGGGGAGCTTAAAATGATTCTGACACTAAAAAAAACTACTTTTTAAAATATGAATGTACATTAAAAGTTACCTATAGATCATGTTGATTATGTAAAAACATTGTGCAAATTCTTTATGGCAATGTTATAAGTTTCTTTCAAAGCCAATTTTGTAAAAAAGAGTTTAATTTCTGGTGTCTCTATCTCTTTAAGAGGTTAATCCAAATAATTGCCCAATTTTCAGTATGCATCATAGAAGAGGGAACTTCCTCTTAACAGATGTAAAAGCCTGTTCCTTGTGCAATGGAACAATCTAATTGGTCAGATGGACAGACCTGTAATGTAAATGGGACATATATCAGTGCATTTGGCCTAACACTATGGAACTGAGAAATCTGTTTAGTTAGAATATTTTGGCAGGTCATGTAGGCAGGGGACTGATGTTATGCCTCACAAGGAAACTTTGGGCGACTTTGGAAAACGAAAAGCTTTTTATGTTTTCAAACACCAGATTTAACTCAGATGTAAACAATGGTGGCAAATCTCACTGTCTGACAGTGTCGGAAGGTACAGGATTTGCTTACCCTTTAGTCAGTCTAGATCATGGTTATGCAAGCTAAGGGCTGGTGATGTTATACAGTTGCAAGGGGGAGCTATTTCCTTATCTAGGTCAAAGTTTTTCACTTCTAAATCTGTAGTCTGCCAGGTGTGTCAGGTTTCCCCTGTCTTTGAAAGGCAAAGTTGCCATGTACTTGGTCTTTTTGGACCATTTGGTGGAGGAAGTGGAACTACCGGGGGAGCAGGGGTTGCAATTGTTCCAGGGTCCATAGTCCGCGCACTGCTTCCGGTGGGCTGGCCTGGCTGCGCAGTCTGCCACCTACCCCTAGTTCTGTTACTGAAGTGGATGGTACTCAAAGCCTAAGGTGGAGGTTGCCCTCAGCAGGGCCAGAACTAGTGGTTGGCAGAAGAGGCATGTTCCTAGGGCGCAAAGTGGAGGGAGCGCCGGGAGCATACATCTTCCAACCAATTACCCCTGGTCCCGGCCCTCTTCCACACACTATGTGCACTCTCTGGTGCCCCCTCCTGCTGTCTCAGATGGAGCGCACATGATGTTGGTTTGCTAAAGAGTGTGCACAAGGGAGGGGGCGAGGTGGCTGTCTGGATTGCATAGGGTGCCTGGCTTGGCCTGACACTGTCCCTCTGTAAGAGTAACTGGTGTCTTTGTTATAGCTTATTATGAGAGGGAAAGTTACTCTGATGCTCTACCAAAGAGAGGAGGAGGATTTGTATGTCCTGGGCTCAAAATAGAAGAATAAAGGTGTGGTGTACTTTAACTACAACTCCAACAGGCTACTGTGCAACTAAAACAGGAAAAGAATGGGCACCAGGAGGTTGTGCAGTCAAACAGAATTAACTTTTATTTGTCATAGACAAATAATCCACAGGTTTACTTACAACTGTACAGAGGCATTTAAAGTATATATATGCGCTACACTCACACACAGCTTCAGAGGTAGATGCCGGTGAATTCCCTTCAGAGACAGTGATAGCTGAGGCAATAGCGTCACACCTGGATAGAGGCACCCTCATGATCTCAGTACCTTGACCAGGATTCTCTAACAGGGGATCAGGGAACTCAATAGCCCTAGTTTCCTATTAGTGTGCCCCGATACTACAGGCCAGTCTTGCCTGTGGGGAGCGCTACCTCCCTGGTATCCCTCCTAGTTGGAGCCAAGCTGCTCTTGCTACATAAAGCAATAATGACACGTTCCTTTAAAAATTATAGGAATGTGTCAGTATAAATTAAATGCTGCACAAGGAATCATTTCCCTAAGTTCACCCGACCCGACCTTCCAACACAGATAAAAGTCCTTCTCAGTGATGCTAGGCTGGGGGTGGTGTGATGCTTCCATAGGCTGTTATTAATGAAAACAGGAATTCAGCCTATGGAAGGATCGTTCCAGCCCAGCGTCACTGAAGCAAAGCGGAAGATCAGATTAGCTGTGTGAGTCGGCAGCACACAGGTTTGCCGGGGGCTGTGAGCAAAAAGATTCCTTGTGCAGCATTTATTTTTCAGTATCCATTTCAACATGTCTATCTTACTCTCCTAGAGAATACTATTACATGTAGTAACTTATCTCTAGCTGGCCTCATTCACAGGGTCCCTGCTCCCTGACTTATCTCTCTAGAGGAACTGGTCCCTTTAGGGCACATGGCTTTACTGGGCCTTGTTGTACACAGGCTCCCTTGAAACATCCAGCTGGTTCAGCAACCAGAGGAAGAGACAAAGAGGAAGATCCACCCCATCTCACTCACTTTTACCGGGTGCGGTCACAGCACCTCCTGGCCAATTACTGTGATATGCAAATGGTAAACTAGATACATGGGTTTTTTCCCAGCAACTAGGGAGATCAGGACTTGTAGGAAATTAAAGACATAGGGGCATATTAACCCTATGGGTCCCTACATAACCTTTTGCAGTTAGTGTACTTTGGTTTTGCAGTAGCTGGAATAACAAAGGGTGATAGATCACATGGGGTGTCTTAATTTTGGGGCCCTAAAGGCCACATACTCAAGGGCCCCATAGGTAAACCTATGCACATTTTGCATCAAACTGTTCAACCGACCCCTGGACTTCATATTTAGGGGGATTTATCGTTTCAATGTAATGATATGTGAGGGATACAATGCTGCAAAGTTATAGCTTTTAGCTGATTTTTCAAAAATGTCAGAATATTTTATAAAATCCTGTAAATTTAGGAAAGCTGTTTGGTAGTTTGGAGTAGAAAGACAAATGTACTGTTTGGATTTTTCAGAATCTGTTCTTTGCAAAAATGTATGGTTTTCTATGGTAAACCTACTTTTAGTGGAAATTTTTGTCCTTGAAATCTGAAGTATGCAGGTTTCTGGAACAGTGCTTTGGAATTTTGGAAAGTGTATTGCTGGGAGTTTTTGACCTATACAAGTCATAAATCTCCATAAAATTATATCTATTTGGTACTGGCAAATTCATGAGACATGGGAATTTTTAAATCAGTTGTATGTTCATGCAAAAATAAATTATGTTTCTATTATACTTGTTTCTACTATGTGCTTTTAGTATGGAAAAAATGTTCATTTTGTTATATTTAGAAGCCTGTATCTTGTTACAGCTTAAGCTTAAGTTGTCCGGACACAAACAATATACAGATGAAGCCACTTTGGATTGTGTGTTTGACACAGAATAACTAAATTCAGATATCCCACTTTTCCCATTTAACACAGAAAATTGTGTCACAGCATCCCATCTAATTAAAGTGTTCACCATTGTGAACAATGGTGCTTTGCTATGTTAATGAAAATGTTAAATGCATTAAATGAGTTAAAGGGGTTGTTCACCTTTGAGTTAACTTTTAGTATAATGTAGAGAGTGGCATTCTGAGACAATTTGCAATTGGTTTTCATTTTTTATTGTTTGTGGTTTTAGAGTTATTTAGCTTTTTATTCAGCAGCTCTCTAGTTTGCAGTGTCAGCAATTTGGTTTCTAGGGTACAAATTACCCTAGCAACTCTGCATTGATTTGAATAAGAGACTGGAATATGAATAGGAGAGGGACTGAATAGAATGATAAGTAATAAAAAGTAGCAATAACAATACATTTGTAGCCTTACAGAGCATTTGTTTTTAGATGGTGTCAGTGACCCCCATTTGAAAGCTGCAAAGAAACAGAAGAAAATTGCAAATAAAAGAAAACATTATTCTAAGCAATTTTGGAATATACATAAATTACAAATGTTATATGGTTTTTAAGTTATTTTTATATGTAGCTCAATTGAAAGCAGTGTTTGTCCCTTTCTAATCTCTGCCCTGATGGCTAAGACTGTTGATACAATGTAAGACCAGGCAGCTGATTAAGAGAACTGTCTTTGCTGGGGAACCAAGACTGTTGCAACATTGTTTAAAAAGTAACAACTGGGAGTCAAGCCAATGCTGCTTTTAATATCAATTGTTTTTACAAATAACTTTAAAAGCACTGAAAAATGTGTAATTAATATATATTGGAAAGTTGCTTAGAATTATGTTTTCTTTTAAAAGGCACATTTTTATTTTGGGGTTGACTTGCCCTTTAATTTACAGAATGTTATTTTAAAATCTAATCTAAGAAACTGCCATTTTTAACAAATTAATTGCAGTAAAGTAACTTCAGCTGCAAAATGGCAAGCTCCGTGCCTTGGAATCCTGGTTTTGATTGATTGATTGTAAAGTTAGCCTGATAGAAATGATGGCTCTGTTTCCTTATTTGTAATCTTTGGAACACAATGAATTAGAGGGTGGGGGGAAAAGAACACATTTCCAAAACCAGCTTGGACAGATTTCATTAACACTCTCCCAGCTAAAGTCCAACCTGAGCTTCATTAGCTCTAGTAAAATTGCAGCATTTGTAGATCAGTAACTTTGTTTTCCTGTTCCTTTCTCTTTAGCACAGACTGTATCCAGTTGTAATGGACTGGCTGATATGAACTCTTCTTCCTGAAGAGGGAGCTAGTTAGCTAGCCAAACCATATCTGCTCTATCTATAAATCATGGGCATCCTAGCTCTTGCAGAAATACAACTTTTAGCATCTCCAATCAGCAATTTTATACAGATGCAGTCACTTTGGATTGTAAGTTTAATGCGTCGTGACTTAACTAATCTATCCCATTTATCCCACTTAGCACAGAATATTGTGTCACAGCATCCCATCCAATTAAAGAGTTCACCATTGAAAACAATGGTGCTTTGGTATGCTAATGAAAAGGTTAAATGCATTAAATGAGTTAAGATAACTTTAGATAACACAGTTTCTTCAATTAGCCCTGAGTCACGACGCATTTAACTCACAAATCCAAGTGACTCTATCTGTATATTTAATGGGGATAATATTATGTAGTCATTCCAACATTATAGTGATTTATATTGTAAAATAGGGCAGTCTCAGTGAACTTGACCCCTGAGCTGGATATATTTTTATTTATGTTTTTGCTGAATTAGAGGCACTATGGACAAAGCGATCTGTGCGGTCACACATCAGGCACCTCATAGGACAGTAAATGTACACTTTTAAAAAATATAATTTGGAATATTATGTTAATATCATGTCAAACCTCACGTGCTGGTCAGTTGAAGGGTTGGCATTTTAGCACTGCAACATGGGAATGTATTTAACATGGAAAGCCTTATACCATGTCAGTAGGGTGATAGGGCCATATTTTACCCATAATGTGTTCAGGTTTTACAGGGCAGCCACAGAAACTAGGGCTGTATAGGGAAAAGGGGCAATTTGTGAGTGGCTTTCCATGCCTTCTGGTCTATCTGTGCTGTTTAGCACTAAGCAAGAACTGTAATTACTGTCTGTTCCATGGTAATTAACAGATAATTACAGTCATTGCAGTGCTCTGTCTGGTATACTGCACCTAACAGGAAGGTTACTAAATTGCACACTACTGAGTGCCAAATCTACAGTTTTATAGCGCCTTTGAATACTGTGGCTGTATTATACGAACTTAAACAGTGAACTAAGGAGGAAGACCAATTAAGTAACGTGTTCTTAAACCATTTTTATATGCTGAATTATTTACGAGATAGGATTATGTCCTGCAAAACAATTTCCTATTCTAGACAATGTGTCTGACATAGATTATGGATTGCTCTGCAGGAAGCAAATATTTATTAAAATATAATTTTTTTGCTTTCCACTAACTTAGAGTTTTTGCATATGAACTAAAATACATCTGTGATTTGCTTGATGGGTATATTGCCCTCTAGTGATTAAAATCAGAATATACAGCAATTTATGGAATAAATGCACTCTGCTAATGTCTAACACACAAGCAGTAATGTTCAGATGGCTTGTATTTTCACTGCTGCAATAATCAGTGCCTAAAACTTACCCTATGATTTAAATGCATTGCAGCAAAATTGTTTTGGTAAAAATAGGTTTATAATAATATAAATGTATGATTATTAGAGTAGTATTGTTGAGAAACACAAAAATGCCCCAGGCACCAGATCCCTGACATTCCTGGGACAGCAGTAGAGCTCAGAGGGGTATCTTATAAAAACAATGAATGTGCTTATCATGAAGATGATAGAATGGGTGGAGGTTTGGTGTCTATAGCAGCAATGGAAAAAAGCACATACCTTCTTAAATGATCCTTATTTGTTGGGATTTTTTAAATTTTATAGCCCAGCAATGTTGGGGACAACTCCATTTAGTACATACTGTTTATATCCTCTACTCTCACCCCAGTGTCTCTTTACTGGCACTTACCAGGTACAGACTCTTTGCTCAGTGTAACACAGAAGATAGGAAGTTTGAGACCTATGTTTAGTCAGCTAAATAAGGTTTATCTCATAGGTAATCAGAGTCTTGGGATCAAGAGAGAATCATTTGATGAAGGACAGGCCTGTATTTGTGGGAAAGACTCAAAGGCCCATGCCTAAGGCAGCAGGTTTTTAGGATTTTTATGGGGTGACAGACATATCTAAACTTTGTCCGAAGCACTAGGGACATGCACAAGATTGTGTTTGCTTTTGAATTTTCCTGCTTGGCCAATCCCCAGCTGCTCATCATCAACAAACCATGGGGGCAATAAACTTTGTTTATAAGCAGTCCCTATAACAAACATGCTGCTTATGTGGACAGGGAATTGAGAATGTTATGTATCAGCTCATGTTAATGTAAATCTGTACTACATAGAATTTGTTCAAGAATAAGCTCTTTCTGGGAAAGAAAGAGGAAGGGCTGTAGCCATTCTAACAGGGTAGAGAAAAACAGCTTGTTCATGTCAGGGTGAGTGTTAAGCTGGCCATAGACGTTGGGAGACATTGCCAAATGACGAGCGGATCTTTCCCCTATATGCCACTAAACGGCAGGGCTACTGTATATCGGGGTAATCCAATCGTTCGGCCCATGGCCAAATGATCGGATTACGGCGAGGGTAATGGGCTTCTGACAGGTCGGTCGGGTTAGAATCAAACCTTATATCGTAGACAGATATCGATCAGGAAGACCCATCGGAAGCCCCCATACACAGGCAAATAATTTAGAACCTATTGCACCAGTAATCCTCAAGTTTACTTGAATATTTAATACTTTCTTAAACAGTCTACTGCAATTAGCGGGCCTACCAATACAATATGCTCTTGAAAGATCCTTATTCTTAAAGGGATGCAATTTTTACACTTTTTTTTAATTTTTAGTGGCAGTTTCTGTAGAGTTAGGCCTAAAAGAGGCCATGCTCTGGAGCTCTATTCAGCTTAAGTTGAACTACTTCTGACTCACTCCAGTGAAAACTGCACATGATCTATGTAAATGTGGCTTCATGTTTTTCCAATTGGAGCTGGAAGCCTAAATGTGGTTTTTGTAGCACTGAAAAAATAAATGGCAGAATGCCCCCCCCTCCTCATTTTAGTTTACAGGGTAATTTGCACAGTTGTCTATATATATTAGATAACAGCAAGAAGACTGTTGGAGCAGAATCTCCAAGCTTGGGCCACTTTAATTTCTAGGAATGGGCAAATTTGACCCGTTTCGCCAAAAATTTGCCAAAAAGTCTATGGGCAACAAATTTTTTGATGCTTGTTGAAATTTTTTTGAAGAATTTTTTTTGACCCATGACAATTTCAATGTAATTTCCGCAGCTAAACTCGCTCACCCTTACGTTAGAGAGTTACGGGTACAGTGGGACAGTTTTACAGGGTTTAGGTCCCCTCTCTCACATCCTTTTGTCCAGTGTTAGTAGAAGTTGTCATAAATGAAATTTTATTCCATATCAACTTAATCACCCATCCCTGTACCCTCTTTAGTACCTATTTTGTTGGAGAGATCAAAGCAGTACTGTATATTGCATAATGAATCTTACCAACATTTTTCATTTTCAGTAAGTGTCATTTCATTTACCAGCAGCAGTTAACCATTCAAATGAATCCCTACCCTGACACACCCTTTCCTTCGCTTCACTTCTTTCTTCTTTGTACGGGAAATGCATTTTCAGTGGGAATGAATTCCAAGACCCCAAACTCTACAAGGAAGCAATGATGTCCACTGTTTTACACAACTTCCCCAAAATCCATACTCTTCTTTTATAAGCCTATTACATTTTAAAAATGATAAATAATAAAGCTAGACACATGCTGAATCCAGGATTTAGCCAAATGCTAGCACTATTTGCAGGATTCGGAATCATTCTTAGTGCTCAACCAGCTAAACCCTTAAAATGATTCTACAAAAAAGCACTGCATAACTGAAGTAAACCATGTTTTTAAGATTTTTTTCAGATTTATTTGGATTTTCTTCAATTTTTACTATGCAAATTGTGTTTCTGGTTTAATTTGGAATATGTGGCAATAGTTTAATTATGGATCCGGTGCATCGCTGAATAATACTATAACTATAACTAGGGGCAGTAAACACATGTCCATCAAGATGTTATCTTCATTATGTTGGCCCTATGGAAAAGTGCACTGCAGAAACGTTTATAGCCAGTTTTGCTATTTTGAGAGGTTTTGCAATGACAAGAGCAAAATAAGAGTTTGTAAATTCATAATGGCTGTAAATGCCTTCCTGGGAAGATCATGCAGCTCTTCTTTATCACTGCAGCTGGATTGGTCTTACTTACAGACGGGCCCTTTTCCAGATAGATTGCACAGAAAAGTTCTCAGGTCTAAGGAGGCTCATAGAGAATACTCTTAACATTAACTTAGCAAGGAAAGTTTTGAGTAGAAACACATGTGCTTTTTACATTTTAACATTTGTGACAGATATATTATATTGCACATTTATGTCTAAAATAGTCTTATTTTTAGAATGATGTGACCTGTCATTTGAAAAAATGTGCCAAATGTTTTAAGGTACTATTCCAAGCCATAATCTTCCAGGCAGATTTAGCATTTTAGTGGTTAGTTTTGTCTTTAATTCTTTAGCTTGGGTTACACAATAATCAAGTGGAACAACAAATAAATCATGCATTTTTCAGGCAAATTGCTTTACATTTCAGGATTCATTTATTGAACAGAGATCAACAAGTAGAGGCTTCCTGTTTTTTTTCCTGGTTCACAGGCAAAATATATTCTTGACAACATACCATCAGCGGAACATTATATTATATGTTGGTGTTAAGGATGTGGGTCAATTGATGTAATGATGTGTTTGAATTTGTCAAAGGAAAGGGTTATATAAATATGACAGGTTGAAATGAGACATCTGCTTTAGGATTAATTGGTAAAATATGTAGTTACACATTCTAATGTTACACACAATTCACTGCTTTACATATTGGTTTGATCTGGTAAAACATTGAGTTTTCTTATTATCACTTAGCAGTCACACAGGTTCTTCAAGTTGGCAACATATTACAATGCTACACAATATGTTATATAAATGCATGTTAATAACAAAGGGACAGATGTTCCAGTGCACTCAATGCTAATATGAACATTTGAAACCATACTTAGCTAGAATACTAGTGGCTGAATTCCAGGGAAGGGCAGGAAATAATAACCAAAAGTGTAATAAATCATATGGGTGCACCAAAGTGATGAAAGGGTTGAGGATTTGGCTGAATCCTTAACCCAGCACATTTTTTTTACAGAATTCAGATAAAGCCAAATGCCCACCAATGTTTCAGTTCCAATTAAGGACCTTTATCAAACTGCTGAAAGTCCCTGTTATAGATATGAATATCAATAAAGGCTTAATTTTAATGATAAAAGTTTATAGGAAAGGCTGAAACCTTTTCCCTATCTTTACATATATACATCATCAAAATTGTAAAAAAATCCCACAACCTCTATATTATATTATCCTATTAGTTACTCATAATTTCACACAAGTGAATCATTTTCGCATTTTTGCTTGGATTCCCAAATTCATTTTGGCAGTGGTCTGAATTAATGTATTGTATAACCAGAAAGTTAATTTGCCTGATTCCAACTTACATGAATTATGAGATCATCAGGTTATCGGAGTCACCAGAATTGTTTAATGTTTGAGTGGATTCCCATTAGAAACATGACTCATTATTTTAAGCAGATGTCATTATATTTTATCTCTTTCTGTATACAGAGTTCATTCATATAAATGGTAAGAAAAACACAGAACTCATATTGTCCTATGAATTACTCAAATTTTCACACAAATTATTATTATTACTATTATTGAAATTTGAATGCTGATTAAAGTTGTGTAGGAAGATGCAGATTATGCTTTTCTTCCATATTGTGCCTTGTCTTTAACCGTAAGTATCTGGAGCCCACTTCAGCAGTGACTTGTGTTTTGATTATGGATCAAGCAAGGAATTTGTGGTAAATCTAGTTTTTCCTCTGTGTAACATCCTTGTCTCCTGCTAAGCACATCCCTCATCAGCTTCACCTTTTCAGATAACCAAGTAGGACATTCAAGTGTTTAACCTTCTTCTGGTATGTTATCTGGAGTTCCAAGGAACTGTGAGTACATATGATGTCATGCCTTTTTTATTATTCTCCTTACATTTATGTGCCATAATTCTATTTATTTCTAACAGCCCCCATATGGTTAGGATTTGCAACCAGACTGACACACTCCATAATTCAAAATATGTTACCCCCATAACTAGCATGATTTGTAATTTTTGTTAAGCAACACTTATGGGGTTATTTAATAAACCTCAAATTTTTCTGATCAAGCTTTTTTAGTGAAATTTTTTTTTAGTGAAAATATTTTTTTTTGCTGCAATCCAAAAATCTGCCATCTCAGACCTGTGGAAGTCCTGTATAAGTCAATGGGAGAGGAATGTATCCCAGTCATGGTCTGTGTAGGGGTAGTCCGAAAATCCAACATTTTGGGGTTGAAAAAAATCAAGCGATTTTGGGAAACCCCCGAAAAATTAGTACAATCCTAATTTTCACTCGACTTTATTGTTTCTTCCACATGTGCCTTCCTTTTCATTCTCCTCATTTGAGGACCACACAATTTTTGGACAGCTTTGCTCCCTGGCTTCTTTAATTTCTTTCATCTAACACCCCATCCATCATATTAGGTGACTTTAATATACCAGTTAACAACATTAACAACCCTTCTGTCTCTAAACTTCTTTCTCTAAGATCCTTCCTAGGCTTATCTTTGTGCTCAGACTCACCCTTTCACATCAATCATAATAGTCTGGATCTCATATTTACCAGACACTGTTTAACCACCACTTTTACTAACTCACCATTTCCCCTCTTTGCTCACAATATGCTCACATTTCCACTCTCACTAACTCCCTCGTCATCACTCTCCATTCCCCAAACGTGTACCTACCATGACTTGCAAGCTCTAGATGTGTCACATCTCTCATATTCCTTTGACTCTTTTCACTCTAATATCTAAGCCATCTCTTATCTTAATGTTGCTACCTCTGTCTACTATAGCACACTCACCACTGCCCTTAATGTGTTTGCTCCTTCAAAAACTAAACGTGCTAGACCCAAACCTTTTCAACCTTGGGCTACTGGTCATACAAAAGCGCTCCAAAGACACTCACGTGCACTTGAGTGTTGCTGGCACAAATCCCACACAGAATCAGACTTTTGGAGCTACAAATCTGCCCTCTAAAAAACCGGCACAACTTTTCTCCACCTTTGACACTCTCCTTTCTCCTTCTCCATCCTCTCCGTGCACATCTCTGCTCAAGATATTGCTGAACACTTCAAAAACAAAATTGACACTATCAGAAGTGACATTACACTACTCAACCCCCCCTAGACTTCCTCCACCCTCCCTCCACACTCCCCAGTCTCGCCTGTGCTCCTTCACCTCTGTCAGTAATGAGGAAGTCTCAAAACTTTTGGCCTCGTCTTACCTTACCACCCGCCCACTTGATCCTATTCCAATCCTATTCAAAACTTCTCTGCAATACCAATCCTTGTCTTATCAAAACCTTAAAGAGATACTGACACCAGAAATTAAACTCTTTTTACATCTATCATAATATTGCCTTTAAAAGCTGCTTATAACTTTGTCATAAAGTTTTTGCACAATGCTTTTATATTATCTGTCTGATGCCCCTTGTTCCTGTATGAGGGGGCTGCCATATTTGTGCAGCAGCAGTCTGTTGGCATTATAACTGGCAGGCTTAGATGGGGCAGTCAGGTTGGCAAAACAGTCAGGTTTAGGATCTCGCCAACTCCACACCACAATTAAAACACGACACAGATATCTGTGCTAAAAAATTTAACCCCCCCCCCACACACATGTTATAAAAAGCTATTGATGGTCAGGGCCCCCTTATAAGAAAAAAAAATCTGTGGCACCAGGGCCCCCATAAAAGCTTAAAAAAAAATGGGCATCCTTTACAAGTTAAAAAAAATGATACCCCAAAGAATATTTTTTTAAGAAAAGATTGGCACCAGGGACCCACTTACAAGTTTAAAAAATTTGAGTCCCCAGAGAATATTTTTTTAAAAAACATTGGGGCCAGGGCCCCTTACAGGGTAAAAACAAAATGGGGCCCCAGAGAATATTTAAAAAACAAAAAAACAAAAACATGGGTGCTCCCTGATGGCGGCCCTCTACAGTACCACATCTCTCACCAACTTAATTCTGATCTTGCCCATTCCCACACCTTGGGGCCGATTTACTAAATTCACGTGAAGGATTTGAAGTTCGATCGAAGTTCGAACGTAGGATTTCTTCTTTTGGTCGAATATGTGAATTTTGGCATATTCGATCATCGAATAGGGAATGGTCGAACAATTAGAATACATTTGAATAGAGTCGAATGGACGAATATTCAATCATTCGATCAGCGAAGGATTTAATTTTTTAAAGTTTCTTCGATTGCCTACTTCGGCAGATTGGACCTACCGAATTGCAATAGAAGCCTATGGGAACACTCCCATAGGCTTCTGAGTCCTGATCGAATAGGAGTCCTACGATCGAACGATGGAGTGATTTCTTCATTCAGTCGAATGATTTATTCGACTGATCGAATAGGTTTGTATTCGATCGTCGAATGATCGAATATCAAATAAAAGGTAGCCTAGAACTATTCGATTTACATTCTAAAATCGAATGCTAATCGAATATTGAATAGAAACAATTTTTTTGGGGGGAATAATAGTAAATTTGCCCCCTTGTGTATCATTCCCTTCACTCTAGATCATAAGCTATTTCTGCACAGGGCCTTCCTCACCTTTTGTACCGTTATTGATTGTGATGTATGTAACTCCATATGTTCTATGTATATAATTAATGTTATGTAGTTGTATACACATTTACTTTACAGCGATACAAAATATACTGGCGCTATATAAATATATAAATGCATGTTAATAATTTCAAGTTTTTTCATGATGTGATAAATTTGCGTTTTTTATTAATGAATAAGGTGAAAACCGGGCATGGGAGTTTGGTTATGTTTTTTTAATAAAATATGAGATAAATTCAGATTTTAGTTAATAATCCACTAAATCACATAGAAGTTGCCCATCTACTGCTGGAACAGTTTGTGATATGTTAAGTTAGACAGCAAATGGTTAAAAACACAAAGGAATTTGTTAAAGAGATCCACAAAGAGACAGTGTAACACTAATTATGGTGACAGTCCCATTGTGAGTTCATCTCAGGGCTCCAGATGGCATTCTGGTTAGTTAAACCTCATTAACTAACCAAACCCCATTTCCGATTGTATTTCCTTTCCATTACAATAAACCACAGCTCGTAACATGTGTGCCTATTTTTTAATTGTAACGCTTTGAAAGTTTCTCACTTGTGATTTTTAGCCTGCTTGTCTGCAATCAGCATAGTTCCATGTTCCAGATATTTTCCTTTCATTTAGATAATGGTATTATTGACTTGTAAATGTGGAGAGCTTCATATTTTTCCACAAGATAGAGAAGTGCTTATAATTATAATGTGTATTGGAAGGTATATTTGGTATAGTGAAAGAGCATGGAGTTGAGATAAGCTGTCTTGCTATGCCAGCCTGAACCTCCACTTGCATTAACCTTCTATTGCCATGTTTATCATAATATTGATATTATAACTATGAAGATTCTCATTCATCCAGGTCATGGTATATATAT
>CM044437.1:56993883-57004802 GCA_024363595.1 Xenopus borealis
GATTTTACACTTGGGGGTGTTAGGCACCCCAAGTGACTACTTTTACTTACCTGATACCCCGGGCCAGTGCTCCTATCAGCTGAAAACCACACCGGTCCGGGGTTCTTCTAGCGAGCACCATGGAGAGATCAACGTCCTGGTCTTCTATGGCTGTGCATGCACAGTAGAGTGGAAAGACAAACTTTAACACATACTGCGCATGTGATTTCCCTGGAAAATTTTAAATCAGTGAAGCAGGAAGTTGATCTCTTCGTAGTACTTGCTAGTTAGTTTGCACTACATTCACTAAAACAGTTGGTATGTTCATAAAAGTGCCCAGCAGCTTATTAAGGGAGCTTTGACTAGTTTGCACTTCATTTACTTCAGTTGTAAAGTACAAAGAAATGGTTTACCCACTATTCACATGCTCACAATAAAAATAGTTTGTACTCTAGAGCAGGGGTGTCCAACCTTTTGGCTTCCCTGGGCCACATTGGAAAAAGAAAAGTTGTCTGGAGTCACACATGAAATACACAAATACTTTTGATTTGTAAAAGTAAAGAAAATGCACAGAAAAGAACTACAATACCAGTTGGATAACCAGATGGAGCTATACACTAGAATTTGGGACACCTGGATATTAAATAGACTTATTATTGTTACTACTAACCGGGCAATGGGCAGAGTTCCCCCTCCTGCCTACTCCTATATCCTTTGCAACATGACGTTTCCTCGGGAACCAAGGGTTTCAAGCTGGGCCACATTCATATCCATCCTGGGCCGCAGGTTGGACACCCCTGCTCTAGAGCATTCTGGTAACTGGTGAGTGTTAATGGTAAGTCTTGGTTCTAAGTATGTACTGTATGTTACAGCAGCAATGGAAGATTAACTCAATAATGTATAATTTCCTACCTATTCTGCTGCTACCCCTTTTATCTATATCCAATGTATGGCCTGAGCTAACTTTAAAATGTTAATACAAATACTTGCCATATAATAACTAGAACAATAATCTATTTCCTGAAAATAAGTTAGAATAGAAAACAGTCTTTCAATAAATATAATATATTGTTTTAATGTTACATTAAGCAGTTTATGGACATTCCTCCACATGAAGATTTATGGTGACGTAACCTCTACGTGCTAACTACTCATTTGTTGACAAACAGTGATGTTTCAATGTGTAATAAGTATAAAGATATTTAAGCACTTTTTCAAAGAAATCTAGTGTTAAATATTCTTTTGACAAATCAGAAATGTTTATAAATATAAAATAGATAAAAACTGACCAGAACAGCAGTGACTTTGCTGGCCATCTTCCAGATCAACCAGCCTCTTTATTCCAAGTTAATTAAATATATTCAGAAACTGTGCTTTCTTTGACCTATTTAGATTATGGACTATGCTTTCTTTAGCCAATTTAGAAATTAAAAAATAATAAATGGAACCTTTTTGAAAACTCTTTGAATGGACTATGTAAAGAATTTCCCATTTTCCCATTTTCCCATTTTCACTGTTTTTGAAGCGTTTGAAGAGTTTTTGAAAGTGATTTTTCTTAGCCAAAATCTTTGTTTTCTGTTCTCAAAATGATGAAAACTGTATGTGCTGAGCATGTGATAGATAAAAAAAATAGCACATTTCAATGGGAATCTTTTTGTTTGTTGTATTATACTCCCTTTCTTTGTCATGCCGATTCAGCAAGAATGCTGGCCACTCTCTAAAATCATAGCATCCAAGCAAATTCTCTAAGAATTAATTTCACCTGCTAAAGTGGAAAAAAATCCAATGCTCCTATATAAGTAAATATATAAAAATGACCAATCTATGAAATCATAGCATCCAAGCAAATTCTCTTTGCTCTCAGAAAGAATTCCTTTAACCTGCTAAAGTCGAAAAAAAATCCAGAGCTCCTATATAGGTACAGTAAACCTATAAAAATGTTTTAAGTGGATCTTCCTTAAAGGAATTAAAAAAATACAATTATCCTGGCCTACATAAGTTCCAACATGACCTTGTTGACCTGACTTCAATTCCTGATTGTAACTGTTTCATAGAAAGTTCATGGTGTACTCCAAATTGAGTTCTGCTATTGTTTACTTTGGTTCTTGACTTTCTGTCTGTTCCTGACTATTTTGATTGCTTCCTCAACAATTGCCTTTGTTTTGACTATGTGTGTTTAGCCCCCTGGATACAGAGTTATTGGACTGTTCTACTGTGGCAAGCCTCCTCCTATGTTCTTTCTTCTGAACATAATGTCATGTGACCAGTCAGAATTTAGTCAGATACTAAAGCAAATCATCAGGCATGGCTATGTACATTGTAACTAAAACTGTAACATATTCTAAAGCCTTCCAGAAATGTTTATCAAAAAGGGGGGTTGTTGTCTATGTGGACTATGGAAATGTGCTGTTATAGCTTCATGTTACATATAAAATTGTAGACAATATAAAAAAAATATCTGTCAGAGGTAATAACATTCTGGGTAAAGTACAGTAAAGGCAATATTGGTACTGGGGAACAAAGCCCAATAGAGGAGTAACAAATGCATTAAGAAGAGTTAAAATCTACAACTCCAACTGTGCCAGTGGGGTATTTGCATAGAATGCAACCCTTCACATACTGATCCTGATTAATATATTAATAATAATAATAGCTTAGGGAATGGTAATTGACATTCCATGTAATCATGTAATCTTATGCATAATGAAACTTAGGTGAAGGGTAAACTTAATATGCAGAGGCAAAAAGTCAGTTGCTATATTAAAGGGCAAATTGAGCTTTTCAACTTTCGTTGGGAATTTGGGTTGGTAAAATTTGTCTTGAGTTCAGGTAGACCACAGTGTTTTTCAGATCTCTTTTAAATACAATTATGTCATATTTGATTAATAATTTGATATCTATGCAAATAAACCAAGTAGCAGAAGATAGAAGAAGTGCCATTATACACACTGATAATGTGATTTTTTATTGATATTACACGTTTTCCTATCTTGTAATTCGTTATAGGTATATTATAGTAAAGATATTTTGCATGCACACAGGCTCATGTATGTCTAGGATCTGCTTTATACATGCAGAAGGCTGCTGTAGCGTTAGCAGTGGGGACAGAACACTAGGAGGTTGTGTCCTTAGTTTGAAATGGTAAATCATTATATTTAAACAACTCGGCTCCATTTAAAAGAAAGTAGGCCTCCCACAACCCTCTCCCTACTCTATCATTACACTTTATGTTTTAGTTGAAATTCAGATCCTACTTTTCATGATGCCATGGGACACAGAGTGCATAAAGATCAGAGTAGTCTAGGCTAAGAAAAAGGACAGAAAGATAGCAAACTACAAATACTATACTAGGCCATGTTTAGGACAGGAAGCACATGAGAAATTAAGGGGATAGGTCAAAAGTAGGATTTCCTAAAACAGAAGAGTTAAAGGGGTTGTTCACCTTTGAGTTAACTTTTAGTATAATGTAGAGCAGTGATTTTCAACCTTGTGCCTCCAGCTGTTAAGGAACTACAAGTCCCACAATGAAGGAGTCTGACAGCCACAGTCAGGCAAATGCATTATGGGACTTGTAGTTTCTTAACAGCTGGAGGCACAAGGTTGAAAATCACTGATGTAGAGAGTGATATTCTGAGACAATATGCAGTTGGTTTTCATTTTTTTTTGTTTGTAGTTGTATAGTTATTTCATTTTTTATTCAGCAGCTCTCTAGTTTGCAGTGTCAGCAATTTGGTTTCTAGGGTACAAATTACCCTAGCAACCCTGCATTGATATGAATAAGAGAATGGAATATGAATTGGAGGTGGACTGAATAGAATGATAAGTAATAAAAAGTGGCAATAACAATACATTTGTAGCCTTACAGATCATTCGTTTTTAGATGGTGTCAGTAACCCCCATTTGAAAGCTGCAAAGAAACAGAAGAAATTTGCAAATCATTAAAAAACTATGAAAAATAAATAATGAAGACCAATTGAAAAGTTTCTTAGAATTGGCCCTTCTACAATATACTAAAAATTAACTTGAAGGTGAACCACCCCTTTAAGGAAACAAACATGGTTATACAGGATCCTACTTAGATTTTTGCACAATATGCCAATTCTGTCCCAAATATTCCATCTGTACCTGTGGCACACGTGTTAACCACAAATAGTTATATGTGGTCCATCTACTTGCATTTCCTGTACTATTTTACTACTACATAGAAAAAGGATGTAATTAAAAAAAAACGAATTATTAGATTACAATGGAGTCTGTGGGAAATGGTCTTCCCATAATTCAGAGTTTTCACATCCCATACCTGTATGATATTTCATTGTAGATCATGGCAGTAGAAGCTGCATGCTACGCTAGTTACATGTGCTGGAAATAGTGTGTTGTTGTGTAGAAAAGTCTGTGCACTAGTGCATTGTCTATGGTGTAGTCTATAAACCTTTTCTGCATCCATCTTGTTATTCATTTGTGCTTGGTAGAAATTACAAATGAGTCACAAAGTGGTCTTTTTGGTTTGTTTGGTTTTTTTTTTTGGTACCTATTAAAACAAATGGTTAATGCCCGACATAGCTCCAGATTGACTTTTAATGTCAAAACCTATATGAATTCAGCTCATTGTTAAAGACTAACAGAGGCGACCTGTTGAGAGTTGTTCAGAAGGATAGAGACATGGAACAGCCTGCTGAGAAATAACCACACAGTGAACCCAGTGAATATATTTTGATCCATTTTAAGAAGCATAAGGGTCAAGCTACTAACTGAAAATCACTTCTCTTCCAAGCTGTATTTGTGTTTTTCTCTAAATTTGTTAACTTTCATCTAACAGTCTGGATTATAGGAAAATTTTAAACCTGGTTTCCCACCATTAATTGTGAGAGGAATGCTTGAATCTCTCAGTCCTAAACCACAGACATCTGGAGAAAATTGCTCTCCTATTTGTAAATAATGCATGGCTACCAAATTTTTTTTAAAGATGTTTAAAGGTATGGACGGAGGATCTCCACAACATAAAGATTATAATGAAGCTCTTGGTAATGTCAACATGCTCATTTTACATAGTATACAGTATGGCAATAACAAATATGGAGGAAGGTAGATAAGAAATAGTTTGTTAGTTTCAATATCATTACTGCTGAAAGAAACTCAGCTTGTATAGCAAAATCTAATCCACCCAGGAGTAATTGGATTAATCCAGAATTTATAGAGTGAGGATTTAGTTCCCATATGGCATTAATATGATTCATGGAAAACTAAAAGACTCATCAGTCCTCTCTTTGATGTCTGCAAACCAAGTAAACAGCTAGCCTTTTGTCCAAGTGTATTTGCCAAGAATTATGAAGATTCAAGTGAAGCATCATGTTGATAATTGTACAAAGAATATGTAGAAGTAGACTTTAAAAAAAGAGAAAAAAATTCCATGTCAACAAAAAACATTTGAAAGACATTTTTTTGTTTTATGGTGGGCATGGCTGACTACAACAAAATGAACAATTGATCAATATAAAAGTTGAAGATCATTGTGCGAAATATATTCTAGTCCGTCAATGACAAGAGGGTGCTGTAGCTTTATTTACCAAATTATATTGACCAAAATAGTACTAAAAGCAATACTAACAGCTCTGACCTGTCATTTTTTCCTATAGAAGGATCAAGGACTTACTTTTGTACTGTATTGCAAATTGACTGAAGTTATTGATATTTTCCCTCCTGGCAATAATATATGTTAAGCTATTGATATAATAGGATTGAAATGATATTTTATAATTTACGTTACATTTCCATTACTAGTGTACAGTACATTGAAAACTACTTCACTTTCTTTTGACTATAATTCAATATTTTTAAGCTTGATGAATACACAAAACAACATAGAAAATTTGAAATATGTGCTAAGGCATATTGCCATCTTGCCAGTTTAAAGTCCCAGCAACTCTTGTGTAAAAAGGGCATAAACTCAAGGGATGAAAACCTAATTATGCCTCTTTTTATGTCCCTGGTAAGACCTCATCTGGAGTATGCAGTGCAGTTTTGGACTCCAGTCCTTAGGAGGGATGTAAATGAGCTGGAGAGAGTGCAGAGACGTGCAACTAAACTGGTTAGAGGGATGGAAGACTTAAATTATGAGGGGAGACTGTCCAGGTTGGGGTTGTTTTCTCTGGGAAAAAAATGTGCTTGCAAGGGGACATGATTACACTTTACAAGTACATTAGAAGAAATTATAGACACATAGCATATACCCATAAAGAGGATCACTGCACCAGAGGCCACCCCTTCAGACTAGAAGAAAAGGACTTTCATTTGAAGCAGTGTAGGTGGTTCTTCACAGTGAGGACAGTGAGGTTGTGGAATGCACTGCCGGGTGATGTTGTGATGGCTGATTCTGTTAATGCTTTTAATTGTGGCTTGGATGATTTCTTTGTAGAGATAGAGAAATCCAAGGCACTCAGGATATAGCAAGCAAGGAACACCTTGCACGTTTATTGCGGAAGTGAGCAACATTTCGGGGTCACACCCCTTTATCAAGCATACGGTGGTTAGTGCAATCAGACATTTGTAGCCTAAACAAGGCAATGATTGGTGCAGTTTGAATACATCATTTACATATTTGAGTGAAATAATGTGCTGAACAAGAGATTAAATAAAGTCTTTGTAAAAGTCCTTTGTGAAAGTGATACATTCAGAATACAAAATCCGTATCAAAACCTAATAAACGGAAAAAACAAAAATAATCACCTAATACATACATAATATACAAAAAAAGCTGGTTTAAAAATTTTAAATTTAATAGTTCTTACCCTTACCCGTTGTGTTTTAAATTTTGAATTTTTAAACCAGCTTTTTTTGTATATTATGTATGTATTAGGTGATTATTTTGTTTTTATATATATATATATATCCATACATATATTACAGCACTCATCAAATATTTAGCATTAATTAAAAGGAGAAATAGATTGTATATTATTTGAGTACATTAAAGGACATATAAAGCCTACATTTTCTACTATGTATATGTTGGGCATATCTTCCTGATTAACATTGAAATCTGCAAACAACACATGTATGCTGTAAAGTCACAACATACTTTGATAAAACCATCTCCTGGGGTTGAAGACTGTAAGGGTAAGGCCACACGGGAAGATTTCGGGGAGATTTGTCGCCTGGCAAATAATCACCGTGACTAATCTCCCCAAATGGCTTGCTAGTATCTTACACTGAAGTTGCCTGCGCCTATTCACACGCGGCGACGCGATTTTCAAAGTCGCTCAAAATTGCCTCACGAAGGCAATTTAGAGCGATTTTAAAAAAAGTATCGCCGCGTGTGAATAGGCGCCGGCGACTTTAGCGCTAGCGGGTGCAAGATACGAGCAAGCCATTCAAGGAGATTAGTCGCCTCAAAGACGTGGCGTCCTCGAATCTACTCGTCTGGACGAGCCCTAATGGTGAAGCTGAGCTCAGGAGAGGTGGTTAGGAGAAAAAATTAGGATCAGACAGCTTGAGTTTCTTTGGGAACCAGCATTGTTATCTCTTCATTGGCTGTTACACTGGAGGGTGTGTTTAGTAATCTGATTTGAGAAGAACTGAGCATGCTCATGAGCCAACAGCCAAATTAAATTCCTGAGGGAGGGGACAGAGGGGGTTAGAAGAAGAGAAGTAATTTTGGGTGATTAAGGGGCTGCTGCAGCCTTACTGATGACCTTTTAACAACCAGAGTGGCAGGTATCTAAAGATTCCAAAGAGGCTGCTCACTGAATACATTGTTGTGTGTGTGGGGGGCGGGTGTACATGTCCTTTAAGAAAAGAAAATGGGAGATAAAAGTATACATCTTAAGGTTTCACTATTAGAGTAGGAAGAATTTAATAGAGAAGATGTAATTGAAGGAATATTTCTCAAGGCTGTCTCCTACTTCAGTTTTTACATGCAAAGAACTCTCAGGGGAAATGTATTTCCTATGGGATGTAGTGGGGTTTTTATATGCTTAGTCTGAAAGAAATGAGGCTTCACTTCCAGTTAGGGTCAAAACTTTTTACTGTAAGGAGAAAGTATGTATATTTAATACATTGCCAAGGGAAAAGAAAAGTTTATTTAAATAAGTATCAAAATGTATGCAGCTTTCTGATTGTTTGGCTCTATCAGTTACATCCTGAATTCATGGTTACATATCATAACAATTTGGAAATATCATCAGATATTTTATCCTTTTTTTGCCTAAAGTGATTTGTCCAAAAAAGAAAAGGTTTCACTTGATGGACTGGCATCTCTTTCTAACCACAATACCACTTAACCTATTTAGTCATTCCTGTCATTTAGCTCTATTTCCATTCAGACGCATGTTACCCTGTATGCCTTTGGCTATATATTCACATTAGCATCTTTATAGCTCAGTTGCAGCACAGATGTGGTGATTTGCTAATTTTTGACAGCCCAGTGCTATTCTATTATGCAGCAAATCTGTAATTAATGTTAGTGGGGTAATCTGAGGACCAAAAATGTTTTTATTTAATGACATTCTGCAACCATATGTTCCAAAATGAAATGCATTCACTTATGATCAGTCACGAAAATTTTTTGGGACCTGTTATTTCAGAATGCACTGGACCTGGGGTTTTCCAGATAATGGATCTTTCCGTAATTTAGATCATTTAGGCTACAATAAAATCACGTAAACATTAAATAGACCCGACATGCCTAATCTGAATCAAGTGCAGGGTACTGTTTTATTATTATAGAGAAAACGGAAATCAATTTTGGTAGATAATGGGTTTCCAGATTACATATACAGGCAGGGGATCTGTTTAGAGTAGCAACGAGGCATCAGTCTTCTAAATCTCACCTAGTGCAACTGGAATATTTAAATCAAATAACTGATTCATTGATTGACTGATTGGTATGGTTCATCTGGCTGGTTAAAGCTGAAGAAATCTGTATATAGATATAAACGTGTGTATATATAAATATAAATGTGTGTATATATATATATATATATATATATATATATATATATATATACAGTACATTTATATATACAGATATATATATATATGTATGCAGTTGGACGGGTTGAAGTAATTTAGTAATGGCTGGTACATACAGCTTTTTACAGCTTTTCTTCAGGTCACTGGGTTTGGCATCTCGGATCCCTGCATACAAAGTGTTCTACAGTGACCTTTGCAGCAGGGCAAACATTCATAGACCATGGACACGAAATAAGCACTTAAAGAATGTCCTGTTCATCCTGAAATATTTCCCTGTAGTTTTTGGCATCCAAGTGTGGCCCAACACAACTACAAGCTTTTATAAACAGTAATAAAAAGTGAGCAAAAAAGCCAATTGGCACCCTCTTTCCACCCAGAGAATCTAAAAACTGCAGCCCGATGCCTCATTTATCACCAAGAATTAATAAAATCTCCTATAGCAAAAAAAGTGTGAGAAACAGAAAGGGACCTATTTAGAAGGAAACCAGGGCATGTCCAAAATAAATGTTAGGTGACAAATGCAGCTTATGAGCTTCTCAAGAGGCTGATGCACATACAACAGTCATAGACTTCTGTTGGGTATATAAACAAATTGAATGCCAGGATGCCACTGTGCCAAAGCTGGATTCAGTTACATAGTTTGCATCTGTATTTCAAGTGTATGTGGCCAATTTAAATTAGTAGATTGCACATTGGCTTGGAGTGATGGAGTTTACGAATAGACACTGCCTTTGTCCATTTTAGCTGGTTTGTTTAACTGCTGGATGTAATAGTCTTTGTACCATAACGTTCCTGCATTTCCTTGTTTGCTTATTTAAGAAAAATTATAAGTGACTGAAAATGGTAGTGCATAAACTGATTAAAAAAAAATAAAGGCCGTACAGATCAGTATTTCCTCCTTGTGCTTAGAAAGTGAAGAATTAGTACTTCTAGAAATTCAGCAAACCATTGGCATTTTCATCAGAGGGAAAATAACCAATAAATGTAAGGAAATAAGAGCAATTCATTGTGAAACAGTAAAAACTGCCTATATGGAGGAAAAGGGACTCAGTGTTAACAAAAGTTCATTATCCCACCCATCTTTACATTCCTTTGGTTCATTACAGAAAACATATAGCCTTACCATATAAGGAATGCAGACGACTGGCCAGAAGCAATTCAATCCACTGTCTGTTCATTTTTTGGTTTTCTGTTAGGGATTTTCTTCCGTAGGTGTAAAACCACCAGTTACCTCCTTATTAGTTTACTGTAATTTGCATAATGTATTATCCAGGGACTACTTACTGAAGGTGAAACTTTTCTAACAAGTCCCTACTGTATAAAAGGAAGCCCACAGTTCTTTTCCACCTAGAGATCAGGGCTCATATGGAACCTCCCCTTTTCATCCTGAAATTAGCTGTGTGTCATATGACCTGCTTTCCAGTGCTGATGCCATAAAGCATCTTTTTTACATTCCACAGTTTTTGATTTGCAAACGCTAATAACATTATTGTGTATGGTGTAGCCATATTTTATTGTTACAGGTATGGGATCCCTCATCCAGAAACCTGTTATCAAGAAAGCTAAGAATTATGATAAGGCCATCTCCCACAGGCTTGAGTGTAATAAAATAATTCTGATCTAATAATGATTTCCTTTTTCTCTGTTATAATAAAAAGTACCTTGTACTTGATGCAAACTAATGCATAATTAATCCTTAGTAGAGGCAAAACAATCCTACTGGGTTTATTAAATGTTAAAATTCATTTTATGTAGACCTACTAAAATATGAATTGTTCAGATTATTTAAATAAAAAAAGTCAGATCAAAATAGAATCTTCATTTTGACCTTATTTATGATCAAAAAAGCTTGATTTAATCAGTCTGCGTAAAGACTTGATAAAATCGAGCAAATCAAGTTTTTTCAAGAATCGCTTGATTTTTTTCATATTATTTTAGACAGGTTGTGAGGCTAGGGCAGTTAATATAAA
>CM044437.1:57005082-57015698 GCA_024363595.1 Xenopus borealis
TTTTATATGGGTAAGCTTAAACATAGTACAAATGAAAGAATATTATAAAGGTTTCTTGTGTACCCCCTGTAATATCCATTTTTTTTTTTTAAACAAGAGATTAATAAAATAAAAAAATAAAGCAAATCAAATGTCAAATTGTTTTTGACCTTGTAGTTATTATCATGATGTAGGCTTTTCATGCTGTCAGCGTTGCATATATGGAAAACACAGTATAGATACCATTAAGGTTCTCTACCCATCAACCAGTTTAGATTCCATGATATTACAGAGCCCCATACTTGGATAATACACTCATATCCTTCTTCTGATTAGTTTTGACTTGTTTGAGGATTGGAGCCATTCCAAACTCTCAGCACTTAGGTGATGAATTTCCTTTGTATATTCTGGAGCCAGTTCTTTCATTGTTAGAATACAGGTCTCTTTATAAATCAGAAGGCACTATGCACTAATCAATGTCAACACTATTTATAATAAAGAAAAGGCGATTTCCTATGAAAAATCAATAAAATAGTTGTAAGGAGGGTTTAAAAAATTATTCATTTTTAAAATATATATGGGGCATTGTAACGGAAAACCTATTCGCAATGCGAAAAGATATACCTTTGCATGAACAAATTTTGCTATGCGCAAATTAAATTTAGCTTTTGTGAAACTGGAAATGGTTTAGCGACCATTTAGTTTGTGTAAATGTAATAAAACTTCTTGCTAAAAATTTGTTGTGTTTGCTCCAAAAAATGACAACGCCTTCAAGCACATCTTAAGAGTGTGCAAATAAAATTTGCAATGCGCAATTAAAATTCACAATGCAATAACCGTTTAAGGAACAATATTACATTGTGAGATGTGGATTTTTATTCTTATTGGTGAAAATTGTTTTTCTCTTTGCAACTTGAATTACATTCCCCCCCCCAAAAATGAAAAAAAATCAATACTTACTATATACTCAATATTTTATATTAAACTCATTTTTATATTATATAGTGTATAATATATATATATATATTTTTTTTTTAGATACAATAGCAAGAGGACTCGCACTCCATATTCTTGTGAATAACCGTGTCTTTATTCTTCAATGCATATCCAACGTTTCGGCCCACATTGGGGCTTTTCTCAAGGATGCTTGATCCTTGAGAAAGGCCCCAATGTGGGCCGAAATTTTGGATATGCATTGAAGAATAAAGACACGATTATTTACAAGAATATGGAGTGCGAGTCCTCTTGCTATATAATCCTCAAAGAATGTGGCCGCACTCACAGGTCTTATAATTCATCTTAACATCTTTATTGAAGGAACTCACGTTTCGGCTGTATCTCAGCCTTTGTCAAATTTGAGATACAGCCAAAACGTTAGTTCCTTCAATAAAGATGTTAAGCTGAATTATAAGACCTGTGAGTGCGGCCACATTCTTGGAGGATCGTATATGTGATTAGTGACGCACAACCAGGCAACAATTGACAGATTATCGTGAGTGCTGTGAGTTTGGGATTATATATATATAATTTGAATATAATAGGATTAAACAGATTTTCGGATAATGAATGAAAATGGTACCTTCTGGAAGAGGTTTTTCCTTTTTGACCAACCTGTAATTCAAGGTTCCAATAAGGCTTAGTTAATGTATTATGTGTAAAAGTGTATTGAAAGATTTATCGAATTTTAAGGTGAATTGCTCCTTTAAGTAACGGATCCTTTTTGAGGTGATATATTCAAATAGGGTGTACTTTCTTTCTAAGGAAATGCAAACTTTTTTTTTTTTTGATAATGACAAGGCATGCAAGAATTATGAAGAGTGAGTAGCTATTTGGCTTAGCATTCTAACTACCAGTTGTACTAAGCTGCTGGAGTAAATATGGACTCAGAAAATTGGAAACTGTTTAACTTTTAAGTAAATTTAAACCAGAACTGCTAACGATCATATAGTGAATCTGCAGAAGGGAATCTACACATGGGAGACAAGCCACAAAGCTACTGAAACACTTGAGCTGCATAAAGGCATTTCCATAATTAGCATGATACTTAGGAGGGATCAAAGATTAACCTCCTAAACGCCAGTAAAGACTCTGGTGCATTGTGGTTACAGGCCAACTATAGAAATTGTAGAGGGTTTCTCTCAATTATGGGGGCTCCCTCCAGATGTACAGTAGTGTCAGGCTTGCTGGGGGTTTCCAAAGCCATCTGCTCCAGTATGTCTTCCCACACACACACACACACAGACTTCTGAGTGCAGCTTACTTCTGACCCATTCTTCCTGTCTATAAAAAGTTACAGCTGCAGCAGATCACCTTATTCTTTTACTGAATGTATTTGCTTTTCCAGAGCTAGCGTCAGCTGCCAGTGGTTCTCTTACTGTATATGAACAAACACTCACCCTGGATTAAATGATGTTCGTGTGCCTTGAATGCCTGTTTTGTTTTGATGGTTCAGAGACCCTCCTTTGGTCTGGGTCCCACCTTTGTACTTTCCCTTCCAGGGAACTGCATATCTCATCACTTCCACTTATAAACACAGCCCTCAGTTTGCTGACAGCCATAGTTCAGCCCTGTGGGGCAAGTTATGATATGCTTCCAACACCCAGCAGATAGCAATATATCCTCCACAGAATCCCAGCTATACAAACAGCCCAGAGAGGACACACAGATGCACAAATCATTGCTGCCAATACAGAATGTCTTTTTAGAAAACATTCAGATTTGGTGGGAAAGGCGAGGGCCTGGAATTTAACACTAGTAACTGTTGCCTTTTTTTAATCATACGTTCCATCTATCAAGCCTCTACTATTACAGAGATATGACCTAAATATGTTAAACATGCTACATAGAATCCTTACATTTAAAACATACTGCAGGATGATATTGTAGTGCACATCTCAGCATAGGTGGAAATATGTGTACACTATGAGCTGTAACCTTTAGCAACCAATAAGGTGCTTACTTCTACACAAATGACTATTAAATGGTATCTGTTGCTTGGTTGCTATAGTTGATTAGACCTGTAGTAAGTATTGCACCTTTTTTTGTGTAAACCCAGCTGTGTATAAAAGGTCAGGTGTGGCCACCATAGCCAGAGGGTGTTTCTGTGTCTGTTTTTATGTTACTATTTTATTTTTAAATTAATATATGACATCAAATGTACACTGACTTGTTAATACAAGTTTTTACACATAATAAGATTCTCAGCATAAGATTTATGACTAGTTGAGCAAAAGTGAGCCAGTCAAACCAAGTAAATACTATCCTTACTTGCAGTCAGGCTCAGGATATATTCACTTCTGGTCTGTTAAAACCTTGGAGGCTTCTCCTCACAGCTGCTTCATGCAAGGTGTCAGATTCAACAGAATTCATTCTGACAGTACAGGTATCAGTAAAACAAACTTGCCTTCCAGCCAGGTACGTTTTGTCTCAACTGTAAATCGCAATGTCACTCTAGGCTGGTCCTATGCATCCCATCTAGTGTCAAGTGAAGGGCATGTTGGTGACTGTGATTACATTTTAATACATGTCCAATACACTTCCATCACATTTGCATTATGATGATGGCCATGCTCTCTAGTTGAAATTGAGCTAGAAGGCCAAAGATGGGAGGAATCCTTCTGAGATCCGTCTGTGTTATGGAAGGTTGATATCTTGTCTAATTCACTTTCTGTCATATTCTAGCACACAAACATACCTTAAAGGAACAGTTTAGTGTGAAAATAAAAACTGGTTGAATGTATATTATGTGCAAAATAAAAAATGTTTCTAATATAGTAACTAGTAGCCAAAAATGTAATGTAAAAATGTAAAGGCTGGAGTGACTGGATGTCTGACATAATAGCCAGAACACTACTTCTTGCTTTTGTCTTGGTTTCCAGTGATTGGTTACCTGACAGTAACCAATCATTGACTTGAGGGGGGCACATGGGTCACTATTGCTGCAATCTATAAAGGTTGAGTGATCTCATGTCTAACAGAACAGAACTCACTTCCTGCATTTCAGTTCTCTAACTCTGAGTTAGTCAGTGACTTTAAAGGGCAAGGAAAGGCAAAGAAATAAAATCCCATTTTTACTTTCTTTAATGAAAAAGAAATCTATCTCCAATATACTTTAATTTTGAAATATGTACCGTTTTTATAATAAACCTGACCGTATGCAGTGAAATTCTCCCTTAATTTAGTGCTTCTGGCAGGGAAATAATCACTTATGAACAGCAGGGGGAGCCCCTGCCTTACTTACCAGCCATGCAGAACTCAAGCAGAACATACTGAGCATGTGCAGTGCCAGTGTCAGACAAAGATGTATAACAAAGTTACAAGATGACAGCCTCCTGTGGCCAACTTTGAAAGCATAAATCATTTGTTTGATTAGGCTTGTGGTGCAGTAAATTCATGTTTATGTTTAGTATACAAAATACAGCATTTCTAGCCTTATTCTATTTTACACTTTCCTTGCCCTTTAAGGGGGGCCACATGGTACATAAATGTTCAGTGAGATTCCAATTGATCCTCAGCATTCAGCTCAGATTCAAAAGCAAATGTGGCCCACCTTCAAGTCGTTGATTGGATACTGCCTGATAACCAATCAATGGAAACCAAGAGAGTTACAAAGCAGGAAGTAGTGTTCTTTGCTGTTACGTTAGACGTGGTCTGGTCTGACTGGAAATCTTTATAGATTACATTTTTTGCAAACTAACTATATTGAAAAATGTTTTATTTCGCAAAGCTTATCTATTTTTGACTTTAAGGGGGGTCACATGGGACAAAACTATTCAAAGAGTTTGCAATTGATCCTTAGCACTCAGCTCAGATTCAAAAGCAACAGTTCTAAAACATGTGCCCCCCTCAAGTCACTGATTGGTTACCAGTCAGTAACCAATCAGTGGAAACCAAGATAGTTGCAATGCAGGAAGTAGTGTCCTGTTCTATTAGACATCCAGTCACTTTATAAATTACATTTTTGGCTGACTAACTATATTGAAAACATTTTTTTATTTTGCAAATCCTATTTATTTAATTCATGATTTAAATTCAAGTTTTGGAGGCATAAAGACACAGACTGTACTCCAACATAGCCCCTGCTGACTAGACTATATGAGGCTAACAATTAGCATATCTCAGCCCTTATTTGGCATCCCCAAGGAATTTTTTCTTTCTTGTGTTGGTCTTCAACAGTTTTTACATTTGAGAGTGACTCACAGGTAAAAAGGGTTGGGGACCCCTGCTTTAAAGCAACAAAAATAATGTAGACATTAAACCATCTCTATGTTGGAGTTTTACAAATACATGTTACCAGCATTACTAATAATAAAATACAAGGCACAGTATATGACTTTATAAAAGAAGGGTTGTCTAACAGTTGGTCTCCTTCACTTTTCAACTTTTTTCACACTAAGCGCAGACTATTACCCTTTTCAGCAGTCTTTGCAGGTCTTTTGAGCAGCAGAGCTTGGTAAGTAACATGTATTAATGGTAACATATTGATCATTTTTACATTAACCTATCTAAAGAAATGCCAATCTTAGAAAGGTCAGTCCACCATGAAATCTTAATTGGAGACACAGCACGGCTCATTAAAGGTGAGGTCACTGCGTTGCAGTGCTCAGACTACTTTTTGTATGAATTGAAAATAATAAATGGGAAACCTTCACACATTATTTGATAAATGTAAGCCAATGTATATTTTTGTAAACTCACTCGGAAGGTCAGAAAATTAAACAAATATATGTAGCTGGCTGTCCTGATTCAACGATGATTTTCTCATATTTTCCTTTTACTATTCTTTTTTGCTACCTTTGTGCAATGCTCATTACCCTTGACTTGTTAAACTCCTATAAATCAAGCAGTACAAGTGAGCAAACAAAATACCTAGGCTGAAGGCATCCAGAGCCCTACATCATGGTGGTCAACTAGGCCTCACTCATTCCCTTTATTAATGCCACATGTTTACTGCTCTGAAGGGCACTCACTTCTTGGGGCCATATCTGATGTACTTGCCATGCTTGCTTGCTTACAAATTGCTGTGTCTGTTAGCTATACAACATTCTAAGTCAACCAATGCCACTGCCTAAATATACAGAACTATAGTGCATTTGGCAAATCTCTAATACCATGCGCTGAAACCTCATAAGCCTCTAGCACAGCAATGAGATGTCTGTTCATGTTTCATGATGTCATCAACACACACTGAAAGGCAAATTACCTTATTTGTGACAAGTCTTCACAGTCTCTTAATTTCTAAATACTGCTTTCATTAGGGGACAAGTTTAGAAAATATCCAACTGGGGAATCCAGAGGGATTCCCTGCTAGTTCTTTGTTTTTGTTTTTAACACTTTCCAGACTGTTAAAAACAATTCTAAGATACACGTTTATGAAAGTAGGCCAATTAATTAAATTTAAATTAATGGAATGCAAGGTAATGGGGGTTTAATGATGCAGTAGTAGATAATTTGTAAATGACTGCTTTTTATTTAAAGGAATGCTTTTCATTCTGAATGAATAAGAATCCTAATTGTGACCTATTAACACACCCTACCACATTGGTATATAAATATCAGTAAATATTTACCTTTTACATCTGTTCCCTTGAGCCACTATTTTGTGATGATCTTTAAATCGCTCTGATCACTTTCTATAAACAAAAGAAAAAGAGTAAAAGGCCCAGCTCTGCCCATTCAGATGTTTTTTTGGTGGTATTTTCATTTTATGTCTGTGAAATGGTGGTGTACTTTTGGGCTGTATAGAACTGTATGTGAGCAATAATGAAAAGAGCAGATCTATATACACTACAGAATCATTATTAAAGACTAAAGGTGGACTTTATTTAAGGGCATGTGCGGACATTAAGCCTTTGACTTTTTCCAAGGAGTCATTCACCTTTGAGTAATCTTTTAGTATGCTGTAGCGATTAACATTCTAGCACAATTAACAATAGGCCTTAAAGGGGTTGTTCACCTTTGAGTTAACTTTTAGTATAATGTAGAGAGTGATATTCTGAGACAATTTGCAATTGGTTTTCATTTTTTATTGTTTGTCGTTTTATAGTTATTTAGCTTTTTATTCAGCAGCTCTCTAGTTTGCAGTGTCAGCAATTTGGTTTAGGGTACAAATTACCCTAGCAACCCTGAACTGATTTGAATAAGAGACTGGAATATGAATAGGAGATGGACTGAATAGAATTATAAGTAATAAAAAGTGGCAATAACAATACATTTGTAGCCTTACAGAACATTTGTTTTTAGATGGTGTCAGTGACCCTTATTTGAAAGCTGCAAAGAAACAGAATAAAATTGCAAATCATTAAACAACTATGAAAAATAAATAATGAAGACCAATTGAAAAGTTTCTTAGAATTGGCCCTTCTACAATATACTAAAAGTTAACTTGAAGGTGAACCACCCCTTAAATTTTTTTATTATATCACTCTCTTTGTTCAGCAACTCTCCATTACCTTGGCAATGTAGTGATCTGATTGAGAGACTGGTAGATGAATAGGAGAGGGCGTGAATAGAAAGTAATAAAAAGTAGCAATAACATGGTAGCCTCTGAGAGCAATCGTTTTTGGCTGCTGTATAAAAACTACAGTATAAAACATAAGCAGTGAAGTGTAATTGAAAAGTTGCCGTTATACTATATGTGAAAAAATGTTTTTTTCATGCATCAGTTAATAGTGCTGGTCCAGCAGAATTTTGCACTGAAATCCATTTCTCAAAAGAGCAAACAGATTTTTTTATATTTCATTTTGAATTCTGACATGGGCTGGACAAATTGTCAGTTTCCCAGCTGCCCCCAGTCATGTGACCTGTGCTGTGATGAACGTCAGTCACTCTTTACTGCTGTACTGTAAGTTGAAGTGATATCACCCCCTCCCTTTCCCACCAGCAGCCTAACAAAAGTACAATGGGAAGGTAACCAGATAGCAGCTCCCTAACACAAGATAATAGCTGCCTGGTAGATCTAAGAACAGCACTGTCAGAAAGCAGTTCCATCCTAAAGTGCTGACTGTTTTCTGAAATCACATGACCAGGCAAAATAACTAGTGATCGGTGCTTCGCCTAATTTTTTGTGAATTTCTAGAGAAATTAGCAAAAACGGCAAAAAATTTGTGAAACGCCGACGCGTATCGTTTTGGACGCGCACGTCCATTTTTGGATGCCGGTGTCCAAGTGTAAGGGCCGGAGGCTCCGGTGAGGTTGCGGACCAAGGAGGAAACGGTTGTCCAAACAGCACGGTACAGACAAGGATCAGGAAGCAAGACGTAGTCGTAATTCAGGCAAGGGTTCGGTTCAGGCAGCAAAGAATCGTAAGTCCAGTAGCAAAGCAGGGTCATACACGAGCAGGAGCAAATAGGAATATCAAGCGCACCCAGGAACCACGGATGAGAAGCTATAATCGGGCACCAGTCAGAGTCCAGAGCTTCCTTAAATAGGCCCCAATTGGTGTCGAAACGGACGCCGGCGTGATGACGTCAAGACGCGCAACTTCCGACGCGTCCACTTTGACGCACGCCGACTTTGACGCTCGCCGACTTTGACGCCGGCAGCGATTAACAGGAACCCTTACACCAAGAAATGAGACGCAGTGTTTTGTGAATTTTTCGCCGTTTCACTAATTTCTCTAGAAATTAAGCCGTTTTCGTTAATTTCTCTAGAAAGACGAGAATTTGCAGGTCTCATCTAAATGCAGGTCTCATCCTAAATGTCTTATTTTATGTTATATTGTCTTTATTTTACTTCTTTTAAAGTTTTACAAAACTTTTTTCTGTCCCTGCCCACTTTTGATTATGTCACTTCAGGTTTGCAGCAATTTCCCTTCCTGTTTGATGGTGGTTGGCAGGTTGTGGATAAGGCAGTTGCGGGTCTGGGTGGGTAAATATCGGGTGACAGGCTGTGTCTTTGTGTCGGGTCTGGGTCACAAAATGTTCATGTCAACAGATTGAATATTTAATTTACCCAGTAAACTGTGCTCTGCTGTGTTACTATATAGCCACTGAATAGACAATAAAGCTTAAAAAAAAAGGCAGTTGTGGGTCTGGGTTGGGTAGAGGATCAAATTGGCTAAATATGTGGGTTGTGGTTCGGGTCATGGGTTCGAGTCAGGGTCTTAGAAATTGGTTCTGCGCAGGACTCTAATATGAGTGCCTCTATTTATGATGTCACTGTTTTTGGTGCTCACACAAATCAAGCAGTATAATAACTGTATAAAATGTTCATATCAACAGATTGAATATTTAATGTACCAGTAATCTGTGCTCTGCTGTGTTACTCTATATCCATTGAACAGACAATAAATCCAGGTTGGGTAGAGAATCAAAGTGGGTAAATATACGGGTTGCAGTTTGAGTCAGGGGCTGTGGGTTGCGGGTTCGGGTCTGGTCCGGGTCTTAAAAACTGGTTCCACTCAGGACTAGTGATGGGCGAATCTCCCGAGTTGTGCCGAAAAATTCTCTGGAAATACGCGAATTGGCGAAAAATTAGCAAAACGAGTTGTGGCACGCTTTTGACGTGTGTCGCGTCAACTTCGGTGCGTCGTTTTCGGCGCGTCGCGTCAAAAACTATGTGCGACTCGTTTTTTTCGCCGAATGTTCGCCAGGCCCCTGGCGAATAAATTCGCCCATCACTACTCAGGACTCTAATATTTGTGCTCACACAAATCAAGCAGTATAATACTTACTGCTCTACTGTGTAACTGTATATATTTGGAACAGACAATAAAGTTCAAATAAAGGAGAAAAAAACATAAAGGATAAGCTTAGTGATTCTGCGTAACTGAGAACACATTCCAGGTCTTTTGTCAGTCAGCTGAGACTGCCCAGCAGAATATATACATTTGGCACAAGTTATAATTTTTTTTTAGTTGTATATTTTTATTTGACATTCAAACATGAATGTGAATTTTTTTTTTTCTTAAATAAGATTGTGTTTCAAATTTCAAGTTAGCTAGTAAGACTCCACTATACTGCAATTCTTGAGCTGTGTCATCTTCTCTGGGCACGGTGCCGGATGCTTTCTCCTTTATAGGCTGTAAAAAGAGTCACTCATGATATTTAAAGTACATGACCACATGCATCTTTGTTTTTTTTATTCAGATCATATGAATGGGGACAGTTTGTAGGCTTTTTTGTTGATGTTGCCAGGTAATTTTCATCTGTTTACATAGAGCACTGTCTACAATGATGCCTTCAGTGGATGAAGAATGAATGAGTTCTTAGCTGAGCTGACTGTGCATGGTAGTTTCTTTAAAGTTATAAAATCATAAGTATTCAAAGGCGAACACAAAGTCCCTTCTATTTTATTTTGTGGCATCTAGGATAAGCAAGCAGAACTGAGTGTGTCTAGATCTGATTTTTATGAATTTGAATAACATATTTTTTTTTTCTTTCCCTTTCTTTGGGTAGAACAGAATATGCCTTTATTAAACCTGGTTACTTCCTTCATCTGTGCTTATTTGTTAATGCAGTTTGCTATGCTTCCCTCTCCAAATACATCTGGTTAAAACCTACAAGAACTGACATATAGCTGATTCAACAAACTACATTCTGAGCCAAACTCAAATCAGTAGCTAATGTTAAGGTTAATGATCAGAACTTTACTCAAACACAGTTCTTTAAAAGAAGTCTGTTTTTTTTTTTTTTTTT
>CM044437.1:57023814-57072738 GCA_024363595.1 Xenopus borealis
GCGCGACGTTCGCGAACTTCCGGCGAGCGCGAACACCAGATGTTCGCGCGAACTAGTTCGGCGGCGAACAGTTCGCGCCATCCCTAATTGCCTACAGTTTATAAGCATGTAACTCTATATAGTCCATGGACTATATATTTACAATGATACAAAACGTAAGATCTTCAGTAAATGTGAATTCATCCTTGAATGAATCTGTCAGTATAAGATAGTGCACATGCCAGTCTAACAATGATTTTTTGCACCTGCATCTTGGCAGCTGTTCATTTCTGTACAACTGTAAAAACTAAGCCAATTGTATTCTTATTTTGATCTGATTCTATCTTTCCCTGGCAATGTGTAGCTGGGAGCTAGAGAGGCATGTGTTTAAAGCGTGCACCAGAACACAGCCCCAGGCTGATTTAAATGCAGGTGCTGAGAGTTGTTCCCACCTCAAATCTGCACCTTCAACTCATTCTCGTCACTGCTGGAAAACATTGTAGCCGGCATGTAGATCAGAATATGCTGAGTTAGCTAAAGGGCATTCAATCTGAAATGTATAATATGGCTATTGCAATAAAGATAGCTTTTCACCATGAACTATAAATATGGAAGATGATTAGAGAAGAAGTGTTTATGGACGCCAGCCTCCTCCCCCTGACACCAGGGATTATATCTGGAAGAGGTATCTGCAACACCTGTGCTGATCTGTGGAGCTCTTGTACTGAGCCAGAGCGTTTCAGAAACATTTTCATAGAGGGATTGCAAAAGACCAACTTTTCCATATCCTCTGAAAATATTTAACTATTCAATGCATTTTTCATCCTCTAAAAAGAGAAAAAAAGGTTATGGTTATATTCTGTATTTCACTCATATAGTGCACAGTATAACACTGTGAAGTTATTTTTTGTATAATAATAACCGAAAGTAATGTTTGCTTTGATGTTGTTAAATAATGCAGCAGCTGTTTATTTGTTTCTGTAGCTTACTTTCCCCATGTCACTGGCTAATCCATAACAGATAATGGAAGTAGAAGACATTACTCACAAGGGTCATATTGTGTGTGCCAAGACTTCAGGGGTAAGCAAAACCCCTGAAACTGGTATCTCCCGTAGAATTAAAAGTCAACCACTTGGAAGGACCTAAAAATACAAACCTGAATCTTTTCAACTGGCAATTTCCTTAGGATCGCCAGTGCTGACACATTTGACAATTATCAACTAATGCCATGGAATCTGCATGGGGTATTTTTGGATATTTTGCTGAATATGGAGCAAGTAAACCATCTGAGCCTTTGGCCTAAGAATACAAACTTGGAGTGTTCTTATAGAGAATAACAGAACATATCTGATATGTGCATAAAGTGCTAACCAAGTACTTAAGGCATTTTATGGCTATTAAAAATAATGGATCCTGGTCTGCATAGTTACTGTAAATTATAACTTTCCAATAGTAAAGTAAGTGAGAAAAAATACACTCTGAAAATGATGCATAGGGCTGGTTAAAGGAAATTCAAGGTAGGGTTCAGCTGCAGAAGCACCCCTGCTTCAAGGCAAATGCTCAGTCTAGTGTAAGCAAAGCAACTCTTCTGCATTGGGTTTCACCTTTTTACTCACCAACCAAGGGTTTATTTAGGTTTTTTATATTTGGTGGAGCTGCTCAGAAATTCAGTGACACCGGGGGATGTTCTACTCATATAAGAGACAACTCATATAACCCTCACTAACCCTAATTCCAACACCAGACCTAGCTCTTTTAAAGCTAAACAGACTTCCAAATCCATGCAGGAAACTGATTTTTCAGATATTAACAGCAGCAAAAAAAAAAAATACTTCTACTAAAATGAAATAACACCAAAGGTCCCTATCAAACTGAACTCACCTACCTATTAGACTGGAGTCTAAATTATGAATATATGTCTTTGACTTATTGAAAGAATAGAAAACCAAATACTACTTAGTAGGGGGGGGGTGCTAGTTCTGGTGGCTCTGGTTTATTTTCTTACCTCACCCATACATTTTCTTTTATGTAATCTTGAATGTCACTGCACAAAAACAATAAAAAGTAAAGTAGAAAGAAAACTGGGGTGCCACCACCCAGTGACCATTTATCAGGGGACCAGTAAATGCTCCCTGCTGATTAGTTGTTGTGGGTTACTACTAGACCTTGTGCAAACTTTGTGACTTTTATTACATTATGCCAGGTCCCCAACTTTTGTTTTTTAGCTGTGAGCCATATTCAAATATAAAAAGAGCTGGGGAGCAACACAAACATGAAAAATATCCCTGGGGCACCAAATAAGGGTAGTGCTTAGCTATTTATTAGTCCTATAAGGACAGGCAGCCCACAGGAGACTCTGTTTGGCAGTACACCTAGTTTTATGCAACCAAAACTTGCCTCCAAGCCTGGAATTCAAAAATAAGCACCTGCTTTTAGGCCACTGGGAGCAACATCCAATGGGTTGGTGAGCAACATGTTGCTCACAAGCCATTGGTTGGGGATCACTGCATTATGCCATTAATGTACAGGATTCAACACCTCTTTCTTTCTGCCACATACCCACTGCAAGCTAAACACTAAAACTACTGACATTTTGGGAAAAACATGGAATCAGAGCACCACAATGCTTCACTGAAACTGACTGTAATACGTTGGAGAAGAATAAACAGACCTCATTGCATGCTAGTATCTGATGTTACTACATATTCCACATTTGCCTTTTCATTATACCTCCAAATGTCACATTTGCCACACAGTATCTTCTGCATTCAGCATTCTACTTTTGTTCCAGTGTAATTATTGTTTCTGTCAAGTGAGTGAGGGAATTTCAGAATTTTGGCCTACTTTCAAAAAACATTTTTCTTTGCAGAAGACAATCCAGCACTCATGTTTTCATTACCTTTTAAAGTAAAACCAGTCAGTCGTATTTATGGGACAATATTTGTTTAAATAGAAGATGCAGTACAATGCAACTGATGCATTTGCTAGGTCCTACTCCCTATATCACTGGTATAGAGGATAAAAAGCATTTTTTAAATGAAAACACACTCTGAGTTGCAGATAAGATGGCCTGTGTAAATGTTTTGGCTGTGAGCATTTCCCGTAAACCTTGCACTGCCAGATTATATAGAAACCACATGAAACAGGCTGTTTTTTAGAGATTCAGTGCAGTATCATTCAAATCCATTTGTCTTCTACAATCTGTATTTGGCAGTCAGTGCTAATAGAAATCTAGCATTGTTGCAAACTCTGTAAGTGTATCTGATGCTTAGTAATTGGTATCTTATCACAGATCCTGACACTTTCGCATGGAAAGTTTAATGGAAAAATAATGATCCCTGATGACTTTGATAGTGTATTAATTCCAGACATTCTTCATCTGCATCCTGGGGCAAGCATTTCAATATTAAACAACTGACTCTTGGATTTATAGTAATTTCATAAACTAGGCCACTGTGCTCAGGGCTCCCCATGAGACAAAGCACTGACTTGCCTTGGAATGATGTGGTTGCTGTTTTATCTTGTGTATAAAATCTTTGGATTTGCACACATGCCTCCATTTGAGTTCTGGATTAGTTGGCTGTCAGTTTTTGTGACATCTCTTCTGGGTGTGGAGTGCTTTTGTGTCACGTGGATTATCCATGAGCTTTCTTTTATCTGGGAATCTGAACTGTGACCACCAGACTGATTTGATTGTTCTTATTTCTCAGGCAATATATTTAGTAAAATAACTGAGTGGATCTGGTTGGGAACACTTGTGTGTTTTTACTTAAAAATTTAGCTGTAGATTTTTTTTGCCCCATCTCTCATAGTGGCAAATTCACTAAAGAGTGCAACTTCGCCAGTGTCGCTCACATCGTAACCCTTAACCAGGCAAAAATTCGCTCAGACAACGTGAATTCACAAAAATGCATTCAGGCGCCGAATGGTGGTGAAGTTGCGCTAGCGTTACTTCATCAAGCAAAGCAAAATTGCGCCAGCGTTGTATAATTTTCACACGGCGGAAAGTAAAAGTTCAATGGACGCATATATTGCAGCAAATACATTACATTACACAAGCACAGGAAACCTTAATAGAGTTGTTATATCGCCCTACACATTTGCCCACTGTATAGTTTGTGTTCCATATGTTAGCAAATGTAGGGGGGAAGCCGGGTAACCCAAATTATTTTTACAATTTTTTGCAGCCTATTGCCATGTAAATATGAAAAGATGCTAGAGTTTTTTTGGGACTTAGGAACTATTTTTTTGATGAGCTGCTATCTACTCTATTGCACTTTGCCTGGTCTGAGCTGGTGAAGGCAAGTCTGGTGCAACAGATAGCGTTCAGTAAAATCTGCATCTTAGTTAATTGGCATAGTAACGCTCTTTCACTAGAGGGAAAATTTGCCTGGTGAAGCAACTCTAGCGTACCTCTCCTTCGCTAGTGAAGGGGGTGCCTGCTCTCGTTAGTTAATCAGCGAAGTAACAAAATTACGTAACACTGGAGAATATTTGCTAGTTAGTCACTTAGCCTTTTAGTGAATCTGCCCCATAGAGTCATATCCCCTGCAACTTATTTGATGGCAGTGTCTGTAATTTATCTGCAATTAACAAACAATAAGCGAAGGATGTGCCAGCAAATTACACTGGAAAAGAATTAAAAAATCATGTTTCAGTCTCTCATTCTTTTGAAATATTCCAAAACATTGTGTGAGTCCCTCCAAAAGTAATAATAAGCCAATAAATTAAAAATAGAAAATATTTATTAACACATGTTGGACAAACACCTAACGCGTTTCGTGCCTGCTGGGGCACTTACTCATAGGCTCATGAGTAAGTGCCACAGCATTCGGAATATTTCTCTGGACTTGCACCTTGGGACTGTTGGGAGCTGTGAGTATAGCCTCCAATGTTTATTTACTTATTATTTTGTTCTTTTATTTTTGTTACACTTCTTTTGGTAGTACCAGTTCTCCTGATTTGTCTGGCTTTGAGCACCAACCAGTTCATTCTTTTGGCTAGCAGTTTCAAAATGTTGTTCTTTCCCCAAGGTCCTTGTAGATTAGCTCCAAACTACCTGTTCACACTACAGTCATTCAAGTTTGAGCCACACTGTATCTTTTAGTCCAACACATTGATTGACATCCTACCCAGTTTTACCACTTCTAGACTTCAAATATAGGTTCACATTCACTAAAGAGCAAAGTGGCTAAAGCTAGCGACTTTTCGCCGGAAATCCAATCCACAGGTTCATGGCCAGTTCACTAAGGGCCCTTACACACGGGCGTTTTGGACCTGCGCTCCCCTGTGTTGCGTTTGGCTGCGTTCAGCCGCAGGGGAGCGCAGGTCTAGACGCACCTCATTTTGTTCAATGAGGTTGTACCCACGAGACGTGTGTAAGCACCGAACGCAGATTCATACGCAACATGCTGCATTTTTCCTGCGTTTGGCGCCTACACGCGGTCGCGTGAGTACAGCCCCATTGAAAATAATTGAGTGCGTCTATACCTGCGCTCCCCTACGGCTGAACGCAGCAAAGCGGAACGCAGGGGAGCGCAGGTAAAAACGCCCATGTGTAAGGGCCCTAACAGGTGCAGACTACAATTTGCTAGCGATCAGGACTGTCACTAGCATTCGTTTGCACTCTATCGACAAGCGACTTTTAGCTCAGGAGACTGGTTGTTGATCAGCAAATTCAGTAAAGTGTGGATTTTAATTAAAATTACCTCTTTCGCCAGGGTTGACTTCGCCACCTCAGACCAGATGAATTGCTAAAATAAAACTAGATCTTCCTCAATCTTATGCCAATTACATAATTTCTTGTCTGCCAAAAATGCATCAAAGTTGAAAAAACACATCCTTTTTTTAAGTGGGATTGCCTGTAAAAGTCCTAATTTAAACTTTTTTTGGCTTAACATTATTCTCCAGACATATGGAGCATTCATTTTACTTATGTGAAGAGCATAATGTTAACTGTTTTCAAACATTTGCAAGTAACTTCAAGCATTTGCACCAACATCTCTAATAAAGATGTCCAAACCCATACAACATTAATGTACCCGCCCTTTTCAAATTGACTTAAAGGGCAAGGAAAGGCAAAGAAATAAAATCCCATTTTTACTTTTCTTTAATGAAAAAGAAATATACCTCCATTATACTATAAAAAATGTGTACAGTTTTTATAAGAAACCTGACTGTATGCAGTGAAATTAGGAAAAAATAGGAATTGTTAGACGGTCCCTAACTTCTGACAGGGAAACAATCATACATTATGAACAGCAGGGGGAGCCCCTGCCTTACTTACCAGCCATGCAGAACTCAAGCTGCTTTGGTTTTTGATAATTTATGACGATCCCTAAGCAGCACAGATCACACTGAGCATGTGCAGGGCCAGAGGCAGGCAAATATTTTTAACAAAGTTACAAGATGGCAGCCCCCTGTGGCCAACTTTGAAAGCATAAATAATTTGTTTGATTAGGATTGTGGTGCAGTAAGTTCATGTTTATGTTTACTATACAAAATACAGCATTTCTAGCCTTATTCTATTTTACACTTTCCTTGCCCTTTAAGTGTAAGATCACTAGCGAATTTTCGCTAGGCACAAACTAATGCTAGCGCATCTTCAGAGCCCAGGACGCAACTTTACATATTAGTGAATTAGGGTAGTGGTAGCGAATTTGCTCCTGTGAATTGTTACAAGGTGTGCGTAACGGTCAATGGCGACAATTTGCCCTTTAGTGAATCTGCCCCATAGTCTTAATGATAATTACATTGCAACTTATCTTAGGGCTCATTTGCTACACCACAATACAACAATCATTTCAGAATAACTGTGGGTCCAAAACTTGTACCTGTACCCATTTGCACATATGTTTCAATTCTGGAGCATGAACAAGATGCAAATGACATTGCCTGCAGTGCCTTCTCAACTTAAAGGTACAGCACAGGGCTCCCTTGAACTAGAACATTCTGCACCCTGGGCAATATGCAGCAGACAGAACCGACAAATTGGCACACAATGCAGGTATAAAGGAGACCACAGAGGAGCAAGAAAGCGAGTACATAGCTATTTGATAGGCACAAACCTGCACAAATCCTGGTGTTACATCTAGTGATCATCAGCAAGTGCTCAATATGCAGAGAATAGGTATATTGGGGGATCTCCAGCACTCGCATCACGGCGTGGGGGTGTGGCCTAACAATGCATTGTAAATTATTCACTGCATATATATACATCAGATTTATAAGAGTAAACAACTGGGGGGATGGCCTATAATAATAATAGTGTAGGGCTCGGGCTCCAAAACCAGGTAATTTCTGTTAATTCCTGGGGAAAGGACATCATTGTAGATGTGATATGCTTCAGATCAGAATCACATAGTGGCTGAACACATAGGGGCAGGTGTATTTGCCTTTTAACCATGATTCAATGCTTTTGCAGCAAAAATCTAATTCTCATTTCCAACATTCAAATTTGCAAGATGTATTACATGCATTTTGGTTTCTGAGATCAACTCAGAATTTGAGGGGAAGAATGTGATCTCACTGTTTTTTTACATTTTAAGCAATTAAACTTTTACATTTAGACCTTTTTCTTAAGTAAGAGTACATCAAAAATGTTGTTTTTAACTTTTTCCAAATTAAATAAATAACTATCCTTAAGCGATATGAAAAAAGGCTGTCACTGATGTACTGCAGGTATTTTAATTGGCCAATTAAGGATAATTATGTACCTTTAATAAAAAGGACAAAACAGAGTGGATCATTTAATGCTAATGTACTAGGAAATACTAAAATATTTCAGTGTTTCCCACTGTTCTGTACTTTTTATTAAAGGGACATATTTATCATGTCTGAATTTTGTTCAATACATATTGGCATATATTTCCCTTCATGTGTTTCTCATCTTTCATTGTATTCTACAAGCATTGTTCTGTACTAATGAACTGTATACTGGTTTAAATGTAGTACACAATATTCTTTCCCTGCATTCATAGCTTCCATACCACATTATCTATGCATTCATCTGCTCCATGTGCAGCATTAATGGATTTAATGTAGTGGTTGACAGGAAGATATTTGAAAGTAAAGAGTTGTTAGAGCAAAAGGTCATGTTCTGTAGCGGGAGAGTGGCAGGTTTTATAAACTACTATTGTACAGAAACAGAAGTGGGTTTTCATAACATTCTCCCAGCAGACGTAAATTCAAAGCAAGAAGTACACAGGACTAGAGAAAACCAACAGCATGAGAAAGAGAAGAAAAGCATATGGAGAGAACTCCAGATAGGGGCTATGTAAGCAAAGTAGGAGGAAACTGTTTTCCTTTGACTGTGCTGGGAAATGGAAAATGTAATATCACATATCTTAATATTTTAGCAAGAAATGAAAACTTTCACCTTTCTTCCTGTTTTTTTTTTTTAATATATTATTTCATATATAAGCATTTTTTTCTATACCAAAACCTATTCCATAACATTATTATATATAATGGATTTTAGTTAAAGGCAAGATATACCCTCTCTGTAAATAATCTTAGGCATAGGTCATTATGCTAAAAGAACCTTGTTTATTTTCTCATTAATATTTCCGCAATGCTGCTTTCATAATATACCCAGGATCAATACAAATTAATAACTGCTCTTGGCAAATATATCATCACGATAACAACAAAGAACTCTATTGCTTTTATCATTATTAAGCAGTGCAGAGAGGCATCTGCATAGACTAGCCCTTCCTCAGTATGAAAAAAGTGTTCTTTTAAAGGGGACCCATCACCCCAAAAAAATATTCAAAATGATATTTTATCACATTAGTCAAGCCAAATGAACTTTAATTACACTATATAAATTATTTGGATCTTGTTTCCTTCAGTCTGGGAATTCATAATTATAGCAAACAGGCAGGAGCCATTTTGTGGACACTGTTATTAAGGCAAGCCTTGTATCATCTCAGAATCTTGTTTGTGCACCAGAATGGGGGACCCGATGTCTATCCCCATGTCCTGGCTACACAATTAAATGGTTAAGAGAACTGGGGGGATGTGTGTGGAGCAGTGGCATCTAGGAAGTGCTGAATGGAAAGTGAAAGTAATTATCTGCCCCGCCTCTATGCCTAAGGCATAGAGGAGTGGCAGACAATATTTGATTCACAGTGGAGATTTTTAAATGAGCTTAAACCAGCTATGAATGCTTTAATAAAAAATTTAAATTGGATTTCATGTGTAATTTGAAAAGGACTTTTATTATAAAGATTTTTGGGTCTGGGTGACAGGTACACTTTAAATTTAAAAGTCCATGCTTGGCCAGTATAATATCCCTTTAAATCATGTAGGCTCTTGAATTCTTTGTTGTATGACTCATAACAATGGAAATTATTTAGTTGGCATAGCCAGATCACGAACAGCATGTAAGAGGTTCTATTATAGTACTTGAACCTCTTGATTCAGGCTTTTTTAATGTTTTATAAAGAGTAAAATTTGTAGAATGGAATATTTTTGTTTGTTTTTTCCAGTGAATTAACCCGATCATGTTTCTCGATTTTGTTTCTTCTTAATCAAATTAACAGTAAAAATGTTAAATTCCCTAAATGAATGCCACCCCCTGCTAAATAAAGTGGTAATTAAGATCTCAAAGAGGAAAAGAGAAGGATAGATCGTAGTGTTTTCAGTCACTTTGCTTATTTTTTTTCCATTAAAGTTTATGGAACACAGTTTAATTGTGGAGGCATACCTTAGGATAATCATGTCCTATTACAATAAACAATGTCAGACAGTTTGCAGGTTGCTTGGATTGGTCCATTGCTTTAGATTACTGCCAGGGCACATTTCCACAGTGCTGTTAGATAAAATGTCAGGTTGCTGACATAATGTCTCTTACTTCCAGTATACTGATGGGTTGTTGTGTAGCCACTGGCACCAAACCATACCCCTTTCCTCCAATTATTACCCTTGCTTAATTATTTCCAGATTCTGTGGTATTTCCTTTGATGAAATCCATGCTCTCTAGTTGTCACAAGCAATATTGAGGATGAGAGGGGTAACAGTCCATTTCTCATATGCCTACACAGTATGCTTCTTTTGCCTCGGCTAGAGCAACAGTCACAATAACTGTATATTGATACACATGCAGAAATGGAAATGATTTCCTATTTTTTTTTTTTGCTTTAATAGTGAAAAGGTGTTGTATATACTTTGTCATTAAAGTGTTTTACACCCTTCCACATTTAGGAACAAAAAACTAGTAATATACTGAAAATGTATAAACACCTTGTCATTGTAAATTTCAACACTGCTAGCAGATGAGTGGTATCGCTTACACCTTAGGGTGTTTTTTTGAAGCTATTCAGATTTTGTAAAGGCTTTCAGGAAGTGTTCGCATCAGTTTTTTTCCTTTCTTTTTGCATTCCATCTCTTTTAACCACATACTTCTCACAGCTTTTCTGTCATTCGATCATGCAAATCTCCCAATGTCTTACAGTATTTTCCTCTATGCTAAGAAGGAAGGTCCAATAATATGCAAGTCGGCAGGAATGGGAGATATTTTAATTTCTTTTTTTAGCAACACATTGGTTATGTGTAAAAAGTGCTAAAAGCGGAGTAATACCTTACCAATAGCATCCTTATTGAGTGCCTTAGCTTGTAGCTTAAATATCTATTGCCCTAATGCTTTGATTTATCCTGATTTGTTTGGATATTGTTTTACACTTATATCAGGGTTAAACTGTTACTCCTATTTTCTTATTCATTTTCATCTATATAGTGCCAACAAATTTATTATTCAAAGATATAATTTATCAAATCTGCCCTTGCAGGTATATGTCATAGTTTGAGAAGTGAGTAAAAGTTAAGCTCAACTTTCTAAACTCAAGTTTGGCTTAATATTATTACATTTCCCCCTAACAGTTAGGTGCTAATTGTATTATTGGTTACAATACAAGTGCCTTACTGGTCCATTACTGGACGATTCCTGACCTGTGTAGCACACTCTAGGCTATAAATTCTGTAGTAAATTACTATGATGACAGAGTGGTTCCACAGAAATGCACCCTTCTGTTATTTTCCTGAGTTACGACATGTCTAATTTAGGTTCACTGAAGTTAAAAGTAAAGCATCTAAATTACACACCACACGAATAAATCACTTGTACTTCCAGGTTCTGTTCATACTTACACACTTCACATTGTATGGATGAATGGAGTTGAAGGTGGTTGTGCAATTGTTGGGATAGTTTTTGAACCTCAAGGTAGTTGGATGCAATTGCTAAGACAGCAGCATCAGGAGCAAGGTTTAATAACTGCTTTATAGGATCCTATTTAATTATGGCATTTCAGAATCATAGCTATAAAACAGGAACTATTATGACCAGTGGCGTAACTACTCCATGGTGGGCCCCGGCACAGGATGGGCACCTGGGACCCCCTGTTGGGCCCTTACCTCTATAAATTGCATGCTGGAGTGTGTGTTGTATAATCTCCCCCTAGATAACTGCCTGCCATAACGATTTTCGTGGCTCCGATGGGCCCCAAGGGGATGGGGCCCTGGTGCAATTGCACCCTCTGCACCCCTGGTAGTTACACCACTGATTATGACACTATAACATATAAAGAAGCATTAGATATGGTTTGGAGGTACAGTGGGAATTAACAAGATATATAGAATATATTGTAGCCTTACTATAATTTAGAGACATATGATTAACAGCTCTCTTTCAGAGTCAGAGATCAGCTGCTCTCACTGATAGACTATGAACTACCAAGAAGCATTACTTTGGTTAGACCCTCTAAAATCTATGGGCACCTTTTGCAATCCTTAAAAAAGTGATGCAACCCTGTCTTACCTGAGAGTAGGGTTCTGTGACACCACTGTGGAGAAGCTTGGTAGATAACTGTTGTCCTGGATGCTAATGTCCTCAAGGGAATCCAGAAGCAATTGTAGGAACTCCCCTTTAACGCTAACAACGAGTGGTCTGGATCACTCCAGTGGAAACTGTTCAGGGAGCAATATGCAAAGTCTGAATCCCTTTGGCATTGTGGTCCCTTCACTTTAGGCTAGTAATGCCTAAGTAGATGTATGGACCAGCTACAATTTTTAGGTGGAGCACAAAGCTGTTATTTCTAGGTTTGCCGTACATATTTGTTCTTCATACTCCTTACAATTCTAGTCCTGTATCTGACTAAACTCTGTTCCCCAACTTCCTCTAGTTGGGCTGTCCCTCTATGACAGAACTCTTTACTGTGCCTAATTGAAACCAGGCTCCCCAGATCCACCCACCTAAAGGTGGTCATACACGTAGAGATCCCCTTGTTTGGTGAGGTGGGCAATACTGCTACTGCTGAGCGCCCCATAGAGCACAATGGAGTTCAGTTCCTCAAGCCATGCTCATCCTAACATTTTGATACTTGTATCTTGTCTTTGATAAATGTGTCATTTACTTAAAATGCTTTTTTGACTAGCAGGAAACTATTCATAAATGGGCAAAATATCTGCTAGCCTTCATGAAGTGTCATTAGTTTTCTTGATATCTTGATATTTCTTGATACCCTAGACTAGTAATGTTCAAAATATAAAATGATGTCACAATCATTACTTATAATAGAATAATAATTGTATACTTCTGAGATTATGTTATGTTATCATATAGTTATATCAAAACACTATTGCTTACAGGGTATCATATCCATACTGTAAAATATTAGAATAATAGAAGTCCCTCAGCTCATTTATAAACACTGGGCAAATTTGCACCTGAGCAGTAACCTATTGTAACTAATTGAACATTTGTTTTCTTTGTTCAACCTGCAGCTGGCTGAAAAAAACAATCACTGATTGGTTGCTATGGTTTACTGCTCATGTGCAAATTTGCCCAGTGTTTATATTAATAAGCCTGCAAAGACAATATGCATTTGAATATATTACATGTATTTGCATTATGCCACAGGCTGAGTGTTTTTGTACAGGCCATGGTACTCAAACTGATGTGTAATAAAGACTTGTTAGGGTTGCACCCTACCCCTTTTCAGATTGGTTCAAATACACGTTTCTATGGGTCAAGTGATACAAGTTACATTACTAACCATATCAATTATAATTGATAACATCTCTAAGCATCATTTATAAGGATTTTCTACACCTTATTCTCGGCTTGTGTACATATTAGTGATTTACCATAAAAATGACATGGCCAGATTGACACAAAGATGTTTGTGAGAGGTTTGTGACATTGTGTTCAGATTTCTATGCACGATTTAGATATTGTATTGCATCAAGGTTCTGGAAGACTTTTAAATGATAAACTGATGTGTGGGAATAGTCCTGGGGTCTTTCCAATTTTCCAAGTGATTTCTACATAAAACAGTTGTTATCATCCAAAAATACACAAAGCCATGAAAAGAAAAAACACAGATATGAAGACAGGCATCATTAGTATCGTAAAAGTAAATACATAAATAGTACCATTAAAAAACTGTAATGGGAAGCTTTTGGTACGTAGCATTTGGAATCACTGACAATTTTGGGTTTTTGAACAGCTGGGGAGAGTGCAAAGTATGTTTTTCTGAGAAAATATTTATTTAGCATAAAAAAATCAGTAGTTTATTATATAAGAGACTGTCCCAGGCCGGGATATAGTAATAGACAATGTATTTGCCCTTTAAAGTTAATTATATAATCTCTAAGATCTTTTGTTCTTGCTGCAAATGAGCAAACCTTGGATCTGCTTCTAACCAGTTTCTAACCAGCTCATATGTGTTCAAAGATAAAATGTGCATCATTTTGTAAATACCTGTATAAAAAAGAACAGACCAATGGAACCATAATGTTAATACTTTCTTCTATTCCACAGGCACTTGTTTTTGAAAACCAGGGAGTTTTAGTGACATAAAGATAAAATATAATTGTCTTTTTTTGTTTAGAAGTCTAAAGAGGTGTAGTAGTAACCACCACACTTTTGCATCCTAATCTCATGCCTTTTTTGCCTACCATTATTTCTGGCCTTGGGAGCCAAAGTATGTTTAAAGTTTTGAGGGTTTGGGAATATTAAATGAGTCTGGATTTGACAGCTATAGCAAAGTATTATCTGTGGTATGTAGAGTGTTAATTTTCTTTAAATAGGGCTGTTACCTGTAAGTGAAGTATCATGCAAATAGTGATATTCTTTTGCATTATAATAATTCCGGTGTGGAATTTCAGCTAGGATACAATTTACCCTAGCAACCAAGCATTTTTAAGAAGAGATGGAAATATAAGTAAATAGGCAAGGGCCTTAATTGAAACACAAGTAAAAATAACCCTAAAATTGTAGCTTTACAATAGTTTTTTGGCTGCAGGGGATCAGTGGCCCCCATTTGAATGATGAAAGGGTCAGAGGAAGAAGGCAAATAATTAATATAAGATTTGGGAATTATATAAGACGCCTTTTAGACTGCTGTCTATTGGTATTTGATGATGATTACTGCTTTAAAAAATACTGAATGCTTAAAATTCAAACTGCAAGCTTTTTTATTCCAAATTCCGCTCCGTGTGTCTGCACCCAGGCTTGCGCAGTGCCTCTGGGTGCAGACACAGGAGAGAGCAGATGCCAATGGATCAGCTAATTCAGCCCTATGTGGCATTAGCCTTAATACAGGAAGATAAATTGTATGAAATATAAAACTACACAGATGAGGGCAATGCCTTAATGTCTTTCTCCTGCTTGGTTTCCCCTTTTACTTTCTTGCTTCCTACCTTTTTCTCCACATCTGCTATAGGAGCTGTGTCTGCAAATTCATATTACTGAGCTGAAAACATGATTGATCACAAATTCTCGGTGTTCTGCTGACTTATTTATAGATCAGGAGGGACCCCCTCAGTTGCCTGCCAGCCAACCGCAGACACTCTGCCAGTGGGACACTAGCCAAAATATATGGGAAGGGGGAAGCCTCGGCCATAGAGGAAGTGAAGTCAGTGAGCATATGGGATATCTGAATCCTTAATCCACTAGACGAACTCAGACACTAGTGTACAGTTCTATAAATTGTTTTGTCAAATTAATCAGAAGTCAATAAGCAGGGAAAGAGAAATACAAATATTTTAACACAGTAATGCACATCTAAATAACACCCACATTAACACATTATTACCTGGAGCTTAACAGCATCCATTACATTATGCATTACAGTACAAGACAGTCTTAGAGTAGATCATTACACTTCTGAGGACAGTGATTGATTTGGGATATTAAGATACAGAAAGTATGTGTTGTATGGGCACATATGTGTTGAATTATGGGATATGCACCTCTACAAGAAGACAATTTATTAATTTAAACAAAACGCTGCTATTTTTAGGATCTGTTTATGGGCACTTTTATCAGCCAGAAAATGGAAAGCATTGTTTTCTGACTTTGTTATTTAAGTCTGAAGTCTGAAGCAAGCAATTTTTCTTTTTAGAAAAAGAGATCGTGTTCAGAGCAGCGTTCCAGGAGGAAACGGAGGGGAATAAGCATCTGAATGTTATTTTTCCATCATTCCTGGGCTGAAATTATTCATGACAGGGAATGAAAAGGAGCGATTTATTCTAAATCTGGGTTCTGTTTCTTTAAGGAAGGGTTAATTTGCAGAAAATATCTCAGATTACAGTGCCACTGTGCATGTGTAAATCATAATAAACAACAAGGCAGACAGAGGAGCAATACAGGGGTTAGTGATAGATTCCTGGTGTGCAGAATGCAGAGCAGCCGTGCACCAAGATCATATGGAGTTGGGTACAAAGCTATAAAGTCTGAGTGGTTTAGTAGAAAAGAAAATATCAGTGAGCTGCAGTCAGAAGTAATTAAAATTATTCTAACTCAGTGAGTTTACAGTTCGCATAGCAAGTTCATCTGAAAGCAATTTTAGACACTGTTGTTGAGATATCTAATTCGGAAAGGAAATACAGCTTTGGGATCACTTATTAAAACTGCTTGGCACCTGGAGTTTTCCAGATAAGAGGTCTTATTGTAATATCTAAAAATTAAAACCCAATAAAATTGTTTTTCTAAAATAAATAAAAGAGGTGTCATTTACAAAGTATAGAGAATGGAGCAAAATGACAAAAGTGGGTCAAACCACCATTAAATAAAATATATATTTTTTTATTGAATATATTTGCAGATGCACCTAACAGAACAGGGTAAGTGTGAACACTTCTTAGCATTCAACATATCACAATGATATAGAGTTTAAATTGGGGGGAGGGGAGACATTTGTATGCAAGAGGGTGAGGGAAAGAATGGAAGAGGGATGGGGGCCACATAGACATCCCCCATTCAGATGCAGTAGAGACCAGTACTTAAGGTGTAGAGCACAGCTATGCCCCAGGTGCAAAGGCTTAGTGAATGAGCGCAGGTGTCACAACTCTGCTTCCCTTAGTGCTCTTTAACTATTGTGTGGGGTATGAGTAAATGACAACTCCTGTGCTCAGCATTTTGGCCCCAATGGTGCCCTGTATTGAGCAGCTGTCTTTGATTATCTGTCAAGTCCAGAGTCCCCTTTCTGTTTTGCCCCACCACCATATTCCTTTTGTGCTGGCTGAATAGCAAACAAATAGAGAACGTGTAAGAGAACACCAACATCATGGCTGTGCAACGCCAATATTGACTTGGAAATCACCTTCATTTTTGGAAAATGTTCTGCATTGTTACCAAAAAAACAAACCCCCATATAAGAATGCACTGAATTTTTCATTTAGCATTTTCCCTACTCTTAGGAAATAAGGCTCACTGCCTTGGCCTTCATACATTTGATAAGGTCTAAATGAGACCTGAAGGATCTATGGCAAGCTCATGAACTCAAGCACAATAGCTTTCAGAATCAGAAGGATTTTTTCAAGTATACAAGTATTTAGGTTAAAGAACAAGTAAACGTTTTTTTTTTCTATCTCTAAATTTGCTCTAAACAGCCCCTCAAATTAATGTACCTTAGTCCCTGCTGCAAGTCTGCTCTGGTTTCTGTGTTATCAGCAGCTTGTTTCCCCTTCTTCCTGGTGCAGAGTGAAGCCCAGCCCCTTAGCTTTCTGAGCTGACCTTATCTCTCAGACTAGTCTTGGAGATCATTTGCATACTATGACATAGCAGAGAGCAGTGTGTGTAGCAGCTTTTGCTTGGGGAAACTAGCTTACTAATGAAACACTGGCTCCCTCTTCCTCTCTATTGTGGAACAGCAGCAAATGGACTGCTCAGTAAACTAAGGGGCTGGGCTTCACTCTGCACCCGGAAGAAGGGGAAACAAGCTGCTGATAACACAGAAACCAGAGCAGACTTGCAGCAGGGACTAAGGTACATTAATCTGGGGGGCTGTTTAGAGCAAATTTACAGAAAGAAAAAGAAAAACATTTACTTTTCCTTTAAGTGTGCTATTCATGTATGGCATTATGGAGACATAAAAATGTTACTGCCTCTTTAATATCAAGAACAAGTATAACAGGAGAGACGTTAAAAAAACTAAGAATTGCTTATTTAAATAATACACTGTGTAGTATGGAGTCTGGATGGTGGTTTCCTGATAAAATACTGCATGCCTGCCTGGAAAAATACTGCAGTAGAAAAGTTTTATCATTAAAATAAAAAACAAAAGTGATTTTCAAATTTGTCATTCTATGAATTTTCACACAAAATAAATCTAGTTTTGCAAGTGGAGAGGACATAATGACTGCTGCAATATACACATATTTTAGATATTTACTCAGATCTTTTACCCAGTGCAAAACTATTCTGGGATAAATTATACTGTGTTTAACTGCAAAACAATCTCATAACACTGCCAGATAATATGTTTCCCATTACACTGTTAGTATGAACTTTGACTTCTAACAAAATGTTTAAATGAAATAGCTGTTTATGGCTGTGTAAATAGCATAAAATATATAACTAATGCATGCCTCCATGACAGCAGACAAAATGTATGCCTTGCCTTGCTTTTTATCACTTTTTTGCAAATCTTGATCCCCAGAGGCTACTCACCATAAAATATATTTGGGCAACCATTTATGTTACCCACTATCCCCCTCCCAGCAGCAATACATCCAGGGATGGGGGGCAAATAAAAAACATTATGACAAATGTTCTTTCTCAGTCCATAGAGAAAGTTATCTCTCCTGGAACCCCTCAGCTGTTTTATAGCACTGACAATAGGCAAATAATTGCAAGATTAAGATTGAGGAGTAAATGTTTATTATGTTTTATCTTGGCAAAATCTCCTCAAATCTGTGGACAACTTGAATTTGGGAAAGCATTATTTATATGTTCACTGAAATTCAGAAATGATACAAGAGAGCTCATTTAGTGATGCAAATGCAAAACTCTAAAATTAACTCAAAATCGTGCACAATGCAATATAAGACACTAACTTTGCCCAGGAGGAGTAAACCATAGCAGCCAATCAACAGGTAGGATTTACTGGTCACCTGTTTAAAAGCACATTTCTTGTTGGTTGCTATGGGTTAATGCTACTGGGCAAACTTAGCACATTTTATTACATATGGGGGATTAAAGCTATTTACAATGCATCTGTACATGATGTTTTTGCAACTAGCAGGAAACAGCAATACATCCCCTCCAGCCTGATATGATTCATTATGTGTAAAGGCATGTACTAAATCCTGGAATTACCATGGTACTCTTAGTGGGTTGCATCAATAGCTGCAACTTACTTGTACACTATATACAGTAATGCCATTAATAACAATGTCATTTGAAAACAAATTGAGGCAAAATGTATGGGGCAACTTGTGTGCAGTTTCATTGGACTATAATTTGTATTGACATTGGTGTATATGTATCACACATACACATACTCAAGGAGCTTACCTTCTAGCAAACAAGCAAACCTGGGAACTCTGCTGAATTCTGTGAAACTGGAGTTTTACAACACATTATAAACACTGCACACATTTGTACTTGGGCAGTAACCCATGGCAACCTATCAGATGTTTGCTTTCAGTTTTCAACCTACAGCTGGCTGAAAAAAGCTAATCACTGATTATAAATGAGTGTTTATAAATGAGCCCTAATTCCTCCTGTGACAAGCTCTCTGCCTTTACACTTAATTTTTGTGGAAATTAGCTACGGTAGGCAGGAGAGTAGAGGATTAGGAGCATAAAGACAGGGACACATCATCTTCAGGCAAAAACACAGGTTTATTCAGGACTTTTTCCAACATAAAGTGACAGGAACACAGTTCATCAGCATTTCAGCTTCACGCATTCAAACTTTTCCCCACATTGGGGGTCTCACCATACAGGTTGATTTCCACTCTGTGGACTGGGGCGACTGGTGCCCACTGGGGCTGCTGCCTCAGGGCCCCCTCCACCTCACGTCTACACATGCAAAAGTGTTTTACGCGACTCTCTGGTCACAGGAGGGAGAAACACAGGGTGCAGCTCTTGGCTGGCACAGCCCACAAGAGCCAGGGGCTGACTGGGGGTTTATCCCGGTGTCCCACCAGCCCAGTCCAACCTGGTAATCAGGCTTCTCACTAAGCCTTTCTGACTTTTCCCTCCTGGGATATAAGCTCACCAGCTTCAGGCCTGGCTTCCCTTCTGGCAGCACTTCAATCATTTTAGACTCAATCTCAATCACCTGGTCACGTCTCCCTCTGCTCCTTGCAGTGGCAGGCAGCACCCCCAGCCCCTGTGAGACTTCCTAACACAGACAAGCAACCTTCCTATTCTGTGCCCTGCTCAGAGAGACCTCTCCAATTCTTCAATTAAGTTTAAATACCTTTTCCACAGGACAGCTTTCCTATGGAAAGTGATCTCCAATCTCTGGACTGGATGTGGGGAAAGGAGTGTCCGGCCACTACCATCTTTACACAGAGGATGAATTCTCTGTTTAACAACTCCCTTCCTGGAGCATATCCAGGGCTGGATTTACATAGTGGGCGCTCTTAGGCCCACTGTTGTTTGTTGCCCTGTCCCCTCCCTTTTATTTGCTCAAATTTTCATCATCCGGACAGAGCAATGGAAATTTAAATTTCTGAACCAATGTGGGTGTGTTTGGGCAGCATGCCACCCCCTAAAATCATATCTCCATCCCTGGGGAAATTCTAAATGCTAGAGTGACCTTTTCCCAGCTTTCCTTGATCATTCTACTACATGCCACATAGTGGGCAAAACGGGGGTCACCATAGGAAATAAATTACATACAGATTGCAACAGTAATAAACTTATATTGAAAATCGAAAAAATGGAATGAGCATCTAATAGCATGGGACACACCTACAAATGGGGTCTGCTTACTTCTAAAGAAATCCAAATTACACAGTCCTTAGAAGTATTAGTTCTGTAATTTACTCTGCATTGGATAAGATCAATATGACACAGTTCAGTTCCGTTTATAATCCCAAGAGCTATTTTATACCAAATAGTATTACCTTCCCCCAAATGCCTCTCTTTGGAGAAGTGAGTTGTTCCCAGATAGCAGTCACACATACTGTATGCACACAAGGTATCCTGAGAAAGGGGCCACACAAACCTTCAAACCAATATTCTCCCCCTGGAGGGATACTCACTGTGGTGCTCAAATGGACTGGCACACTGTAGTTCATTGGAAGCCCTGCAGCATTGACACTCTTCAGTGGCATCAGTCACCTCCTGGACATCTTGCAGTTTGGCAGGTAACAGGATGAAGTCTGGCTGTGCAGCTCCAGGCCTCAGCTCCTGGCCAAGCTCAACAGGTGATGCTTTCTCCCCGCTCTCCTGGACAGTCTTTCTCTCTGTCTGGAAGTAGAAAAACGGGGATATGTCATCCTCCTCTCTCATTTTGGCAACAAACCTAGGCTTTCCCTTGGTTCTTTGCCTTTCCCAGATATGTCCATGGGTTCCCAGCAAGCTTTAGATGCTTGTCTCCTCTCCTAGCCAACTGAATCTCCCCCTGCCTGCAACTGAGCTGGATAATGTTAAATGTAGAAGAAGCTAAGGCACAAAAGTTGGAAGGCCTAAGAGGAATGTAAATAGATAGCAGGTAACTGGGGAAAGGATCCTCAGATCCTTAACATTTTTACTCTTGATTTAATTGATTCTGAGATATTATAAAGTATCATACTGATATTATACAGCATCACATTGGTCCCTATGGAATATCTAATGTGGAATATCTAACTTCATATTTACATACTATGGTCAATTTTATCAGATGCCAGTTAACCTACATGCTTAATTTTGGGTGCACCCATAAGGGGGTTGTATCATTTAACATAGCAAAGTGTGCTATAGGAACCAACATTTCCTAGCCACATGTTTAAAAAGGTAGTTCAAGTAGAGGACAGGTGTCCAAGATGCCAGGAGTCAGAGGCATCCTTTTTGCATCTGGCATGGCACTGCCCCCCAGTACAGAGTTTCTGGAGGGGGGTGATGCTATATTTGGTGGACAATCTAGCCCTTCCCAATGTGTATTCCCCAGAAACTTGACTACTGGGTCTAGTGGAGGATCTGGTGCCTCTGAATAAAACCAGTCACACTGTATTATGCAAAAAAAACTGGTGATTATGAACTGGATGGGTACAAATGGCTCCACTGTTACTCAATGGGTTAAATTAATCAATAAAACTCCATCAAACTCACTTATCTTGCATGGGGGTGTCCGGATTAATTCGAAAAATTATGGAGCCCATGGTTAGACCTCAATCTCTTGGAGCTTCCTGCCTTATGGTACCCATAACATTGGAAACATTTGGTGTAGTCACTGGGCAGGATATTATGTATGTTTTTGCATGAATGTATGGTGCTGTATAACACAATGCATCTTTAGGCCTCTTGGTGACTTCCTTTGTAAAGATCACTGGAGATACCTTACTTTTTTACTCAAGTTCAGTTTATTTGTATATTTCCCCCTTCCCTGTAAAATAAAAATAAAAAAAAAGTAGTTCAAGTATCCGTTAATGTTTAGTATGGTATAGCATGGACAATTCTTATAAACTGGTCTTCATTTTTTTATATTGTACAGCTTTTTTTTAAATAATTTGTCTTCTTTCTTCTGACTCTTTCTAACTTTCAAACATGGGGTCACTGACCCGGCAGCCAAAAAACTATTGCTCTTTATATTACTTATATTTTTATTCGGGTCCTCCCCTATTCATATTCCAATCTCTCATTTAAACCACTGCCTGGTTTCTAGGGCAATTTAGACCCTATCAACTGGATAGGTGCTACAATTCCAAACTGGAGAGTTGGCCAAACAAAAAGCTACCACAAACAGTACAAAATTATGACCAACTGCAAATTGTCTCAGCATATTTCTCTCTACACCATCCTAAAAGTTAATTTCAAGTTGAATACCCCTTTTAAAAGCAAACATCCTATTGCAATTGGTTAATGCACCTGGTCGAAAATTGTGCCTTTGAATACATATGGGGTTGTGTCTATATGGAATCTATCTCACAATGAGACCATCCTCTTGAGTGGACATCCAGGAAACAATCTGCACTGGGCTGTCACTATAGCCAGCTGTAACTGCGAAACACTTAAAAAATGTTCTATTGTAATCCTAAACACTTGAACTCTCATTTTACATATGGCTTTTAAAGTTAAATTATATATATTTATCATCACACTTTTTCCAGATTTTCCCATGTTATGCAAAACAGAATCAGCTGCAAGCTACTAACTTGACAAAACATATACATTGTGAGAAAGAGGAGCAAACTATGGGAAATATAAGAAGAATAGGGAATAACCAATCAAAAGAGGTATATAAAGAAACATTTACTCTGTTTACCTGAAGGACCAAAATCATCCTGGGTAAGAAACAGAGATATATAGGGAGGGCATGGATCTGTGACAAATATACTTGACAAGGATTTGGATGGATGAAAGTCTGAAAATATACACCATAGATGGCAATATTAATGCAGTGAGAGGGTAAGAAGCAAGCAAGGACCTATATAGGCAATAGGTGCCCCCCACAGGTGTCGACTTTTGCAGAACTTTTTGCTCATCACTAATTTCCATACCTTAAGTCTACTAAAAAATCATTCACACATTAATTAAACCCAAAAGGATTATTTTGCTTCCAGTAAGGATTAATTAAATGTTAGTTGGGATCAAGCAAAAGGTTCTGTTTTATTGTTACAAAGTAAAAGTTTTGAATTTGCATTATTTTATTAAAATGAAGTCTATGGGAGATAACCTTCACGTAATTTGGAGCTTTCTGGGTGATGGATTCCCGGATAACAGATACTATATCTGTATATAGGCTTAACTCAGATTTCATGGCATTGACCTAGATATGAATACATTCATGAGAAAAGACTGTAGGGTGAATGTTGGGTGTATGGCCCAGACAGTCATAGCATATCTTTCTTCTTGCTTTAATTTTGTAACCTTAAACAAATCTAAAGATCTGTAATTGCATCCTTGACCTATAGTGAAAATGAATAACTAAGCAAAGCTCCTTTGCACACATGATACTGAAGTTGTCAGAGCCTCTTTGTTTATCAGAAATGACAGATGGAATATTAGAGATATTTCAAAAAGAAACCCCAAAAGAGTAAGTCTAATGAAAGACAGTTTAAATTCCCAAAGGCAAGCTATTCAACCTAATGTCTGCAGCACGAACCTCTTTAACTTGATGACTGCAGAATGAACCTCTTGGCTGTGTTTATATTCAAGAACTTGATTTATTTTTCCAGAATTAACATTAATCAAGGCAGAAAGGGCAGTAGCCTGGCAAATAGTTCTCTCAGCATCAAGTATATCTTTAGCGCTGGGCGTTTGGCTGATTGGCATATTTAAACTGTTGCTCTGAAAGCGTTCATGGCGTATATTTGCTTAGTAGTCTCTTACATTAAGTCAATTATACCTCTGAAAAGCCTTTATGTAATTCACTTCCAGGCTGCAATAGTTCAGCGATTTTGCTGGGATATCAAGGTACAGTATGCAAAAGCAAATTTCACCAGTTATTCATGCCATTCAAAGGTGAACATTGCCATTCAGATTTGCCTGACCAGAGTAACATATTGAAAATCAGATCCATAGTAAAATATCTTTGTTAAAGTGGATCTGTCACCTACACATAAAAAGCTGTATAATAAAAGTAATTTGCAAATTAAACATGGAACCCAAATTTTTTTTTCATTAAAGAAACCATGCCTTTTATAAAGGTGTTTTAATATCTGAACTGTCAATCAAATATTACCTGCCCCACCTCTATGCCTGAGGCATTGAGGCGAGGCAGACAGTTACTTTCACTTTCCATTTAGCACTTCCTAGACGTCACTGACCTCCACACATTCCCCCTCCCTACTAACACTCTATAATTTGTTAGGGTATGTTGCATGGGCATTAGGTCCCCCATTCTGGTCCATTCATAAGATTTTGAGGTGATACACAATTTGTCTTAATAACAGTGTCCAGAAAATGGCTCCTGCCTGCTTGCTATGATTGTGTAATTCCAAGACTGAAGGAAACAAAATGTAAATGATAAATGTAGTGTCTGTACATTTTATTTTGCTCAACTAACACGATAGAAAATAATTTGGAATCATTTCTTAGGGTGACAGGTCCCCTTTAAAAGCACAATTTATTGGACTGTGACATTCTCAGTCTTTGAAGATTTTTGTTGTTAAAAGGATGACAAATTTTCTAGGGCTGCTTTACTGCTATTTTCTGCACCACTTCTTATACTTTTTATGAAGTAGTTTTTATTTCTAATTTACACTGTTTACCAGTAACGTAACTAGAGGGGGGCGGGCCCTGGTGCGGGATGTGCAGCGGTGCGGGATGTGCAGCTGGGCCCCCTCCCCCCTCTGTGTGAGAGTCTCACCCCGGCCGCTGCTGCCGGAAAACGGCAGTGGCGGCCGCAAATCGACACTGCGGGAGCTGCCAGGAGGCCCTGAGGGGGTGCGGACCCTGGCCCAATGATCTAAATGATAGTGATAGCCATGGGTCACTTCTCATTGCCTCTTTGAAAGGAATAAGGGATATTGCAGGTATCCCTTGTCCTTTGCTAATTGCTCCTGTCACCTGATAGTGAGAGAATCTGTCCCTGAAAATGAAATGCACTGAAGTCAATGGACGTCAACAATTTTTTACCAACAAAAAATGTTTATGCAAGCAACAGTTTTTCCTTCTCCAAATGCATTAAAGTCAATGTTTTTTTTTCTTATGCCAATATTTTTGCCCAAACGCATTAAAGTCAGTATATATAGCCCTGTGCCTTTAATTCAATATCATGGGTTACTACAGGCACAGGGTTATACATCAATTTACTTTATTTAAGGGGTCTGTATGGCTGTATGGTTTCATGGGTGAGTTATTAATTATTGGTTATATTCAATGACACCATTAGATTATGCGGATTTGTGTAATATCTGATTACTATTTGTGTAACAATGTTGCTTAAGGAATTGATTTAGCAATAGCACCAGTTATGTAAGGTCTATCTGTCTCAATTGTATACTTTCTCCCATATGTAATATAAGTCACTAAGTTTGCCCAGGAGCAGTAACCCATGCCAACCAATAAGATTCTTGAATTTAAACAGGCGACTAGTAAATGCGGTCTGCTGATTGGTTGCTATAGGTTACCGCAAACTTAGTGCCTTTTATTACATAACCCCTGTGTGTTAGTTTGACTTATTAAGATAAATATATTTGTAGCCAGTTTTTATATTCCTAAATATGTGTGCTACTATCTAGTGGGATTGTTAACTTGAATATGATAGTGGTGCATGAACTCATTGGTGATCTAATGATGAGAAGGGGTCACATACTTTTAAGCAGGATGGGGGCTGGACTGCCAACAGCTTCTGATGAAGTGGCAGGGAGCAACGAAACGCGTTAAGCGGGCAACCCTTTAAAATTTGAAGGATTTAACTTTATATCCTGGCTTTACGGTGCTTCCATCTTTCTACACAAGTCAATGGGCGTTTTTTTTCCCAGCAACTTTTTGTCACTGCAAATATTTCCGTGGCCAATTTTTTTCCACAATTTCATAAAAAAATTTACACATGGGAAAAAAATCTGTTCAGCGTTAATGATAGTTGTTTGAAATCAACTTGGTGAATATTTGAAGTTCCTTGTAAATACATATTTGTGAATCTTACAGAATTTAACACATGAACTGTTCGTAGATAACTTTACTTCAGTCATCCTCATGTGATACTCTATCTGTCACCTCTTCAAGCAGCAGCTGCCTTTTATCAGCAATGAAATATATTCATGAAACATTAGATGGGAATGCACTACTTTCACAGGGGTGAATGGGGGCAGCTGCTGCTTCAGGGAAAATGTGTATTAAAAAGAACATTAGGATAACTAGCAGATTGTTCTATGTATATCTTTTGGTACTCTAACCTGTACTTAAGTTATATTAGTATTGTTCTCTAATAGGACATAAACAGGGCTCCAAAAGTATATTTTCTGTTATCAGAGTCTCAACTTTTGCACCAAGCATTCAGTGAATAAATACCATTGAGCCATGCTGCCCTCTCTGCTCAACCAACCCCCCCATTAAATAAAATCCTAAACGGACAGGTGTTATCGACACACATAGCTTTGGAATGGAAAGGTTTGAATCAGACCATTGAATAATCATACAACACAAATGCCTTTTGTTACCAGGTGGTCTTATTAGTATTCTTTATGAACTTGGCCTTTCGACAAAAGAGTAATTGCATATGTGATCACATCCCAGCCTGCTGAGGAATTAATGTTCCCTGTTTCTAATACAGAGATCCACCCAACAATTCAAAGATGTTCATCAAGGTCCAGGAAGTCCAGTTGTTTTTTTTAGAATTACTTATATTAGATATACCATGACTTGGATGAATGAAAATCTTCATAGTCATATCAAGGTGAATAGAACATTTTGACAGAGGTTAATAAAAAACAGATTTGAAAGGGGATGGGGAAGAAAAGCAGCCCAATGACCACTGCTGATTTGATATTTTATAATTAGCTCGAATTTCTTCAGTGCATTCTTGGAATACATTTAATATCTAATAATGTATTATCTTGTATTATCAGTAAAATACAAGTTAGTTGCACAGCCTAGAGAGATCTCTCTCAATAGATATATATATATATATATTTTTTTTTTTGCGTAAGCCCAAAACAACATTCAGAAGGAGTACAAAATCATTTGCCGTTGAAGCTAGCAGCCAGTACACGAAATACCCTTACACGGACATTCTTGAAATACTTAGGTTTTTGGCCTAAACCCCTTGGGTCCTGAACTGAGCCGTATAAAGAATAGGGATGCACTGAATCCACTATTTTGGAATTCGGCTGAATCCTGAATCTTTCATGAAGGATTTTGCCAAATCCCAAACCAATCCAAACCATATGCAAATTAGGGAAGGGTTAAAATCCAAAAAAAAGGGCCAAATCCAAATCCTGCTGAAAAAGGTTAAATCCTGGTTAACCAGTGGTTAACTATGCAACCACAATTGTAAACTAATTAAAAAAAGGTGTTTTGAAAACTTTCAACTGGTAAGCCCTTTGCTCATTTCTGTGTCCACCACAATTGTTATATCGCATAAGTCCCAACATTTTGGAAACAGAAAGAGAGACAAAAAGATTTGCCATGCCCATTTTTGTGGCGAAACCCCCTAATTACCATGTTCATTTACAAAATTTGGCATCTTATGAAAGTTTGAACACATTTCCGTGGTTTTTATGTGTTATTACATTTTTGCTCATGAAGGCTAATTGCCCTTTAAGCTGCAAGTCACAGTTTCCCCAAGAGACCTGCTTATCTTAAACTCAGTAGATTCAATTGTTGTGTGCTTCCAAAGCGGATTAAACTCTTTGCAGTCCCAGTTGCAAGATGGACCCCCTGCCAGGGCAGAATTCCATAGACCAAAAACAACAGCAGCACTCCAGAAATACTGAAAAAGTGAAAAACTTTACTTAAGTGTAAAAGGCAATGTTTCCGGGTACTCGGGCCCTTAACCATGGCTTGATAAAGGGCCTGAGTAGGCCGAAAACGTTGCCTTTTACACTTAAGTAAAGTTTTTCACTTTTTCAGTATTTCCGGAGTGCTGCTGTTGTTTTTATTCTGCTTATATTAAACTGTTACAATCATTTCTTTTCTTATCTTGAATTTTTACAAAATGATCTAAGTGGACCTGCCATGTATTCTGGATTTTCTGCCAAAATCCAGTTATGTTTTAGAAACGCTGTATGTTTTTCTGGCTGTTCAGTGCAGGAGATCAAAGAGAAAGTTTGTACATTTCAGTAACATTCTGGGACTGTGGGCTGAGCTGACAAAAGTGGGACTGCCCCGCGACAAGGAGGTTTGGTATCGGCAGAAAAAGGGCATCTTTTTAAAGCAATGGTTCAGTGTAAAAATAAAAAACTGGGTAAATAGATAGCCTTTGCAAAATAGAAAATGTTTTCAATATACTGTAATTATATAGCCAAAAATGTCATCTGAGTGACTGGGTGTCTAACAAAATAGCCAAAACACTACTTCCCGCTTTGCAGCTCTCTAACCTCTTACCAGTAAGTAACGAATCAATGACCTTAGGGGGCCATATGGGTCAAAGGGTCAAAAGTAAACTGATTAAATAGTTATGTCCCATGTGTCCCCACCTTCAAGACCCCCCCCCCACTCACTATCTCAATCTGCATGGCGGCTGTTTAAACCCTTGTAAACCCCACCTCTCACTTGGTCTACTCAGAGGCTGCTGAAAACCTTGCTTGCCCTTTTCCCCTCTGTTTATGCAACAACTCCTGAAAACCCTTGTCTAAACCTCTAGTCAGTCAACACATGCCTCCCCTCTCACTGCTTGTTCTCCACTTGCCTATAATACCCACCGCTCTCTCCAAGCAATTGATCCTCCACTAATAGCACTGTCCCTAACTTTTCATAGCCCAGTTTCAGCCTTCTAGTTTGAGGAATGTTATCCTTTATAACAAAACTTGAGATAGGAGGTAAATAAAAACAGCACCAGGTTCCCCACAGGATTTTTTTCCCCTATGGTACACTGCCTCTGGACTTCTGGACCTTGGTTGTAATGCCCTCTAGACTGTGGTTGTAATGCTTGACTTCCAGTACCTTGCCTTCTATATCACGCACTTCCAGGATTTAAATCTTGCATTAAAGGCCAAGGAAAGGCAAAGAAATAAAATCCAATTTTTACTTTCTTTAATGAAAAAGAAATCTATCTCCTATATACTTTAATTTAAAAATCTGTACCGTTTTTTTTAGAAGAAAACTGACTGTATGCAGTGAAATTCTCCCTTCATTTAGTACTGTGGATAGGAATTTTCAGACAGTCCCTAACTTTTGGTAGGGAAACAATCATACTTATGAACAGCAGGGGGAGCCCTTGCCTTACTTACCAGCCATGCAGAACTCAAGCAGCTTTGTTTTTTGATGATTTATGATGATCCCTAAGAAGCCCAGACCACACTGAGCATGTGTATGTAGTCTAGTCTTGCAAAGATGTATAACAAAGTTACAAGATGACAGCCCCCTGTGGCCAACTTTGAAAGCATAAATCATTTGTTTGATTAGACTTGTGGTGGAGTAAGTTCATGTATATGTTTAGTATACAAAATACAGCATAGCCTTATTCTATTGTAGACTGTCCTTGCCCTTTAAGGTTATGTGCTGAGAAAGAGTGAATTATAATATACAATTATAAATTAAATCATTTACAAAGTGTAGTGCATTATACTAAAAAGAATGAACTCATTCAACATAGGAATGAATATATTAAAAATGAATTAATTTAGTAGTGCAGTGCAATCAATTATAGAGGAACCAGCCCTAATTGTATACATTTAAGCCTCTTTTGTTCCTCTACTATTAGTCTGGATCACATAAATTAATACTTGGGCAATTAGAGTTGGATATAGTGAATTACTATCACTGCAAATTCTTTTATTGATATATACACAGGTTGGGATATATCATTTTAGTCCTAAAATCCTAATCAGGTGGAAAATTTAAGTTTGTGGGAGGAGTCTATTGTTATATGTGACCCATTATTTACTATTGCTTTAGTGGGGTGATCTTTGCTTTTCCTACTATTGGAAAAACTCTCTGCTAATTATATTAAAGCCATCATTATTTAATCACATCCATGGTTTTGAGGTGAGAAATAATCCCACAGTAAACTCCTGGCATGCCAAATTTGTTGATAAGCATGCCAAATAAGCATTTGAATGAACACAATTAAACAGTGGAATGAGCATTATTGGCATTAATTGCTAGCTGCTTTTCAATACAGTCAATTCTGTATTCCTTATGACCACAAACAATTTTAATTCACTGGAAAGGAATTGTGTGTGGTTGCTGTGCTAAGTCAAATGTTTGGAGTTCAACCTTGCATTTTGACACTGACATCTATATTGGCTAGGCACCGTTCAGGGGGAAATTAATGGATACAGGGTAGGCACAACATAGCTGCACTGGGTTAGCTGCACCCTTAGCAGCACTGGGACACAAAATGTGCTAGATTGGTAGGTAGGGTTGCCACCTTTTCTTGAAAAAAATACCGGCCTTACTATATATATTTGTATTTTTTTCCTATTAATAACATTGGGATCAACCATCAAAATACCGGCCAGGCCGGTTAAATACCCTATTGGTAGGGTGAGAAGTGGATTAGAGATAGCACAATAGCATGTTTTCCTCTTCCAGAGGGAACATAAGCTGTTTATAAGGATATCATTTAAAAATTATATAAAAATGATAACTGCCAATATTGTTTTCAACAGTTTTATGCCCAGAGTGATGTAAAATGATGACACATTTATGTTGGTGAACACTAGGGAATGGTGGATTTCATACCAGATAACACACGAGTACTAGACTGCATATTTCCTGTGCTATGGCAGCAAGTGCTAAGGGACAAAAATTGCACAATTTATAGCTCATACTGGGTGCACTTGTAACCACAGCTTTAGTTGGTACAATTTGTGTTGGCTCAAAATGCAGAACTTGGCACAGCCAGACTCAAGAGGAGACTGTACCCAACATCTGCCTAGGGAGGTGTGACCAAGTACTGCACCTCGTTTACAAGGATTGGAGCAAAGCACTTTGCTCCTCTGTAAATGAGCCTTATAGTGTTTTGAACTATTTTCCAAAATAGCTTTTAAATATACTTTCAATTTTGGACTGATTATGACACAGTTGTCTAGATCTAAACTTAACTCCACAGCTTTATAAATGGACCTGTAAGTATTATCTTCTGAAAGAAGCAATACACTTCAAATTTGAATCAATTCATTTTTAAGGTCTCACAAGCTGTTTGTTTCCTTCTATTCCCAGCATTCCTATTTGTGTGAGTAAAGCAATGAGAAAAACACAGCCAAGGCCATAATAAGAAACATGGTAGCTATTTCATGGACGCAGGGGAACTAAAGAAGTGAGAGTTACATGTTGGAACAAAAACTCCATCGTTATTGTTTATTAAACATCCTACTCCATAGCTTGTAAAATCAGCACTTTGCATTAGGAATGGCAAGTTAATGTTGAGCAAGGATTAGGGTCAAGAGACATTTCCACTAAACAGAGATTGTAGAGCAGTTAAAAGGCAAACAGAGTAATTGTGTTTACAAGCAACAGCTCAATGACTGCACTCAATCAAGTTTTCACTTCATGATTTATGAACTATATTGTAACAGCCTTTATCATCCATTTATTCTTGCTTAAATTGGGTGGGGAATAAGAATAGGTGAATTACTTGTACATGCCAAAAGACTAATTCTCTGCAATATCTTTGCATTTATTATCACTGTGTAATACCAAGGCTGTGACAGGCTGAACCCTTCCTTTGACTTACAGTTTGTGTAACTTGCTGGTTCTGCCATAGTTGTGAGCCCCTTGATCATTGCTTAAGCTTGTTTTAAATTGCAGTGGGTTCTTGATTTGTGTAAAAACCATGTATTTGCTGTACTGTGTAAACAGCAGACTGTTCCAGTGGATAAGTATAATTTTTAAAATTCAAATAGCAGGGTGTCATATGTGAATTATAATGGGGCATACTACTCTGTTGATTAATAGGATTGATCAGTAGGATGGTATTAATCAGGGGCACACGTACTTTGGTGATATAGGCCTTAATGGCCGCTAAGGCATATTTGGAAGTTCATGAGAAATTGAAGTGCCTTTATTGAACTGAGATATATCTTCCTTTATTAATAAACATTGTCTGTAGACACTCTACTCTCAGGCTGTTTCTCTTGTTCTGAGTCATAGTTTATACAGATAACTGGATAAATCACATTCTACTCTTCTTAAGAGAGCTGCAGAACTACCTAAAGTCTCTGCCAACTTATGAATCTTTTTGACAGATGGCAAAAGGGTGTTGAGAGCATCGTCATAGTTTCCTTTTATCTTGCTGTTTTGCTACAGTACATCTGTTTTAATTTCATCACTAAATGCATTCCTTATCTCTTCTCTTAGATGATCATTACGATTATAGGGGCTTATTTGCAATGCACTTTTGTGCCCATCGTCCTGATTTATCATAACAATCAAAATGTACTTAGTCTGAGCAAATCCATGTAGTACAGCAGATAAAGCTGTAAAGGTCACAGGTAAGTTTAGGTAAACAAGTAGAAAGTAGAGCCAGGCAGTTTACAGACTGGCATCCAGATGCCATGAAGTAGTGGTGTGTGAGCTGACCTGAGACCACTGGTTGGGTGGGATTAGGTTTAAATTTGGACCATTGTGGGTTAGGGTTGGGTGTGGATCAGACTGGGGAAGTAAATTCCTCCTCTGCTCCTAAAGATTCTGTCTTAGAACCAGAGGCAAGCACAGAAGTAGTGTACAGAGAAAGAATGCGCTTGTAGGGGTTGGGGCACGGTAACAATAGTGGTAACATTTTGCGGGTTAGAATCAGGTACAGGTCAAAAAACATTGTATTGGGAATGACTGTGTAGTAGCTTTGGCCACTTTAAAGTCATAGGCCACAGGAGGAGCTGAAATCCCTGTATTATAATCCACCACCAGGTGACATTTTTGTATGAGACTTATTTGAGTACTGAGATTTTACTATGATAATTAGTACTGTCTAGTGATATATTTCTGATGAAATGTTTCATGTGTTCGACATCAAAGTCTCAAACTCATCATGTGATTCACTATTTGATCAGGTCAAATTCTGAAATGGGCTGTTTTGAATGTCTGGTTCTTAGGCAAATGTTTGGATCACCCTGGGGCTAGAAAAACGGACTCTAGAAAACTCTGGACTATAAACGCAGACTAATGTGATCCTTCGCTATGATACTTTGGAATCAAATTGCTTGTTCAATCTACTCTAAAAAACAGCAATTGGTTTAACCCCATGTATGGGTACTTTAAACTGTTTGCAGGAAGAATACTTTTGATCTTATCTCAGAATGCTGTTCAGTGTTTTGCACTGTTCACATTGCTCCATTTATTGTGAATTAAGCTTATAGTATTATGTTATATAAGTTAAAATTTCCAGGGTCACATGGTCTCATTTTGAAAGAGTAGGCACACCATCAAATATAAACAAGAAAAAAAACAGGCAAACTAATTTCTTGTACAAACCACAATATTTTAAATGTAACAGCTGAACTACTTCCTTATGTACATATTAAAAACACGCTAGAAGACCCAGGAGCTTTAATGTACTTCTGTGTTTACCACTGGTATTATTTTTCACATTAATTTCAATCCCTGCATTTCATGCAGAGGTGTGTGTACATGACGCTCCCTAGCGTTGTAGTCAAGTTTACCATGACAAAGCCAGATCATTGTAGCCCTCTCTCTGTCTCTCTCTCTCTACGAAGGGCAAACAGGAAGCAGCCTTAAGATGCTGTAAATTACATAGGAATCACAATCCACATAACCCCGCCCCCAAATATATGTACTCATCTTCTTTGTTTTAGTTTAGGCACATGTGTGCGTTCAGTAATTTTGGCTCATTCCCAAAACACACACTTCATTCTAAATTAAAATGTAACCTGCAGCACTAGTCATAACTTAACCCCAGTGTTACTTAATTTACTTCCTCCTTCCGCACCCCACTCATCTTTCGCTACCAGTTCTCTGGCAACAGAGAGACATCCATGGAATTAGTTTGCAACAATGGCTTTTTTGTTTTTCCATAGCACAGTATTCAAGAAGTATCAAAAATTGTTCCCTAAGGATCTTGGCTGACACTGGAAAGATAAATAACATCTATCATTTTGACAGCCGATGTATATTTGTATATTTATTTGATTCTTAATGTATATGTTTGTGTACGTGTTTATGCACAAAAGCCTACAGCCCGATTTGTGTGTGTGCTTCTGATTTTTGAAGCCTGCATGTAGGTCATTGGGAGTTTGTATGTTTAAGTAGGAAAACTCTTTGCATGAATGGTCCTCTAAGACTCTAAGGCTTAATCTATATTTAGTGTATTTACAATTATGGCTGTTCGTATGTGAGAATGTGTACTACCATTCATTTGCTTTAGTACATTTATTTAAAGGTGACATTTTGCAAACCCGTAAGCAAGTTAACTTACCATGAAGTATAAATATTATCCTTCCAGATATGTTGTCATTTGAGACATTAAAAATATGCAGGCTTGACGGATCATGTTACTAATCCCATTAAAAGCAAAAAGAATTAAAGGAAAACTATACCCGAAAATGAATTTTTGAGCAGCAGATAGTTTATATCAAATTAAGTGACATACTAAAGAATCTTACCAAACTGGAATATATATTTAAGTAAATATTTCCCTTTTACATCTCTTGCCTTGAACCACCATTTCATGATGGTCTGTGTGCTGCCTCAGAGATCACCTGACCAGAAATATTTCAACTCTAACTGTAACAGGAAGAAGTGTGGAAGCAAAAGACAGAACTCTGTCTGTTAATTGGCTGGTGTGACCTAACTTTATAGTTTGTTTGGTATGTTTGTGTGCACTGTTGAATCCTAGGATCCCAGGAGGCTGTCCGTATTTTTTAAAATGGCTATTTTCTATTTATGATTACCCAATGGCACATGCTACTAAAAAAGTATATTATCATGAAAATGGTTTATTTATATGAAGCAGGGTTTTACATATGAGTTGTTTTATGCAATATCTTTTTATAGAGACCTAGATTTTTCGGGGGGTATAGTTTTCCTTTAATTATGCATTATAATTTATGCAAAAACAAGAGAAATCATGCAACATTTTAGCAATTTGCCCCCCCCCCCATTTTTTTTAGATCAGTCAACACATTATATGGTATAATATAGAATGCAAATTTCATGCTTTAAAAAATAAAAATCCTGCTGTCTAAAATCTGATGAGTTTTTAGTTTAAAAAAATCCTGTACAGTACCATGAGATAAAAATCCATTTTCTTTAACAAATTACCTAATCCTGACAATCAGCAGATCATCTGATTCCTGAATTTTGTAATAAACTTAAAAATGCAATCACTGAAAAAAAATTACAAACTCAAGCAATTTTTTTGCAATCATGTTTTTACTCCACAGAAAAAAAAGTTGATGGCAAACTAAAATTACATTGTTCATTTTTGAATGAGGTAAAATCTCCAATATTTCAGAAAATCTCAAAAATGAAAAAAATAAACGGATCATCAATTTGCTTGAATGCTTCAGATACAACCTCACTGACTTATTGAGAATATAGGTTTTAGTTGGAGTTTTACATAACAAGTTTCTTTTACAATAAAGTTTTTTTTATATAAATAAATCATACAAATTACATTTAAAAAACTATATTTGAAATTAAGTTGTTTTTCTCGAACTGCACAAAAGAACAATCACGAATGTTTATAAATCATACCCTAGAGCCATAGAATATTATGCATGTTCTGGTTCCAGAAACAGAAAGGCAGAAATGTTATGCTGCTGGATTCTGCTTATTGAATCAATATTTGGCCCTCATGATTGTCCCAGTAGAAGCCATGTTTCTCTATTGGAGGGAGGAAACATTTATGAGTTCATTTCAATCTTCTTTTTAACATTTCATGGCTCAGATTACCTATAAACTTTGAAGTGGTAAAATATCCATGGAAAAGCTCTATCATTTCTGTTCCAAGGAGCCCCAGGACAAGTATCATGGCAGGGCAAGTTATTTAAATGTCTTCACCGAGAGCTGTTTCAAATTTTGTGTTGGCATTTAGTGATCCCTTGAAAAACATATTTTGTGAGTTGCACCAAGCCGTGATGATGCATTATGGTTTAAACAACCAGAGCTTTGCAATTTAAAATACTTAATTTTCTTTTATCCCAGATCTGAGTTCTGTGTCCATAAGGAAGTGATGTTTTTCAGCGTCTCTGAAATAAAAGCACTTTTATAGTCATAATTATTCTTTGTTCTGTATCAATCAAAATATATTTTGTATTTTTTAATGGCAAAGTATAATAGCTGTGAGTTTCTCACCTGTTGTATTTGTAATAGAAATACCAAATGGACATCTGCTTGGCAAAGCAGGACCCCCACATATACCAATTTATGTGTGCCTGCAGGATAGCCCATTCCATTTTAGTTGCTTCCCTAGAGTTTTATTTGTAATGGTTACAAATCAGTTGAGGACATGGGTAAAAATGGTGTGTTTGACCTAACTGAGATCTTGTAAGTTTTACCCAAACCCTGGGTTTTAGGCTTAAATATAGAGTTTACCAAGTGTCTTATTAAAGAGCACGCTTGCACAGTCATAACACATTGAAACATACTCTGTTTTATTGGCAGTATTGGTTATTCTTACCATTTAAGTTCTTCTAGGATGCCTTCTACAGACCACAGTCCTAGCAGAACCAAACATTAGCAATAAACCACACTTTTGAAAAGAGCAAAGCTATTCTGGAATATGTATAATTGATACTGTCTGGCAGATAACAGTTACTACAAACCAGAAAGCACTTGGCAGTAAGTTTATTTTTTAAATGAGTGCAGGTGCAGAACATTTGCTTGAACAATATTAGTGCAAAGTTTCTGGGAAGCATGCGTAATTATTGTAAGCCATGCTGCCTAGCAATGATCACAGGTAGCACAGGACTTCTCAGGCTTATTCTGGAGCACAGTGTGGGTGTTGCAGCTTATAATTCTATAAGACCCTTATAAGTGCATACTGGAAGGTAAAACTGCAGAGACCATAAGCACTGGCCCAAGGAACATGCTACGCAATGCTTAGTATCGATACGTTTTTTGTATTCAGTAGGAGCAGAACAGGATGATGATCATGAGTAACAGAAAATAATACCCTGGAGACATTAAAGGTACCAAACACAGAACTCATTACAGACTATGCGTATAACAAAACAGGACTTTGAGTAGCCTACTTACATACTGTAAGGGTTCCAACATGGCATGCAGCTGTACTAAGATTTAGTTGTGTGTGTCAAGGGTTTACATAAAGCAGAGCTGTCTTTACAGACAGAAGCTTTACCTGGTGGGACCTATTCACTTCAACAAAAGAAGCTTTGGAACAGGAAGTCTTTTTAAAATCATACTAGATACCTCTCCTAAACCCCAGATAGCTGGACAATATTGTATAAGCAGTATAGTACACCCCCCTAGCTTTTCTATTTTTGTTGGGTACTAAAATGGAAAGCCACTCAGGGTACACTACGAAAAGCATATGAAAACAGAACATCTGTATTGACAACCCATAAATATTAAATTTTTCCTTGAAAGAAAGGTATGTGTCTTTTATCTTCACTTGTCAGTTTGGTGCATTTTGATTGTTTTCTAAACCTTGTTTATTTAGCATAGAAAGCATCTGAAGGTGCAGGCATGTATAAAGCTGGCCATAGACGTAAAGATTTTTGAAAGATCCAATTGTTATCGTGAGACCATGATTGTCTCAAAACGATTGTTTAAGTGCCTGATGTGTCCATCAACTAAAAAGACCATTTCAAGCAATATTGCCAGCAAAACTGAAGGATCGCAGCCTGCTTGGCCCTGCAAACATAGGTAGATTGCATGGGGACCGTTCGACGATCGTTTGTATCCCACTAACCGCACGATAATTTGACAGATTGGTCAGACTTCCCTAAGATCGGTCGTTCGGCAGGGAAAGATCGTTGTGTCTATGGGGAGCTTAATAGTGAGGAGAAACCTCCCCAGGCTTTTATGATATCACAGAGTTAGTTCAAAATGAGAGGTGACATATCCTTATCACATGTGCCTTTAGGGTAAGGTCACACGGTCAGGTTAGGGGAGAATTAGCCTGGCGACTAATCCGCCTCTTCTGGGTGACAATCTCCCCGAACTGCCTTTCGCCTGCTAAAATGTAAAATCGCCTTCAGCAATGCACTTGCAGTGCTTCAATTTCCAAAGTGCCCCAAAGTTGCCTCACAAGGATACTGGGGCAACTTCGGAAATTGAAGCGCCTCGAGTGCATTGCGCTGGCGTTTTCTCATTATAACAAGCGGTAGGCAGGGAGAAGGCAGTTCAGGGAGATTGTTGCCTAATCTAATGTATAAGCCTGTACAACTGATTCAGAGAGAGAATTCCACATCTTCACAGCTCTGACTGTAAAAAAATCCCTTCCGAATATTTAGGTGGAACCTCTTTTCTTCTAATCAGAATGGGTGAGCTCACATCAGCTGTAAAAACCTACTGGTAAATAAAGCATTAGAGAAATTATTATAGGATTTGCTTATATATTTATATATAGTAATCATATCACCCCTTAAGCACCTCTTCTCCAACGTGAACATCCCCAATTTGGCCAGTCTTTCCTCATAGCTAAGATTTTCCATACCTTTTACCAGCTTAGTTGCCCTTCTCTGTACCCTCTCTAATACAATAATGTCCCGTTTGAGTGATGGAGACTAAAACTGTACAGCATATTCTTGATGGTGCCAAGTTAATGACCCCCTACTCCCGTGACTCTATGCCCCTTTTAATACAGCTCAAGATCTTATTTGCCCTTGATGCTTCTGACTGGCATTGCTTGCTACAGCCAAGTTTATCATCTACAAAGACTCCAAGGTCCTTTTCCATAATGGATTTGCCTAGTGCAGTCCCTAGTGCAGGTATAAGTGGCTTGGATATTTTTACATCCCAGGTGCATGACTTTACATTTATCAACATTGAATCTCATTTGCCACTTAGCTGCCCAGATTGCCATTTTGTCAAGATCATTTTGCAAGGATGCCACATCCTGGATGGAATTAATTGGGCTGGATAGTTTTGTGTCATCTGCAAAAACTGATACATTACTTACAATATCCTCCCCTAAGTCATTAATGAACAATTTAAAGTGGACCTAATACCGAGCCCTGAGGGACCCCATTAGGAACCTTACTCCAAGTAGAGAATGTACCATTAAAGGGGTTGTTCACCTTCAAGTTAACTTTTAGTATATTTTAGATGGGCCAATTCTAAGAAACTTTTCAATTGGTTTTCGTAATTAATTTTTCATAGTTTTTTTAATGATTTGCAATTTTCTTCTGTTTCTTTGCAGCTTTCAAATGGGGGTCACTGACACCATCTAAAAACAAATGCTCTGTAAGGCTACACATGTATTGTTATTGCCACTTTTGATTACTTATCATTCTATTCAGTCCATCTCCTATTCATAATCCAGTCTCTTATTCAAATCAATGCAGGGTTGCTAGGCTAATTTGTACCCTAGAAAACAAATTGCTGACACTGCAAACTAAAGAGCTGCTGAATAAAAAGCTAAATAACTATAAAACCACAAACAATAAAAAATGAAAACCAATTGCAAATTGTCTCAGAATATCACTCTCTACATTATACTAAAAGTTAACCCAAAGGTGAACAACCCCTTTAACAACCACCCTCTGTACCCAATCCTGTAACCAGTTTCCTATCCATGTGCAAAAGACTTAATTAAGCCCAACAGACCTTAGTTTAGAAAGCAGTCGTTTGTGGGGCATGGTATCAAACACTTTGGCAAAATCCAAAAAGATCACATCTACTGCCCCCCTCACAGCCCAGCATCTTACTTACCTCATCATAAAAAGCAATCAAATTTGTCTGACATGATCTTCATAAAGCCATGCTGATTGCTGCTCATAATGCCATTCTCTAGGACATAATGCCATTCTCTAGGACAAACTTTTGAATGTGATCCTTTAACAAACCACACATGTCAGATTTACTGGCCTATATTTGTCAGGCTGAGATTGTAATCCATTTTTAAATATTTGAATGTCATCAGCTTTTCTCCAGTCCATAGGCACCATACCAGATGAAAGCGAATCTGAGAAAATCAGAAATAGGGGCTGGTCTAAAACTGAACCAAGCTCTCTTAGAACCCAGGGGTATATGCCATCAGGCTCTGGAGCCTTGTTTACATTCATTTTTACTAAAGCTTTTTGAATCATATCCCGAGTCAGCCACTGACTGTCAAGCTCTTTCGACTCCACGGAGGAGAAGTCAGGACCAAGGAGGAAGCTGTAGGATTAGGTCCAAAAATGACATACAGACAAGGGTTCAGGGAATATCAAGATCAAAGTCAAGGCTAGAGTTCAAAAGGCAGGCAGCATGGGTTCAAGGTCAAAGTCCAGGCAAGAGTTCAAGGTTCAGGAATCAATGGTATAGAGTTGAGCACCCAGGAACAAATCTATACTTTGGCGCCATTATGGCATCCTGGGCGTCCTTTTAAAGGTAATTTGGAGCCAAAACCGTGGTGGGTGTCAAGATGTGACTCACTGTGCGTCTGTCGCAATGCAGGGATGTCACACGCCATGTGCACACCGGCGCTGCTACCCATGTGGCGCCATTTTGGGAGCGATGCCCGAGAGAATAGACGCGCCGCCCGGAGCTCCTGGTAATGCTCCGGGCGGCATTTGTGACACCGACTAGATTGAGCTGAGCCATCAGTGCAGCTAACAAGTGAGCCTGGGAACTCAGACTCCTCTATTGTATACACTGGAAAGAACTGATTTAGCACCTTTGCCTTTTCTGTATCTGTTAAAACCATACTGGTACCATTATTTAATGGAAAAACACTCTCAACCTGCAACTTTTTACTATTAATAGATTTAAAAAACTTTTTAGGATTAGTTTTCGCCTCCACCACAATTAACTCTTCATTTGCTTTCTTTGCCTTTCGGGTTGCTGATTTACAACATTTATTATATTGTTTATATTCATTAAATGCAGCTTCTGTTCTTATTAACTTCTTTACTCCTGCATTAAGCCACATAAGATGATTCTTAGAGCTTCTACATTTACTCCTTAAGGGAATAAATTGAGAACAGTAATGATTTAATATAATTTTAAATGACAACCATTTCTGCTCTGTGTTTTAAGCTGCAAAGTCAATGCCCCATTCAATACTTAATAATGAAGGGCAGCCCTCAATGCACTAAAATTAGCTTTTCTGAAAATCATGGCTTTTGTTGCCCCAGTATATATTTGTTTTTTGCACCAGACATTAAATGATATAACATTATGGTCACTATTACCCAGGGGTTCAATGACTTGCACATTTGTTATAAGTTCTGGGTCATTTGAGATCACTAAATCCATAAATAGCATTTTTTCTTGTAGGCTCCTCAACAACCTGTGCCGTAAAATTGTCATGCAACAAGTTTATAAACTTGTTCCCATTAACTGATGTGGCAACACTGTTGCTCCAGTCAATATCTGGGTAATTAAAATCCCCCATTATCATTACTAAAAGGGAAGAAAGGGAACGCTTTGAGAATTAGGTCTACACAGTTGCACATGCAGTGCAATTGCATTCTACATTTTATGTTTGCTTAGAATAAGCAGAAAAAAGTAAATGGTTTGATGCATAGCTGTTCCATATATTGAAAGCCAATGAATATTTCGTTTTTTTTTATCAGTCACTAAAAGATTGTATGTATTAATGTATTTGACTAGTATCATAGATACACTAAGATTATACTGTAAGCTAAGGAGGGCAGGTTTCAACCAAATATTACCAGGTGGTATCTCCTTGGCTACTTTTCAATAGCTTTTGTAAGGCTTATTGTAAGGGGTAAGCTGAAAACTTTTTTTGCCATTTTGGACTGTTAATATACATTTAAAATGTGATAAACCAGAATACTGAAGTATATAGAAAGCCCACTTATACTGATTAGTATTTGCTGTTTGATTTCCAACACAATCTGAAACACAAACTGAGCTTTATTGTAACTCTCCACAATAGGGTTCAAGCTGTGACAACCAAAGCCAAGTCAAAGATAGAGACTAGGAAAACAAGCAGCTCAAATGAGTGTTTAAACACCCAGATTGGACCTTTGTCAAAACAGCAATGAGGTCAAGCAGAAACACAAGCTTGCAGAGGAGAGGTTTGTAGCAGATGAAATAACCTAGTCATCCCATGCATAGCTAAAATATAAGAAAAACATAATGAGAATTTTTAACAAACTGCATTCCTGTGTTCTTCAAAGCAAGCAATATGTTGAGATTGAAGTTCATACAACCCAAAAAATCCATATTAAGGAGACTATACAACCCCTTAGTAAGTAAATGACCCAACACAAGGGGGCTAACTCCTCAGGATAAGACTCAGCAGTCTATCTACAGCTACAGGATAAGGGGAACTCATTTGAGCACAGTATGTGCACAAAATGTGCACATTTTGCACTAAAAAGACAGATGGTTTGAAGGAGCTGTGAAGGAGGCCATTTATACATGGAATAACCATTCCCTAAATAGAGGAGTGGGCCTCTGACATAGTTTTTACATAAAATGCCATATTTACCCTAGTGGTTTCACGATAATTCATACTTCCTGTGTTATAATTACCACAACGAGTCTCAGGGTACCACTGTGACTGCAACTGTAACAAAATAAAATCAACATATGAGATGTATAACAGTGTCCTGGATCTTGGGTATTCTGGATTAAGCATAAGTATATACTGTAATTGCAGAGAAAAAGTCATTTGGTTCATTATGGGAAATGCTATATTTTGGAGCTTCTCTAAGAGACCATCAGTTTACAAAAAAAAAATATACATACTGTCATCAGTACATCTAGGCAATGGGTTGTTGCAAGATTAAAATTTCATGAGCATCAACAGCTTTTAACATGGAATGTCAAGTGCTACTTCCTATGAAGCGGAGGTGGAAAAAACTCCAACTTGATGAAAAAATCTTTAATCACCAGTTCTTTAGGTCATAGGGTACTTCAATCATATGCACCCTTCCGCTATTTTGGAAATCTGACCATCTTCACTTAGTGTTAGATATATTAATATTCATGACTACCTTTGGGTATTGCTGTAAAGTTCTCAGAGCTAGAGCTTTTTAGCATAGAGATGGTACTAATATAGCCATAGCATACAAAGGGGCATCTTGGTGTAGAAAGGCAGTTTTGTTGCCTCCCAATATTTAAAAAAAAAAAAAAAAAAAAGTATTTTTAAAAGGATCTGAGCCCTACAGCTATTTGTCTATAGAACTCTGTTTGATTCAAAAATGTACAATTTTGTTCAGGGAAAACTAGTAATATTTACATTATGCTGATCTGGTGATTAATAAAACCTCATCTCTAATGTGTTGCTATGGGTTACTTGGCTGAAACCAGAAACATTCTGGTCTATTCTGTTGCAGAGCCAGAGGCACCATATTCTCCTACTCTTGCTCCACCTGGAGCCCACTGTTAACTCAGTGAATGGTCTGGAATTCTGAAACTGAGCAGGGGGCAACCTTTATCATTGATGGTGCCATAGTAAGTTAAATGTCCAAACTTAAACAAGTTTCCAAGTTGCCTTGTACGCTAGCTGAATGCAAATCCATACAACTTCTACTTTGCAGAAGTGCTGCTTGAGGCAAGGTGCTCATCTTGTCTGAGGGGCCCCTTGCTGAGGTAAGCCACATTGAAGAGTATGTGTGTCTGTGGGTGTGTACATATTACACCCATGTGAATATGTTCCTAGTTTTAACCTGTCCCCTTGCAGCCATGAAGACCCTATTTCTGCTGAAAAATGTAAATCTATAGTTGTATTTAAATGTATGTATTCAAAAACGGACGCCATTTCGCGAAAAATTCGGCAAAGCGAAACGCTGCCGATTCGCCCATCACTAATAGAATGTAATTAGTGCATCAATATTTCCCACAATCATATATAAAAGGTACTTTACAACTTGTAACTAGCATCTGGTTAATATGGTGACTCCTGGGGTGTAGTCAAGGGTTTTGTTCCCATGGTTGATGAAGGTTTTTAATATATTGATCCGTTTCTTGTTTAATGATTTTATTATATAGTAATTCTATCGGAGCATATTCTTGAGAAGACATACCAATATGTAAGTGCAGAAAAGGTGGTTGCTCTAGGTGTCCATTTCCCCATTTATTTTCAATAAAAATACTTGAGAATAACAAATGGATGAGAGCACTTCAGCAAGATATCTTAGTACTTGTGGGTATTATGGATTTCTCTTTAATGTGATGGTATAATGGTTCCCTTAAGCTTCCATCTTACAGGAGCATCTTTCACATTGTTTGCAGGCCTATGAAAGACTCTAAAGTTTATATTTAGCTTTAGGTATAAATTACAGTGCAAGAAGAGAGCTAAAACAAAAAAATTGCTCTTAACATTCTGCTTGATTAGTTTTGCTGTCCATTTTGGATGCTTTTACTGTCTTAGATGTTTATAAATCTCTAAAGAATCATTGAGTTTGGTGTCTGCAAGCATCAATATTGCCTTGCCAGTTTTTAAAGTTTATTAATGTCCTAAGCTTCGCCCACTATTTTAGATTTGACAGCCCCTGCTAGACTTCATCAGTGGGAAACTGCAAAATACATCCAGGTTTTTTTTTTCTGTAATGCACTGAAATCATCACAGTATTAGGATATTGTTAAGGAAGACATATTGCCCCCTTGATATCCACATAATTAATGTGTTTAAAGTATTCCAAGAACTGTTTAAAAATATATCACACTTGCACTGTTCTATTGTTAAAGGCAAAATGTCATGATTAACTGGGAATGGTTATAGGAAAAAAGGGAAACCAGCAAAAGGAAGAATGGTTTCTACAATTTAGCATGACCACAATAGCATCACTGTACAGGTACTACCATGTCTTGGATGGCAAGAGTGGTGACTGGATGACACAGCATTAAGTTATGGGAGGTTTTACAGGATACAAGCAAGGGGAGTGGCTTTCAGACATGAAGAGGTTACAAGATCTTCTGTTTTATTTTCCAAAGGGATCCTACTTGCCAGACTTTCTTTCCATCAAATGCTGGAAGAGATTACTGCGAAAATTGTCACCATTGCACTTCCAGGGCCTGGAATTGCAGCCTAGAATCTGGCACATAAGCACACACTAAATCAAAACAATTCTGGAAAGTAAAATTGGAGGCAGCAGCTATGTCTATACATAATGGGTTAGCTTTAAACTTGTAAGGTCATATAGGAGACAGTGCCATCTGGGAGACAGCAGAATCTACCTATTTCTTAATTGTGCATTATATACAAAAATATATAGGGATATAGGGTGGTTGTTAATTATATAGTGTATCGGTTTTAGTAAGACATTCATATAGATCCATATGAGTAATGCTTTAATTATAAAATGTTTGTGTTAACTTCTTGTGTTTTGTGTTCAAAGTTCTTCCTGGATTTGAAAATAAGGCGTTTAATTTGTAAACAATTATTGGAGTACCCACTCCATAACATAAGTGTTGCTATGGTGTATGAATGACCTGTAGGTGTCACTATGTACAAGAATTATACTTTATCTGCATAGTACTTTCTATACAGTTAAGGTGTTAGAGTTGAAGTTCCTTCTGAAGTGTAATGGCTGCATAAGCCTGTGAATAATGCACTGTTGCAACATTCCCATTCTTGGCTACCAAAGCATAACAAAACTGGCAACGAAAAGTCTCTCCTGTCTCGGCAGCAGTCTGCACCTTTTCTTCTAATTCCCGGTTAGCCTGCCATAGGGTTGGCACCTTTTCAATTGCTGAATCCAGGTAGGGGGCAGATGATGTTGGGGCAAATTGCATTGTGGGAGGGGTGGATTACGTTGTAGGTGGGCTGGTGATGTCAGGGGGCAGGCTGGCAATGTTTGGTGCAGCACTGATGATGTTGGGGGCAGGACTGATAACATGGCGATCAGCGACTGGTTGAGTAGCAGGAAGGTGGTGCTTCTTCGTTTTCAAATTATAGTGTGCATTTCCTGCTCAGTTGTGCAGTTGTGTTCCTTTAGGATTATAAAAAAATGATTTCATGGTAAGTGCAACCCCCCCTCTTTTTCATGTTGTAGTTAATGTTTTTTCTTTAACAATAGCCAACTGTATTAGACACAAGAAATAGAAAAGACACAAAACAGTGGGTTCTTTTGGCTCAAACCTCTGGGAAGAATCCAGAAGGAGTAAACCACTGACACAACAAATGACAGTTCTTCTGAGTTAGTTGGCCACTCCGGGAAGTGTAACCACTGATACAACCAGCAATCATTCCCTAGAGTTATGCGGCAAATGTGGCTATTAATAATGCATCTCTTATTCTGAGTGGGCAGTAGTAATATCCATCTTATCCTGCTCACATGGGCTTTTTACACTAAAGAAATGAGATTGTGACTAATGCCATAGCTCGATCTGCAGAGTGTAAGAAACAAACGGAAAGGATTTTGTCATAAAATCACAGTGATACAGAAAAGGTGGGTATGACAGAAGTATAAAGGAAGTAAATTTAAATACTGTGAAACAAGTGAAACATGATTAATTAATACACAAACACTGCTGTTCCACCTATTTATATTCACCTGTTAATTTAAATTCTTTACCAATGTCAGGGCCCGAAGGCTCAGCCAGGAATAGCGGACCAGGAAGGAAGCACCAGTCCAGCATAGATCGAGGTACAGTTAAGGGTTAGGCAGAAGAATGGTCGAGTCCAGGCAACAAGGTCGGTTCAGGCAGTGAAGAGTCAGAATGTGGTAGTCAGGCAAGGGTCAAACACAGGATCAGAAATAACACAGGAAGCACACCCAGGAACACACAAGGTAGAATCTATACTGGGGCATTGATGGTAATGTTCTGGCGCTTTAAATAGCCGTCAATAGGCTCCAAAACCCAGAGCGTCATGATGTCATAAAGCTGCACCGATTCTGACGCCGGCGTCTTTTTTAATTGGCTTGTTTAAAGGATCACATTGTTTATCAATTATTGTTCCTTACTCGCTGCAGTATTCTACTTATTTTAAGCTGCACTTTCCTATTTATTGTACTTTGCAACTGATGTACAAAACAAACAAATGTCTCATCATTTTTATCAAGACACTGAGGCAAAAGAGAAAATGGGTTAAAATAACATTAATGAAACAAGTACTGAAAGGATATAAGCACAGGAATCCGCTTTACTTTGAGATACAATATTATTGTGTTAATAACAAAGGTTAAGCATTTCAGTGTTAATGTTATACTATGGGGGCATGTGCAAGACTCTCTGTCAGTCATATACACAACCTAAAGCAATAAGTGATTGGTGCATGACTGTATAAGGGGCAGATTAAATGGAATTGACAATTTCCAGGCAGAACCATGGCATAATATAAATCTGGTTAGCATTATAAACCTCTAGATTTCACAAATAATAACATTCATAGAGGAAAAAAACTGTATTTGGGAATATCATGATAAAGTATTTTTATGTAAAATCAGGGAAATCATTACTTAAAATCAGGGAAATGCACCAACTGAAATACATTATAAATTGGTGGGACCACAAATAAAAAATGTAAAATGCAGGAAAACGTAAAACCAGGGGGCTTAAAATTTAGGTTTTACATCACTGTATTTATGAAATACATACGTATACTGTAAATTATATCTTTATAAATAATGCTTAATGATGTCACCCTTCGTTAAAAAGTGCTTCATGATATAATTTCATGACTTACTGAAACTTGTGTATTATATAGTGAATAAAGTACCCCCTCTTGTAAAATATAAGGATATTATAAGTTACCGAGGAGTTCCATGACCATATAAAAACATGAGGCCAAAGGCCGAGTGTTTTTATACAGGTCATGGAACTCCGAGGTAATTTCTAATATCCTCATATTTTGCAACTGGGGGTACTTTATTCATTATAATACACATGTTTCATTGAGTCATGTGACAGAAATGACATCAGAACTCACCGTTTATAACTGATGACATCAGAACTCACTGTTTAGAAGGATATAATATAATTTACAAGATATTTACGGCTTTTGTGTATTATAACATATTAAATACCCCCCTATTGTAAAATATGAGGATATTAGAAGTCATTTTAGAGTACCATGACCTTTGTAAAAGACCCAAAGGACATGGAACTCCTTGGTGACTTATAATATCCTTATATTTAACTATTTAACAATAGGAGGTACTCTGTTCACTCCAGATTCAATATTATGAGAAAAGCTTATCTCCTTATTTAATTACAAATGTTCCCATTGAGTCAGTTGTATTAAAATTTGAAAAACTTACCTTGTTGTTTATTGTATGAAACCCCTATTGAGGTTTACACATGATAAACCATAATAAACAGTTTCATAAATCATATTATTCACATTTTCAAATGATTTCATCACATTTTGTTTTTAAATTGTTCCTTGAATGCAATTATCCCAGTCATATCTAAACAGGGCTTTCTGCATCACATAACAGTAAGGTACAGTATGGGCATATACTCTCTCTATCTTTAAAGCACACTTATACATGAGATTTGAGTGTGAATATTAAAAAAAACCCACAAGTCTTGGGGTAAATTCAGTCCCAGTATATTCATCGAGTGCCTTCATGGGTTTCCTCTAGGTACTCTGGATTCCTCTAATGCTCCAAATGCATACACGCAGGTTAACTGCTTCAACCAGGACAGTATGGGGCAGATTTACTAAGGGTTAAAAAACCCTCGAATTCCACCATGGGAATTGTATGGGAATAAAAATCTTTTGAATTTGAATATCGAATTAGAAGGATTTTGCCGCTATTCGATTGGTCGAACGATAGGAAATATTCAATCGAACCATAAAAATGAATGATTTTAACCATTCGACTGAATTTTTTTATTCGATTTAAAATAATGAAAACCAATTTGGTAGGTTGAAACTGGCAAACTAGGCAGTCGAATAAAAAT
>CM044437.1:57075344-57113661 GCA_024363595.1 Xenopus borealis
CATCTAGTCATCTTCTCTCCCAAAACAGCTGCACCATCATTATTGAGGTGCAGCCCATCCTTAGCAAAGAGCCTGTAGCCGACTGAGAAGTCAGCCCAGTTATCCAAAAACCCTCCTAACTACACCAATCTCTCAGCCATGCATTAATCTCCCTAATTGACTAGCTCTAATAACATCACAATACTACTACAATAAGATAAGATATTAAAACATATTGAATAAATACATTAATGGGGTATTCCGTCACTGGTGGCAGAGCGGAAATGTAATCACTCAAATTATACACTGTTTCACTTCTAGTGGTATCAGTCTAGTAAATTGTTCATAAGCTGTATAACATATTTACAGCTTCTATGGTCTTTTGCTTCCCTTAGAGTTTTCATAACTATTGCTTATGTACCTAAGAGAAATGGGTGTTGCCAAATGACAAGCCCCTACCTCACTTATATATAAAATGTAGCTGTTGCCCAATCACTGAAATCCTACTTTTCCCCCCTGCTTTCAAGGAAATTCAGTAAGCATTATCTATTTTAGTTTCAATTCTTTCTTGCAGTTGCCTCATCTGAACTGCAAGAACATCTACAAAAATGTCAAACCATTTGCAGTCCCAGCCAGCCAATACCCTAACAGCAATTGTCACTCACTGTGCCTTAGGTTCAGAGCCATCCAGCCAGGGATTACAATGAAAGTCTAGGAACTTAATACAGCGGATCGAGGTCTAGAGTTCATAGCAAACCTAATTTGAACATAATTCTTTTTCTTTTTGCATTTGGCTCACGGAATATGGTTTCGTGTGCTGCTCTCATCTGGACAACAAATGTGCTCTTTCCACAAAATGCAAATTTTGATCTTTGTTTGCTTTTTTTTCCTCCTGGGTTTTTATGCATATTAGCACAGCAGTTGAATAACAGACTGAAATATTGTTCACTTGTAGAAAGGAACAAGGACTCATTTTTTATTGTTTGGCTCTAAAATAGATGAAGAATTGCATTAAAATAGCATACACAATGCACTTGTCACTTATCTACAATAGTCTTGTTCATCGGTTTGCCAGCTGAATCTAATTTATTGCATGAGGCACAAGGATAGGTATAGGGAACATCTAACTTGACATGACTCCCTTTGTGTGGTGCATTTATATGCACTAGCAATTGGACAGCTGAATCACATGCAGTTAAAGGGGGAATAATTGCATGCCTAAGGCCCATCTGTGCAGGCCCGGATTTGTGGAAAGGCCATCTAGGCCTGGGCCTAGGGGGCAGGATTTTAGGGGGCGGAATGCGGCCCAGCCACAACAACATTGGTTCAGAAACACTGGGGATACACAAGAGATACTATAGTTTTTTAAATTTCCCATGCACCAATCCCCATTGCTCCGATCTTGATGAAAATTTGTGAATCAAGGCCAGAGTATGGGGGCAACGAACGGCTGTGGGCCTGGGGACACCCTCCATGTGAATCTGGCCATGCATCTGTGTACTGCCCCTTTCCTAGTAGGTACAAGTTGTTCCCATTGTATGCCTCCAAGCTGGCAACTTTTGCATCTGATTTCAGCAGTCAGAATTCCACTGAAACTTTGAATGTATTCCAGAAGGTAGCACTATAGTAATAAAACTTGGAAAAGTCAACATTTGTTTTGCTCTTTGCATACCTTTAGTAAATAAGTCATTCTGAATGTTCATAGCAAATATTGGCAAGGTTGGTATTATCTTGTTACTATAAACCATTCTAAATACTTTATATTTACTATTCTTTATAGTCTGGTCAAAAGAAAATATATTCATTTAAGCTCAAACATTCTCAGCCAAAACATCTCCTCAAATGGATCTGGTATATTTTATCTCACAGAGGTTTTTAGATGTTGTCATGCTTGGATGCAAAACCTTGCATTCATCAAATTGTGAAAAACTAAATTTCATATGAAGACATTTCCTTGTATACACAGTAAGAGTTTCCTTGGGTTTGTGGAAATTATTATTAATTTCCATTGCATGGAATTCAGTCGTTTTTTTGTTTGGATGCATCTGCCGTATGCCACTGGAAACACAAGACAAACAGAGGTAAAGATGAAGGGAGTTGAATTTCATAGTGTGCATATTTCTCAATATGCATTATTTTGAAATTAGATTGATCCTGTCAGGATTTAAACCACCAGTCTGCAGTTTACAACACAGTCTGATGTGCCACTGCTTTGTGTGAGCACAAAGTCAAATTCTTGGTTCAATGCTTTGTTATCCTTTAGTTTTCAGGTATCCATTGTCTTCTCAACTGTTGTTAATATCTGCCTATATAAACTCCAGTTCTGAGTTTACTAACTACTTGTTGTAGGTTCAGTTTGCCTCTATAAACTCCAGTTCTGAATTTACTCACTACTTGTTGTAGGTAAAGTCTGCCTGTTCCTAGATGCTATGATTCCTGATACCTATCATGCATTGCTCCTGTACCAATTCCCTGATTTTTGATCATGGTCTGTTCCTGGTTATGCGTTTGTCTCACAATTATTTAGTGGTTCATCTGGTTCTGACCCAGCCTGCCCACTATATCCAGTTTATACCTTACTGGTTCCTTCTCTGTAGTTTACATTTTACCCTGTGGGATTTCCTGGATTCTCATGCAGTAAGACACAGCAGCAAACAAGTAACTGAGGCAGAAGAATTTGTATAAACCGAAATCCAGTTACTCCCCCGGGCTTTGGTTGTGTCTTATATGACATTACAATGGACCATCAATTCCAAAGTATCATCATCTTCTCATATTCCAGCTAAGCAATTGTTCACTATGCAATGCAACAGGTACCTACATAACCTAAGGATAGTAAACAAATGTTTGCATTCAAGAAACCTATAAAAATTACTTAACAAATAAGGCTCTCCAAATTTGAATCCACATCTGACTTGGCGAGAGTCACTTTAGATGCATTTAAAGCCATGGATTTACTTTGTGATTACACTGATTGCGAAGCATAGAGAAATATTGTACTGAATTCAGACACTGGGGCTGTTGATATCCAGTACAATGACACTTGGCTTTATGTAGCCAGTTCCAAGTAGGGTTTTTGATCATCAGGAAGCGGTCTTCCCTCTGGATCTAGTCCTCAAAGTCAATGCCATGATGAGCCTATGGAGATTGGAACCACTAAACTATCATCTGACTAATAATTCCCATGTGTCTATTTATGTACTGTGGTGTTTAAGGTCAGTATGTTTGCACCTGCCCAGTGAAGGTGGGAAAACTCTTCCACTTTAAAAGGGTTGGGGAGACTCATTCAAGCTATAGCATTATTACTCCCTATAATTCCAAGATTTGCATTCCTGCCACTCTGTCTTGGAATTGCACATCTGTATTGATTCAGGTGCTGCTGGGAAATTTCTTCTTGATGCTGCTCTTGCCTATAAAAGGTCTATCTCATATCATTTTCCTCAACTCTTAGTCTCCCCTTGGCTATGGGTTATTTACACCAGTAACCCCTAAACTTGAGATATCTGTTGGAGGCACACAATCTGAGATTGCTTTTCATCTTATCCAATGCACATCCATATTTTTTGGATTTCCTGGTTTTTGATCCCAATCTGTTCCAGATTGAGTTTGTGGAATTTTGAGTTTTCTCTTGGCACTGCTTGCCTTATGGTAATCTTCAGATCCCATGGGCTAGTAGGAAGTAGAGTCCCTTTTCTTATAGAAACATTCCCCTTACATTGAGCTTATGCATCTGATACCAATGATTGGGTTTATTAAATAATGTAAAATGGACACATCCAGATCTGGTTACTGCTAGAATCAACAAAACCTATTTGTGCAGAACAATTCAGTTGAGTGATGGACACTTCACTAAGACTTACTCATCTTTGGGTATTAATCTACCTTTTCCCCATAAACTTAGTAAGTAAAGTTACAACTAAACATCACAATTATTTTGTAGCTCATGTGTTCCACTCTAGCTATATGATGTCAAATCCCAGACTTATTGTATCACAAAACAGATCTGTTCTGTCACAACTAATATGCAAGTGTGGCAAAAGAATGCCGATTAGTTTTAGTCTCAGCTGTCTTACTAAGAGCAATGGCATGGGCCCAGAGATCTTTTGGATATGGTAATACAAGTCATTTGCATAGGACTATTCCTTTAATCAACAACTGATAAAAATTTTAGTGCATTTGACAAAAAGAATACAAATGTGGAGTAAGAGCGTATGGAAAATGACTCAATAACAGTGAGGCAGTATCTGCTGTGATATATTTTTCTGTGTCAGGTTACCAGCTGAAGTCCAGGAATGCTGTGGTTTCATGGTGAGGATTAGATCCTGGTAACAACATGTCTTTAAGGGGAGCCTGGACAGAGGATCATATGTGGTTCTCTCAGAGCTCTAAACTCGAGTGTGGAAAATCAGGGATAAGCAGTTTCCTTAGACTTTTCTGAAGCACATGCTACCTCTGTTGTCCTCAAGCCAAGAAAGAAACTGGATGCAGATTGGCAAGAAAAAGCTTATTTTTATACTTAATTTTTTATAGCACTGACATGCCTCATGCAAGTTCAACAATTGAACTGTCTAAAATATACTTATTTACTGTTTCTATGGATTTGGTGAGAAAAGAACTTCCAGCCCAATGAAAAAAAATCAGCATTGTATTTCATAATTTTGTAACCATCTAATGCAGGATAAGCAAATACCTATTCTTTCATTATAAAATCAGTGTAAGTGCTGTATCAAAAACCTGGCCTAGCACTGCCTCAGTATTGCTCCCTTGATTCTTTGTTAATAAATAAGTCACATTTGAAATTCAGAGGATAGAAAGAAAAAGGACAATCTAAAAGAGGTAAAAATACAATTTATTCTTTTGATGCAATATATATTGGGCACCACATACTCATGATAAAGTGTGTTCATACATGTATTACAAACGCTTGATAAATGGAATGTCATCCCTGGAACATGTTGTGTGAAGACAATACATTGCAGATTCAGCAGTTTTTAATTGTTTTTGTCCTTTTTCTGTCTTCACTCTTAATTTCATTATCAAATTAGCAAAATGGTAAAATAAGTAGAGTTGTAGTATTGTATCTCACACCACAGGAATACAAGAATTCAAATGTAAATTCTTGAAAATTATTGACTGATTCTTCCAACTAACATGAATAAATCTGGTTATCTAGCCTGCTTGGCAGCTCCTCTTGCCAACAGAAGCTTTGCAGGTCCATTTGTTGTTCAACCTTTGATTTATTCTTGATACAGATTTTACAGCCTTTTCCGCTATTTTGGGTAGGATATTTACAATACACACTATAGTGGGAGTAACCCACTATTACATATAGTGACAGAAGTTCAAAATGTTGGTTGAAACATAACATATATGTGAGCTCCCTGGAGACCTCCTTGCGCTGGTGGAGGGTGTGAGGGCCTATGGAGATCTCCTTGTGCCAAAGGAGGGTGTGAGGCCCTGTAGATATCTCCTTGTGTTTTAGAGAGGTATGGTGCTGTCAGAAGGCGAGCCAGGCCAGGAGCTGGTGAATTGGTGTCCCGAGGGGAAAGTCAGAAGGGCTTAATGAAAAGCCTGAACACTCCTAAAGCTCTGAATGGTGAGAACCTCAAAGAGGGGTGAAAGTTTTGAATGCATTCCCGTGACTTTATGTTCTTTATGTTTTTCTCCTAAAAACTACATGTACAGGCGCCACAATATATACAGTATAAATATGCGTATGTCTCTGTACACTAGGATTTTCACTATTGTATCAGTCTGATCCTACTCTAAATATCTTTTTTTCTTGAATTTTAGGATTAAAGCAGTACAGAATTCCTACTCACTGGATTCTCTGTTCACTATTAAGCAAGGCAAATTATAATATGTCTGCAACTATGTAATGAGCAGGTAAGGCAATGTATATTTATTTTCCATGGTCCTTCTGTATGGAAAGGGATACTAGTGATGTCAATCAACCATTTTTTGTGATACAATAGGCAATAGGTTATATTTTCCCTATTGGTTTACAGCAAACAATTTACAACTCTAGTCCCTATGGCTTTCAGCTAGTGCTGGTATTAAGGGCATACTTCAGGGCCTATTTACTAACATTTACATTTCTATTTTTTTTCACAAATCTCTAAAAATTAATGGTAAAATCTGTGGAAAACTCCAATGCAAAAGTTAGGCAGGTAAAAGTTGTCAGGGTCCTATAGAGTTCAATGGGAGCTGAACTGGATTTATTGGATAATGTTTAATCATTTTGGGCTGTTCGAGGTTTTCTAATTTTTTTTAGCTAGGAGATGTCTGAAAATTTAAAATTTTTAGAGGTTTTAGAGCAGGGGTGTCCAACCTGCGGCCCAGGATGGATATGAATACTGCCCAGCCTGAAATGCTTGGTTCCTGAGGAAACATTATGTTGCATAGGGATAGGTAGGAGGGGGGACTCTGCTCGTTGCCCAGTTAGTAGTAATAATAATATAATAATAATATCTAATATTTAATATCCAGGTGTCCCATATTCCAGTGTATAGCTCTATCTGGTTATCCAATTGGTGTTCTTTTCTATGTATTTTCTTCACTTTTACAAATCAAAAGTGTGTGTGTGTATTTCATGTGTGACCCCAGACAAATTTTCTTTTTCCAATGTGGCCCAGGGAAGCCAAAAGGTTGGACACCCCTGTTTTAGAGGTATTCATATTTGTTTTCAGATCGTTCAGAGTTTTTTTTAATTCGTGCTGCTCAAATTAAGATCTTTTAATACATTTCTTGACATTAACAAGTTTAGTTGTGGTTTCAAAAACCTCTAAAATGAGACTGTTTATAAATAGGTCTCTAAATGTGTTTAAGTTGTCAAATAATCTTTTCATTATGTGTAGCTGTCCACCCTGAGCTAATGGCATTGCCATGCCTGTACCTATCAATATTCTAAAAAGATATTTAAGTGTTTCTCTATTTTCAGTATGAGGTTGGGGCTTTTATATAGAGGGAAATGTTATTCTTGGATATATCACCTACAACCCTCCAGTAGTTGCACTACAACTCTTAGCATCTTGAGAGCCTTTGGCTGCAGGTAATATGCTGGAGCTGTAGTGTGATTTATTAGACCAAACGTTAAGCTTATTAGTTCAGCCTACTGTATGTTAAGAAAGATTTTAAACAGTCACCTTGTTTAAACTCTGCCTGAAATGAATCATGACCTTTTCCCTTTCCTGCATTATGTTTGTAAAAAAACCCTCTACAGGCAAATGCATAAGGAAGCCCTGCTTTATTTATACAATGGTCTATTAAAATATGATTAATTATAGTACTGAAATGATTCTGTCTTGAATGTATATTAAAAATTGCATAGAAGCATTGCAAACAGCCCTGTACTGTGACTGCCTTAAGGCAAGTGAAACAAGGCAAGCCAATACATTCTCCACTGGGATTGCTTCAGTTCGGAAGAGTGTGCAGTATGGGGTATCAAAATTGCATAATATCTTACAGCTGGTCGCTAGGTATATTTATCAAGCCTTTTGATGCTGTTTCGCTCAGAGGGAGAGAATCTGTTTTAGAGCAGAAAAAAATACGACATACTTTTAATCAAAATTCTCCAGTATTTTCTACTTTGAGTTTTTTTTCTTTAAGTGTATTTTATAAATCTGGTTCAACCTGGAATCTACACAATATTAGTACATCTGTAAGATTTTCCAGTGTCATTTATCATGGGGGCTTTTCTGAGGTTCAAAGTATTTTTCACATTTTTTCCAGGCTGGAAAAAAAATCATATATTCATAGGAAATTACATACCATAAAAATTATTGTCTTTTACATGTGTTTTGGAGACGACCTCTAAACCTTTTAGTGTTCTGTCAGCAAGTAACCATGGGCTCATGGTGCCTTTAAGGGGGGGGACTTACCAATATTCCCTGAAAAGGAAAATACTCTTGTCTTGGTTCTTAAAGGGAAACATCCTCTTTTTGTAATATTGTTTGATTTATTAATAAAACAAATGAATGCAATAAAATATTCCCCAGTGTTCCTTTGAGGCAATCCTGTAATAATTGAACAAAAAGAGTTTACAATTACCACCAACATCAGCAGCACACCCACTGGATATACAAGTGCATGACTGCAAAGTAGGGATGAGTGTATTTTCACCCAGTACAGTTTTTCAGCAAACATTCTCATTTATCCTGCTAAAATTTCATCATTAGATGTATTTCAATTTGGGAACAAATACACCAATGTCTTTATTATCTGCCCCTTGCCTTTCACATACAGTAACCAATGGAATCAAGCCCTCCTCATTCCTCCAACTGTCTATCTAAATAGTCGTCTGGGCACTGTGTTAGCACAGGAGCCTTTTGTTTCTTTCTATGAAGATATAAATGCTATTGAAGAGCAAAAATAACTGTAAAGTAGTGTCCCCTTCCCATTGTCTCCAATGCATTTTGGTGTAAATTGTGGTTTTCCAACATTTTATATAAAGCAATTTAGTGAATTTGGCAAGTTATGGGCTTTCATTTCTATATTATCTTTCTTTTCATTTATTACCATTGGCACCAAATCTTATTTATATCTGTTAGGTGGGTAAAATAATGATCAGGTGGCAATTCTAATAACTATGCTTCTGTTCATATAACCAATATGGGGAGCACATTTGCACTATGCTGAGAACTGCACCCTTGCAGAACTGGGATCTTGGGTTTGAATCCGGTCTGGGCACCACCTGCAAGTAGTTTGTATGTTCTGTTTGTGCTCGGAAGGGTTTCCTATAGCTTTCCTCACACTCCAAAAACACACATGGTTAATGGGATCATTATAAAATTGACTCCTTGCAAATAGGATAGGCACAGAAAGCTCCTTTAAGGCACAGACTGATGTGAATGCTATATCTGTAAAGTGCAGCATCTTGACATGATTAAATTCATTCAGAATTCTATTGCTTCATTATACATTTTACACAGGTTCTAAGTTTTCGCTGCAGTTTACTTGCTGCTTTTAAGGTTGAAAGCCCCAAAAATGGGTGGGAGCTACAAATGTTGGTAGCTTAAAGCACAAAATGTTTCAAAATCCTTAAAAGGATACTGTCATGGGAAAAAAGGTTTTTGTCAAAATGCATCAGTTAATAGTGCTGCTCCAGCAGAATTCTGCACTGAAATCCATTTCTCAAAAGAGCAAACACATTTTTTATATTTCATTTTGAAATCTGACATGGGGATGGACATATTGTCAGTTTCCCAGCTGCCCCAGGTCATGTGACTTGTGCTCTGATAAACTTCAATCACTCTTGTGTGCTGGCACATGTCACATGACCAGGGGCAGCTGGGAAATTGACAAAATTTCTAGCCCCATGACATATTTCAAAATTGAATATAAAAAAATCTGTTTGCTCTTTTGAGAACTGGATTTCAGTGCAAAAGTCTGATGGAGTAGCACTATTAATTGATGCATTTTGAAAAAAACATGTTTTCCCATGACAGTATCCCTTTAATACAGTGATCCCCAACCAGCAGCTCATGACCAACATGTAGCTCCCAACCCCTTGGATGTTGCTCTCAGTGGCCTCAAAGTCTCCTGACTTGGAGACAAGCTTAGTTTGCATAAAAATCAGATGTACTGCCAAACAGAGCCTCCAATCAGCTGCCAGTCTACACAGGGGCTTCCAATAGCCAATTACAACCCTTATTTGCTACCACACAGGAACATTTTTCATGCTTGTGTTGCTCCCCAAATCTTTTTACATTTCTTTGTTGCTCAGGGGTGAAAAGGGTTAGACCTCTTGTATTTGTCTATATATATTTTGTGGTCACAACTTCATTGCACCCCTGCTTAGTAGTTTAAAGTGTGGTAATACTGTCAGTTTTTTTCCTGTTACAGCAGCATAGGCGAATCAATAACTGCATGAGTAAATTGTAAAGACCACCAATAGCTTTGTGGAAATATGCAGATTACATACTTTATTTGTGGGGCCCAAGGAAAGGTTTGCAAATTGATCTTTATATACAAAACTTCCATAAATTCTTAATGAATTAAAACATTTTGCCTGTTGATAAAACGCCACAGTAAATGCCACCCGAGACAAGAACTTGCTACAAATTGTGCTAGCCTTGGGACTCCAGGAATAAAAATCAATTTTCCAAGTAATCACATCTTAACAAATTAATGAATTAATGTATGTTCATATAAATACTGTATCACTAGGAACAGAGCTTCTAGCATTGCTTTCCATATGAAAAGTGTATTGGTACTACTTTATGATGAATCTTTTATGAAAAAGACGCCCCCAGTGAAATCGGTTTGTCTGTATAACTTGACACACTATAACACATATTTAGATATACAATACGGATGTTCTTCATGATCTGTAATGAAAAAATACTGTATCTATGCTACTTGTTTATTTGAATAAAGATTATTGAATAAGTTAACACATTTATTTTTAAAAAAATGTACTGAATGCTTTTTTCCCTAAGATTGTTTAATAACTTAAGATTGATGCTAAAATTACATTGTTGTTCTTTAGAAAACAACCTCTTCTCTGCTTCATAGTGAAAAGGGCCATCAATTAGCACAGGATTGCATTTTCAGCTTCATATTGTGTCAGAGATGTGTCCCCTGCAGCTATTGTCTCTGGCACTGAGGGGCTTCACTCACTGACTAAATTAGAGGCAGTCACCCTGTTGACATTGAATGAAATCCATATGGGTTATGAACGTCATATTTAGCTATGCAGTGAATGGAGTAGGTAAAGTGGAAGCAGGCTGGGATGGTAAATTCATAGGAGAGTCTAGGATACACTCTGGAACTGTGATAACCGTGGTTAGGGGTACACCAAGGGAAACACAATTGCAAACTTTGTCCATTCACTGGCGCTGCTTCACATAAAAACAAGACTTCAGTGTTTTTTCAAGAACTTTCCGTATTCCTTATTGTGAGCAAAGCACCTGCAAAAGTTATCACACACACACACCAACAAATCCTTAGATAGCTTATTTTAGTTTTATTCACGTCTGCATTTTGTGGTTCCTAAGCCACCTCTGTATGTTACGGTGCCAGATATTCAAGTATATATAATTCTAATAATCATAAATGGCATATGGTTTAAGCCTGGAATGTTTAAGCTTGACAGCTATAATCAGGAAGATATTGAAGGTTTGATGATGCTTATGATACTCTTGTTGACCCAACTACAGAGCATATTTTACTCAACTAATTCTATTACAACAACCTCCAGTGAGCCATTAGGTAACGAAAATCTTATCGTGAAATCTCTGTAGCTGACAGATACTGCGCATGTCTGTTCCTGGTGGTGGAATGTTATTGGGAGTGTAGAGTATAAAGTATTCCTGGGAATGACAATGATGGACGTTGTACAGTAAAAAAAACAGCCAGAGGGTTGCAAGTTTGACATCCACTACCAAGGTCAAATTGCAAAATAAGCAGCTCGTTCAGAATACTCTTCATTAATGTCTTGGTAAAAACAAAATATGATGGAAACCAGCTTCTCTCAAACAAAATGGAGCAAAATGAATGTGCCATTTTCCTAAATTAGTCAGTTTAATGTTAAATCTAAAAATGAAACCGGACATCTTCTGAAACAATAAACTCTGGAACAATTGTTTGTAATGCATTGTACAGGTATAGGAACGTTATCCATAAACCTGTTATACAGATATCTCCAAATTACAGAAATGCCGTCTCCCATAGACACAAGTTATTAAAAATGATTTCCCTTTTCTCTGTAATAATAAAACCGTACCTTGTACTTGATCCAAACTAACATATAATTAATCCTTATTGGAAAGAAACCCAGCCTATTGGGTTTATTTAATGTTTACATGAATTTCTAGTAGACAAATACCATATCTTTCTCAAAAGATTTGGTTAAATGTTAAGCCATTCATTTGAAGATCTATATTAGCCTGCAATTAGCAAAGCTTAATTATCTGTGAACAAGTATTTGCCAGCTTTGTTATCTAGCATCTAAACTTATATAACAGTGGTTCAGTATTGGTTTATCTAAATCCTAAGGATTTGGATGAATCTACTAAATCTTGTTAAATGTAATGTAATTTTAAATAAAATGTCCATCAGTGCTGTAATTTAGGGCACATGACTCACTGAAACTAGCGCATTATAACAAAAAATGTATCAACTGCTAGAAGTTACCTTAGAGTTCCATGACCTGTTTAAATGGAGTTGGATGCTTTCCTTTTGCCTTTATATGGTCATGAATCTCCTTGATAATACCCTTATGTTTTACAACAGGGATTACATTATTCCCTATATAAAGTCCCAGGTGTCTACAGTTAGAGGTACAAACGTAACAAATTATGGTGCTCACAAGATGATATTTAAGGTGCCATCTCGTAAGCTACAACCAGGTGGATTTCTTGTTTAATTTTTGGGATATTGACGTCCCTGCCCATCTATGCAGATAGTGACGGTGTATACAGTAGTACTACAGCAGTGTTTTATGTACTTGCTAATTTGTAAGAGTGTTTATAATGTTGGAGTTATACCACTGGCATTATGCTTGGGTGGTCCTACTTATGTAATAACTCACTTTATTCGTATATACTCTGGACCAGTGATCACCAATCAGTGGCTCATGAGCAACATGCTGTTCCCAGTTGCTCCAAAGAAGGTGCTTATTTTTGAATTATTGGCTTGGGTGGGTTTTGGATGCCTACAAATCAATGCAAAGCCAAACAGAGCCATATATGCTGCCATTTCATACAGGGGCTACCAGTCACAGCCATTATTTGGCATACCTAGGGACTATTTTCATGTTTGTGTAGGGACATGCATGTAATTGCCCTTAAGGCTTCATTCCCATCCAGTGCCTCCTTACTTTGATGCTGTGTTAAAACCCATGTAACATATTGTACCTTATTTGCATACACATTTCATTGAACCAAGGTTGATGACCACATCCTGCATTGCTGTAACAAAGTTCTTTGCAGGGGGAGGTCCTTCTCTTTGGCTTGCAACAGTTGATCTGGGCAGTATAACCATTGAGCCTGAAGTCAACATGGACCCAGAAGTGTTAGGCACTAAAGGGACAACCCATTTAATGAAGCTGGGGTACACTGACCACATGAATGAGGCGAAACCAGTGTGTAGTGTAGCTCCTGTAATAGTACCCTATAGAAAGAGTGAGACAGTAAGGCTTAGTTATAAAGAACAGCTCAAGCTCCAACTAGAACGATAGAAAGGAGTAGCTCTCCCCCAGGCTCTGCTTTGCCTGTAGTGAAGGGACCACAATACTGACAAGGGAATCAGGTTAGGTGTTATCCCTGTTCCACATGTCCTGTAGGGGATCTGGGCCACATGAGGTACTGGAACTCCTGAAAGTGATCCTCTCAACTCCTAGTGCTATTCCTTCTTTGGGGTCTTTCTTTGTTTTCTCTGCTACACCTATGAATGTACTAGTTTACTTGACTACCTCATGTGTGAGTATAATAACCCTATGGCGCTTTATGCATGAATAAAGCCTGTTCTACTGTTTTTCCCTGGCATCCAACTCTTTTACACCTTTGGCGGTAGTGAGTTGTAGTTCAACAACAGCAGCATGTGTTATTTCCATTTAGTGAAAGACCATACTGGATAAAGAGGGTCATGTGACATGCGTAGCCCATGTTCTATCACACTAGTTGGTATTTGTCTATTTTAGCCAAATAGCGGTTACACTTTTATTGCTCCCCAACTACTTTTACATTTGAATATGGTTTGCAGGTAGAGAAGGTTGGAGACCCCTGCTCTGGACCCTAGTCATTTTCTAAAATAGCTATTGGGGTCCACAAATCCATAACGTCCCACACAGATTCCTATGAAGCTAGTGTGCAACTCGAAGATCTTTGTTTGAACATAGAGATGTATCTTTCTGCCAAAAGGTATAACCAGTAATGTTATTTATGCAGCAACCTCAATGCTAACTGAAGCCCTATGGGATTGTTATGAATAGTGATGCAGCCCAGACACCTAACACACTATTCATAACAATAAAGCAATTGGTACTGTACCAATCTGTGCACAGTGTGTGTGACTAAACTTTAGTTTGTAATTCCCAATACTCCAGCTGTACATTCATCATTCCCATATGTGTAGATACTTGTTCACAATAAATTGCAGCTGTCAATTGTATGTACTTTGCTGACCATTCAGGATAATCTGAAAATCCTCCATGGAGGGAAATGTTTTAACTGGAAGATATTACTTTATTAATTGGTGTCCTTTGTTATCAGAAGGGCTATCAATTGCAATGTTTGCTATCTGGCCTCCTAATACTATATTCTATAAATATTGCTCGTCAATCATCCTCCATGTACACTTTTGAATACCTATTCCGCAGATAATCCCTCCTTTCAAATCCTTGTTTCTATATTTAGAATGTAATGGAACCCCTTATTTTTAGTGGACCCAATGAACATCTGCTCCTTCAGGCCCCATGGCAGCTTTTGGAGAGAGATGTTAGACCTGCACGTTTTTGCTTGCTGTTGTGACTTCATAAATGAATGGAAAAATCCGACAATGCCTTGTAATCAGCTTTAATTGAATTGATAGAGAAAGTGGAAGATGACCATGACAAATGTAGCTCTTTCATAAACAACAATAGTTGTTCTGCACTAAAAAATGTTTATACAGTTTCCATACCTTGATAGACATTAAAATATATTGCATTTGGTTAGTGGTAGAAGACGCTTCCCTTGAATTCCCCACCCCTTGGATACTGGCTTGTTTAGCTTCTGCCTTGCCATGTGCTTATTGTGCTACTACCTCTATTGCTTACCCATTTTGACCCACAATATGAATGGTTCTTCATTCAGCAACATAATCTGACCCCCACAGTCAGTGGTGAATCACTTGAACACCAATGTACCTATGTAAGCATCTGTGGATTCAAATTAAAAGTTTCTGTATTTTCCCATATGGATTACCTAATCCTGGTGAGGTGTGAATGGACTTCAGTCTCATTACGTTAGATATCTGACACTACTACTTTCTCTCTTTGGAGGGATAGTAAACATATTTAATGTGTGTAGACACCTATATCCCCTTGTAATGATGTAATAATGAATTAAGTGGAAGATGCTTAGGCATTGAATATAAAAACGTAATGTCCTTAGTGAAAATACAGTTAAGAATTTCTGGCACGGAGAGCACAAAAGAATTTGTCACTTCTCAGCCACTTAAACTAGTCGACTGTAGCTTTTAGACCACTGAAGAACCTCTTAGGATGCAGAGCTTTTGATCCTTGCAAGCATTTTCCTGGGAAAAAGATTTAACATATTTCCTGCTACCCCATATATTCTTTACCTTAGGGACAATTATAACATAGGCCTGCAAAATCTGACAGGGTATATTTAAAAATTCTGAAGAAAATAAATTAAATTCTAGACCCCAGAGCCTAATCATTAGCATGTGAAATGTATGTAGCAGTAATTCTGCGACCGCACAATGAACCTACAATCTGTGCTGTAATTTCTGCATTTTCTCCGAAGCAGATGATTGTGCAAATGCGGCTCAAAGGACTGCTCCAAATAAAGCTAGGAGAAGAGGCTTTCTGAAGAAAAATATGCTTTGAAGGCTGAAGCCAAAAGTGGCGCTGATGGAAATCCTACAGATTGATGTACTAATGGAGTAAAATGCACGATCTTTTTTTGTAGCTGTGCCGAGAAATAACAAGGTGCTAAGATTATCTTCTCTCTGACATCATGTCCCCTCCTTGGCTCTACACCATCATGATTTCCAATAAGAGGTATAAACGTGGCGCATCAATGCAGGAATAATGAATCAGATGTTCCTTATTAATGACATGAAATTCTGTGGGCCAAAACTAGTCATACATTTTGCATTTTCTTTCTATTCTTGTCTCTAATAATGGTGTATAGTCAAAGTGCATGATCATTCATCAAGGCTCTAATGCAACATCTGTTTCTTTGCTCTGCTCTGGTGCACAACACAAGTTTAAAAAAGTGAACATTGATGTTTTTCATTTTAGTCAGACTGTAACAGAATTAGTGTTTCTTCTATTTTAGTGATCCAGCCTGCTGCTGCATGTTACGATTACACCCCTTCACAAAGAATTCAATACAGCTTAATCCATGATGGCAAAGCTATTCTTCAACTTCTAATGGACATATAGGAATAGAAGGATGTGTCCAAATTAGGCATAAATAAAGTCATTTATAAATGTTAATTATGTAATATCAGAAGTATGCAGCATCAGTTGGCACAAGATTAGTCAGTTATAAGTTTAAGCGAGTTTGTAGGGGGAAGATGTCAATCAGAGGCAGTACCATAAACTAAACACTGCTCTGTAACCTCTTGGAATACAGAGCTGTCAGGCGCCACTGTGTTCCAAGAAGCTACAGCCTTTCATGGTGTTCAATGTAAACCCCTCAGGTCTGCAAGAACGAAAGGGTTTCCTCCAGATTATTTGGGTTTTCGAATGCTGCAGAACAGAAGGAGCTAAAGACTATGCTTATTCTCTCACTGGGAGCATTCATCCACATTTCATCTTGCTCCAAATAAATATTTCCTTTCATACTCATAATATTCATAATTTAAGAAACAACTGTATTTCAGTATTCACTGGCTCTGCTCTGTGTGATACAATAGATTTTGGTATCTCCTCTGCTGATAAACTGGAACTCCACCTCTGGATTTGTAGACAGCACCAATCACAAATTTCTTTCCATAAAATGCCTTTATTGAGACATGGGCTCTGACCCAGAACAGTGGCAACGTTTCAGACTACCATTGGACTTTTTTCAAGCCCCCAAGACAGCCCCTGTGCTGGACCTCCACCCAAATCATGAAGACAAAAATATATAATGAACGCGTGAGTCTAAGCAAAATTCCAGTTTGTTAATTAAACAATTTTTTTTTTGTGGATTTAGTTATTTGTAAATGTTATTGCTATTGAAAAACAATCTCTGCCCCTGAAATGACCTACCAGATACTCTTTTCCAACAGCGTAACTACAGAGGAAACAGACCCTGTGGTTTCATGGGGGGGGGCAGGAGTGTAAAGGGAGATCCTAATTAATTAGCAAGTTTAACATATCTTGGTAGAATAGGCCAACTTATCAATATTGTGGGTCTCTAAATTGAATTTGCTGTGGGGCCCAGTAATGTCTAGTTATTCCACTGTTCTTTTTAATAGAAATTACATTTAATTATATGGTACATTTTTTGCATAATACAATGAAATATAATTATATAATAATCTAAATAAGCAGTTTTCCAATGTATGTTAATAAAACAGTTTCAAGATATTACAACTATTTGTAAATACAATTAAAAACAGTTTCATGTATGCATTTCTGTTCTCTGGTTCTGAATCTTGAAACAATATATTAGAAGTCAGTCTTCCTCCAGGTGTATCAATCAGATATCACTCTTTTAAAAGTCAGAGCCTGTAGTGCACAGAATAGAAAGAGTCAGATAGATGCTGACTTTAATAGCAAATATATTTATAACTTCAATACCATTGAAAATGGTTGACAAATGTAGATTAGAAAGTTGCTTGTAATTAAATTTTCTATCATTATGCAAAAATAGTTTATGGCTGGAGGACCCAATTAACAAATATTGGAAACCTGCTTAGAATAACATTTACTTTCATCATGTAAAATGTAATTTGTAAAATGATTTGGGTGGAGTTACCCTTTAACTGTCCTTTGAAAGTTCTTAGTTTTCTCTGAAGTAGTTGATCATGCAAGTGTTTCTTAACTGCTACAAGTCAAGCTGCAAGAAGAAGCTTTGTCATGAAAAGAAAATTATTCTTTGTAGGCTAAAATCAAGGCCATTGTATCTGTTGTCTTTTCCTATGTGGTCAGCCCCACAGCTTGAGATTCATTGTCTGGAAACAAATAATTCTGCCTTATTCATGTCTCTGGGATAATAATCTTGGAGAGCATTGTTAATATAGAATTTCAATTGTATGCTTTTGTGAGTAGGTATATCAAGCATATAGCTTAATTTGTGTTTTGTTGTTGAGGTTTGTATCTGGTTTATTATGCAATCATTTTTGTTATTTGTATTATATTCCCAAATTCTATGTAGCACTGAGGGAGACTATCTCTAATACAATATGTAACTCCACAAGGGGTTTTTATCTCAACACTATACTGGATTGAAAAATGATTATTAGACTATTTAGTATGACATGTGCTTGCCACCTTTGGTTGGTGAAAAGTCCGGACAGGGGACACAGGACGTGTGAGGTCATGGGTGGAGTGACATCATTGGAGGAGCTATTTGATTGCCTATATTGTATGTCAATCAGGATCCTATCTGGGTTTCAGACTTATGTAATTTCACACAGGCAGTTTTGAGCCGTACAGTCTGTGTAAAGGCTAGTCAGGTGGAGTCAGGTGGCAGCCTTATGAAAGATTTATGACATGATTATGAAGTAATTTACATATCCGAAAAGTGATTGCAACAAGCGGAACAACAACCATTCTATACTTTTTAATGATAATTTGGTTGCTATGAGGCATAGTATTAATGGGGTATGTGTTTTCCATGACTCAACAGGTAGTTTGGTTACTCCTTCTTATAATGATTTAAGAAAAACAGGTAACTAATGGTTTATTGATCAAAGTAAAGTTTAAATTATGTTTTAAAATTGGAACTTTATAAGAGAGAACCCAATTCCTGAGAATGTCACCTTCACAGGTGATACTGACACTAAAAAAACTACTCTTCAAAATATAAATGTACCTTATAAGTTACCTATAGTTCATTATAACCAAAAAAGGTGTTTCGAATTGCACTTGGTAGGTAACATATAATAAATTTTATTCAAAAAAAGATGTTCATTTCAGTTGATCACCATTTACCAATCCATTAATTATTTAATAATTTATAACATCAAATATTACATTTTATACGTATCAAGTTCATCTAATACTCCATATAAACCATTAACTTAATTAAACACCCAATAAAATGAATTAGAGTTGAAGTTAATCCATAGTCCGTTATAAACAATTCCTGTTAAAAATGAGGTTAAATGGCCGCAATGTTCTTAACATCCATTGTCCTAATTGGTTTCCTGGTTAATAACGATGAATCCACAATTACAGGTACAGATACACTCTGCCAAAATAGAGTTCTGAATATTGCCAGAAATTAAAGGGCTGCTAGATTATCAAGGTAGTGCATGCACATTTAACAGTCCTTTTAAATTGCACTCGCTTTGAATTAATGGAGCCACTATAAAGAGTATATATACTGGCTGGCTGGTTACCTCTCTAGGTTCCCAAGGCAACATATCCGCACACTGGGCGTTCCTTTTACTTGCGCTCACCTCCAATCAATGGGGCAACAAAAGTAAACCACAATGCCTTATAGAGGAACATAGGGAATCAGTTAGGCAATGTTTAAACAAATAATTATATGGCAATTGTATAAATAACGTACAAAGACTGTTATGATAGGTGTTAAAAAAAAAAAATATTTAATTTCTGGTGAGTATCTCTTTAAAATTAAATGATGACTTAGGCAAAGTGTTGATTCTGTTGTTTCCAAGAATTGGTTCAATTCCTTATTTGGAAATACAGTACCTGTAGTTGGTTAGTATTTTCATAATGTCAGGGTCATGGGTTTCCCACCAACCCCCTTGGAACTAGGCTTGAATTAATTTAAAGTGGCTGTTTTAGCTATCAGTTCTTCACTAAATAGTGGCAATTCCTAAGCACAGTAGGGAGAGAAATTTCCTTTAGTATTACAGGGCTTCTGTGCCTTTTTAAAGGTATATAGCTCCCAGTGATAAATTGGGCATATTTTTTCCTTTCAAGAAGAATGTAACTTACTAAGATAGAAGCAGCGCCTGTAAAGGTGAGGAATGTTGGCTCGCTGCACAAAATAAAGACCTGTTTTTCAAATCATCAATCATGCAATCTGGAGTAATGGTCCCAAAGAGACGCATAGGCTTGTGTAAGAGATTCTATACCTTCCACATCTCTGCAGGCTTAACTGCACAGCTATCCCGGTGCTTTTGTATAAATTATTTATCAGCATATCTGATGACATTTGTATGTGTAAGCATGTGCCAAGGCTCTAAGCACTTGTGAACCTTCTAGCCACTGTTCATACTGTAAATGACTCTACAGGGGCTGTTAGGAAACTGCAGATAACACAAAAAATATTTTTTTTAACTTTAGAATAGATGCAGTTACTTTCTAAATGTGACTCTGTGGAAAAACCATTCTGTACTGTATACGCATGGCTATTACAATTCGCTTTAGGGATGATCTGTGGCTGCCTTTTTATATATAAGCTGTGTAGTGAAGTGTGTATCCGACATGATTAGAAAGCCGTGTTTAGTCTAAATCAAGAGAAATGAGGGCTATTACATTTCTTATACAACCTCATCTTGCAGATCCATACTCTGGCTGCCGTGTAGCCACCATGCATTCAGTTGTGTAACAAAAAGAACTGGTTTCTCTTTTGCTCCTGGAGAAAAATATGACTATGAAGATTCTCATTCATCCAGGTCATGGTATATTTATCAAAAGTAACTCAAAGCAACGTCTTCATTAAAATATCTCAGCAAGTCAAGTTGCTTTGAGTTACTTTTGATAAATATACCATGACCTGGATGAATGAGAATCTTCATAGTCATATTGCTATTCATTTTGGAGAGATTACTCTAAAGCTGGTTCAGGAATATGAAAGAACAGCAAGAAAACTGGCAAACTATCAAAACCATCTATGATTTAATCTCATATGCCGACATCAGGGAATCACCCCTTGTAGCATACGCCTGGGTTCCACCATAAAAGTTCACAGAGCCACCAAGATTTTACAAAAAGCCCAAAAACATCTACTGAATGAAAAAGTTAACTCAAAGGTGAACAACCCCTTTAAACAAACTGTGTGGGCTAATTACTCACACTGGCTGCCCCAGTCATTGTCTTACATGTATTTACTCTATCTGACATTCCATTATTTCATGGAAAACCAGGCCAAACCTCATATATGTCAAATTTCTATCATTTACGGCATATTTATATGGAGCAATGTATTTTGAAAAGCCATTATCAGCCCCATATATTGACAATAATACAGTATGGTTGTATCAGATACTGAAAAGGCAAATGAGCTAAATCAGTTCTTTTCTTCAGAGTATAGAGGCTCACTTCATAGCTGCACTAATGAGACAGCTCAATCTAGGTAGTGACTCAGGATATGATTCATAAAGCTTTAATAAAAATTAATGTAAACAAGGCTCCAGGACCTGATGGCATACACCCATGGGTTCTTAGAGAGCTTAGTTCAGTTTTAGACCAGCCGCTATTTCTGATTTTCTCCGATTCGCTTTCATCTGGTATAGTGCCTATGGATTGGAGGACAGCTGATGTCATCACAATATTTAAAAAGGCATTACAATCTTAGCCTGGCAATTATAGGCCAGTAAGTTTGACATCTGTGGTGGGCAAATTATTTGAAGGCTTGTTAAGGGATCATATTCAAAATTTTGTCCTAGTGAATGGCATTATGAGCAGCAATCAGCATGGCTTTATGAAAGATAGGTCACATCAGACACATTTGATTGCTTTTTATGATGCGGTAAGTAAGATGTTGGATAGTGGAGGGGGGGGTAGATGTGATCTATTTGGATATTGCCAAAGCGTTTGATAACGTGCCCCACAAACGACTGCTTTCTAAACTAAGGTCTGTTGGGCTAATGAAGTAATTTGCACATGGATAGGAAACTGGCTATAGGATCAGGTACAGAGGGTGGTTGTTAATGGTACATTCTCTACTTGGAGTAAGGTTCTTGGTGGGGTCCCTCAGGGCTTGTTATTGGGTCCACTTTTATTGTTGATTAATGGTATTGTAAGTAATGTATCAGTGTTTGCAGATGACACAAAACTATCCAGCACAATTAATTCCATCCAGGATGTGGCATCCTTGCTACGACAGGATCTTGACAAACTGGCAATCTGGGCAGCTAAGTGGCAAATGAGATTCAATGTTGATAAATGTAAAGTCATGCACCTGGGATGTAAATATATTCAAGCCACTTATACCTTTAATGGGACTGCACTAGGCAAATCTATTATGGAAAAGGACCTTTGAGTCCTTGTAGATGATAAACTTGGCTGTAGCAAGCAGTGCCAGTCAGCAGCAACAAGGGCAAATAAGGTTTTGAGCTGTATTAAAAGGGGCATAGAGTCACGGGAGGAGGGGGTCATTCTTCCACTTTATAGACTATGCCGTACAGTTTTGGTCTCATCACTCAAACAGGACATTATTGTATTAGAGAGGGTACAGAGAAGGGCAACTAAGCTGGTAAAAGTTATGGAAAATCTTAGCTATGAGGAAAGACTGGCCAAATTTATAAAAAATATGGCACATCTAGGGCGCATTGGGCAGGCAGAGTAAGGCACACACAGGGAGCATGGAGCAAGCAGAGTATGGCACACACACAGAGAGCATAGGGCAGGCAGAGAAAGGCACACACAGGGAGATGCCCTACATACAGTGACAAAGTGCTAGCGCCCCTTTATATGAGGTGTGAACAGATGAATAATGTGGCCAGTTTCAGTCTGGGTTTGAAGTGTGAAAAGTACAGGGCTTTAGGGTTGTGAATAATAAAGGAGTTACATGTTTGAACAATGCATAGTGGATTACAAGTGTGAACAATGCAGGGGACAGTTAATCTCTGTAGTGATACATTTTAAATCTTACACATGGTAAGCAGACACAGCAGGCAGACTCTCATGTGGGTGCCACACAAGGGGGGTCAACAATTGGACAGCATATTTTGAGAATAGGGACTTCAGTGCGTGTATTTGTTAATGCATCTGCATGGGAACAACACACAAAAGAGTCAGGCATCTATAAAAAAAATTTCATCTTGCTGTGCTAAAAACCATGCCAGTTCCTAAGTAAATATTAGTGAAAGTGGATTCTGTTTTTGGAAAGAATCTAGGAACTGTGTTTTATACTGCTGTACAACAATGATGTTACTTTCTTCTGTGTACACTTTAGAAATAAAGTGAGTTTTATTTCCTGCTGAATCGTGTACAGACTGACTGACGTGAGAGCAAATTATTTTGACAGTTGTGTTCCAGTCACCAGAAAGTTATCCATTCCATTTGATTCTTGGCAAATAACTCTAGCCATACACAGTCTGAGCTGAGGGAACTGCAATTTATGCCTGTGGGTAAAAAGACAAATTATTTATTATGATGCTTGCAAGCCATTTATATCCTGTTCTAGAGTCCTATTATTTTATTAATGAGTAATGAAAGTGGGAATAATAGCAAATAAACTTCCATTTTCTGCAGGCATACAGATGCAGTCACTTGGATTTGTAAATTAATTGCGTTGTGACTTAACTCATCTAACCCATTTATCCCACTTAGCACAGAATATTGTGTCACAGCATCCCATCCAATTAAAGAGTTCACCATTGAAAACAATGGTGCTTTGGTATGCTAATGAAAAGGTTAAATGCATTAAATGAGTTAAGATAACTTTAGATAACACAGTTTCTTCAATTAACCCTGAGTCACGACACATTTAGCTTACAAAACCCAGTGACTGCATCTGTATGGTTTTCTTTTTTCCTAGTATGTGGTTAGATCCTCAAGTGCAATGCAAAGAGAGGGTTTAATATATTAGGTTCACTGTCTCAATAAGGATGATTCTTACCACCCCCCATGATTTAATATAAGATTTTGGTGTCCCCAAAAATCCTAATTATTTGCTATAGTGCTACTAATTAATCCAAAACCAGGAGGAATATTAGTGACCAAGTTTGCGCTCACCACACTAAATAGATTAGGGTGCTGGAATTATCCATATGCAAGGTATAGTAAAGAAACCTCCTCTAATCTATTTATAGGCACATATAATCTAAATATAGGTACAAGCCTATATTTAAGTATTAAAGGTTTTTTTTTACTATACCTTGGAATATGAATAGTGCTACTAATTGTATACAGCATTATACAGATAACTTCTGACACAGGGAGACTATCCCCTTAGAATCAGTTTGGTCCATTTAACTGCCACACAGATCACTTCCTATTGACATCAGTTGAATGCACCGCTACCTATTGTATGTGGAGGCTTATCAGCTAAACTAGACTTTGGCTTGTATTATTGGTAAGTGCCCTCCAAATGCGTAGCAGCAGTGGCATAACTAGATATTACTCGGCCCCACAACAAATTATTTTTCAAGCTCCCAAATTGTCTAGAGCATATCTCCCAACATTTTGGAAATAGAAAGAGGGACAAAAAAATTTGGCAGAGCATGGTGAACATTTTTGACCATGCCCATTTTTGTGACCACACATCTAATTACCATGTTCATTTTACAAACTTTGGTAGGTTATGAAAGTTTGAACACATTTCTGTGGTTTTTATGTTATTACAGTTTTGCTAATCAAGGTGAATTGCCTTTTACATTGCAAATCACAGGTTTCCCAAGAGACCTGCTTATCATAAATAGTGACAATTGGTTCTTTGCTTATCTTAAATTGTTACAAAAGTATCCAAGTGCACCTGGCACATATTCTGGGGTCTCTGTCAAAAGCCAATTAATTTAGAAATGTTGTGTCCTTTTCTGGCTGTTCAGTGCAGGAGATCAAAGAGAAAGTTGTGACATTTCAGTAACAATCCAGGACTGTGGGTTGAGCTTTCAAAATTTGGACTATTCCGTGAAAATGAGTTGGGAGGTATAGTCTAGAAGTTGACCTATTTAATAATTATTGCAATTGTAAATGAATTAGGGCCCAATAATTACCAGAATGTCAGCAGTTTACAGGAGTTGCAATAGAATGGTATATATAGCAGAATACAGATGAGCAGAATTTAAGCAGTATACAGGAGTTGAAATAGAGTGGTGTATATAGAAATATACAGATGAGCAGAATTACCATAGGCGTGAGAAGAGATAGGCATTAGTTCCAAGGAACTGCCTTATTGAACTGCACGTTCTTAGAACTTGTGAAATATTTGCCCCTAATTCTATTAGCTCTAAAAATAGGGGATGTAAAGGCAAAAAAATAAAATACAATTTTTACTTTCTTTAATGAAAAACAAATCTATCTCCAAAATACTTTAGTTAAAAAATGTCTACCGTTTTTTTAATAAACCTGACTGTATGCAGTGAAATTCCCCCTTTCATTTTACTTACTCTGACAGCTGCAGATAGAAAAAGTCAGACGGTCCCTAAGTGCTCTACAGGGAAACAATCATACAGATGCAGTCACTTGGATTTGTAAGTTAAATGCGTCGTGACTCAGGGCTAATTGAAGAAACTGTGTTATCTAAAGTTATCTTAACTCATTTAATGCATTTAACCTTTTCATTAGCATACCAAAGCTCCATTGTTTTCAATGGTGAACTCTTTAATTGGATGGGATGCTGTGACACAATATTCTGTGCTAAGTGGGATAAATTTAACTTACAAATCCAAGTGACTGCATCTGTACTTTCAAACGGCAGGGGTGAGCCCCCCACCTTACTTTCCAGAACTCAAGCCGTTTTGTTTGTTTCCCTGTAGAGTAGCTGCCAACTGTGTAGATTTGTATCCACAGACCCAGTGCAGTCTGTATATTCTGATTATTTATCAGTCTTGCTGTATCAACTTCTATGGTAGATATTATTTGACTTGTGCTGTTTAGACCATTTATGATGATCCCTAAACTTAACCTCCCAAATGAAGCCCAGACCACACTGAGCATGTGCATAGTCTTGGTACTGCAAAGATGTATAACAAAGTTATAAGATGACAGCCCCCTTTGCCAACTTTGAAAGCATAAACCATTTGTTTAATTGGGCATCTGATGCAGTCAGTTAGTGTTTATATTCAGTATACAAAATACAGCATTTCTAACATTATTCTACTTTTACTTTAGTTGCCCTTTAAAAAAAAAATAAAAAAATAATAATAATAAAATAGGGCCTCTAAAGAAATAGGGCTCCAAAAGAATTAAAATATTTGGGCTACGACATGAAAACAGTGCAACAATAATTCCCATAAACATTTAAGTATTTAAAGCATTTACAAAGCCGCCTCTGGTGATGTTCTTCACTTGTCCATATCAGTTTCTAGGAAATAGTTTCCTGAAAGTAACAATTCTTTTGAAATGCTGCTTGGTGTCTAGAGGTCAAGATTTAATAGCTATGCTCTAGATGAGCCAAGCCTTCGGTAAAATTGAATTTTGATAGCTGATGTGATGTCACAGAATCTCTGAGGCGTAGTAAGTGATAAGGGGAGACCTGACATCAAAGGTATTCTTTCAGGAATCTGTCAGGGCATATGACCAATGCACACTATAGCCTTTTCATTACTCTTCTTCCTATGCATGTTCAATAACAAATACTGGCATTGGATATTTTGCAGGAGAGCCCTATTGATCGCTATATTGAGGTTTATATGGAAGCCATGATTCATGTCATAAGGTAACAAACTTGAATCAAATGTGACCTCCATTATGGACTATTAGGAAATATGGTTTATACTATTTTATCAAACAATGACCTCTTAGACACAGTAGATGAACAGGTTCTTGACTGGACATCTCTGAATTGCACGGATTTGTTTTCCCCTCCTTACTTTGGGGACCCACCCTCCCTCCTAAGTTTGGAGCCTTCTGATCTCTACCTCTGAATGAAGCTTGAAACTAGTGAATATCTAGCACATCCCAGACACATTTTTCAAATATAAACCTTGATTCCTATGATAAATTGATTGCGTATAACGTCCTTAACTCGGTCATCTTCCAATAGATTTATGAACATTACACATAACTGTCTGTTCTACCATCTAACTGAGAGACAGGGCTAAGAATTTCTGTCTGGGAACTACTATCTGTATAGAAGTTGATCAGTTGGCAGAAGGTTGAATATGTGCAATGGCATTTTTTTTAATTGAGAGCATACTGTAGGTCATTGCACAACATTTAGTTTAAATGAAAAGGGAATTATTTATTACTTATAAGTCAATATCAAACAAAGTTTTAGCCAACACACTGTCCCTATCTTATTGAACTTACAATCAAAATTTAGTGCCAGAGGGTATATAGTAGTAAGGGCATATACATTTAGTACTTACCGATGTTTACTGTTGCTCAGCTTTGGAGGAAACATAACGCATATCACGATAAACCATGAGCAAGTGTTAAGTATAGGGCTCCCTTGCTCACTGTGACCACTGATGCTCCTGCCTAGAGAGATATGGGGTACAAGGTAGGGGTGTTGCAGAGGCACCCTACTCTGGCTCAAGTGATGCCCTTATCTACACTACTCAGGCAGTGCTGTATACTGGAAAAGAGGAAGCGGTTTGCTTTCCATTCTGGTAGCATAAAGGTTTGCACTGTTGGCAATTGGCACTTGCTAATGGGAACAAAATGCAAAAAAAAAACATGGTGCTTTGCCCCTTTTTCTTGTATTTTGTAACTTCAAATCCCATTTATCACCAATGCTACATCCAACAAATGCCTGAAACATTATACTGCAGCAAGTATCACCTGCAGCATGTGGAAGTCAGAGTTCACATATACGTTATTTTGCCATAGGCTGTGTGGTTGTCATTAGTTAGAATAAAAAACATTTTCCCCAAGAGGACAATGGTGATGAAGACAACTTGGCACATTTGCAAAGGCATAGTGTAGTATTGTAGCCATGTCTGTGTTGGTTTTGTTTTCCTCTGGGTAAACTGTAATGAAATATTATTCAATATATTCCTGGCCTGCTATCCAAATAAAGTTAGATGTCTTTTCCATTCATCGCTAAATATATCAAGTCATTTGAAATTGAGCTACCCACTGTTTTAATCAGTGTTTTGGCCCCTTTAGGACCAGCCAATTATTGTATAATACCCTGCATTCCTGTGTGGCAAAGCTGCGGGGAGGCATGTATGTTTGTCCTTGGGTTGGTTTACATATAATAATACATCACTTGCTTAACAGTTGAGAAGTGGCTTTAACCAACCATTGTGTCATTCTGTGGTTTAAGATACTGGACAACACAGTAATAGTCTGGTTTATTACTCCTAACTGCAGTAATTTTTTGGGATTATAATCAATTGTATATTGTAAAGGAGGTCCCAAGGGCCAACTTTAATGACTTCACCAGTTTTAACAGGGGCTTTTAGACAATCACACTTTGTACTGCCGTGTTAGCTACATCCTCATTTCCTCTTGGATTTCATATCCTGGACCCCTGTTGGCTTATACAACAGCGTAGGTAATACTATCTGTCCATAATGATGGCAGCGCAAGCACTGGCTTTTGTTATTGATTTTTTTCCCTTGTTTGTGTGCATTCAGAGTAACAAGTAATATGCCAAAGCAGAATTTTAGTGGAAAAGAAATGAATGTAGGAAAAAAATTACAGCTAGACGGCATAAAAGCTACTCATGTTAAAAAGATTGATGAAGTATATTGCTATTGTTTATGCTATTCTTCATTCTGCACAGTGGAAACTATTTTTGAAACAGTTATGAATTCATCACAGTAAAAGGCTTTAATGTTTAGGACAGTTCAGTCTCGGCGCCTGAAAGGGGTAATTTACCTAGAATGTAACTTTAAGAATAGTGAAGGCAGTGTATGTATATATATATATATATATATATATATATATATATATATATATATATAAATAAAATATATTATATTTATATATTAAATTAAGTACCTGTATATATATTTATTTTAAGTTGATCTGCAGCTCTCCAGTTTGAGATATAAATGGTTTTTCTGACTGCCACAACTTACATTCTCTAGTTTCTCATTTGTGTCCCAACTTTTAGATTGTAAGCTCTCACATCTTGCTCCATCGTTTGTGATTGGTTTGTTGCTGCCATACTGCTTGCTGTCTCCCCAGTTTGTTGTACAGATCTGTGGAATATTTTGATGTTTTATGCTAACCATAGTAATAACCACAGTACCCAAAATATGTCTTTTGCATGTCAGTCAATCACCTTTCATTGAATGCAACATTTGTTGGCAGTGCAGCACAAGCAAAGGCACAAAGAGCACACTCACTAGCAGTTCATGTACACAAACACTTCCTTCCTTCATACAGCAACAGAACACATGGTATTTTATTGTCAAGCAAGAGAGACTTTCTGCATTCAGTGGGATAAAGCTTTATGCAAAATTCAGTTCAAGTGGAACCGGGCAGTGTAAGGGCAAATGTGTACATAAATGCCATTCTTACAGTTCTATTTCCCTATTATTCTTATCAGGAGGAATATCTGGATTTTAAAGGAGAATTCAACCCTACATTTAAAAAAAAAAATAAAAAAAAACAAAAACCGTACCTTCATCCCCACCAAGACCCCCTCCCTCCTCCCCCCAGCCTAAGTGATACCCCGGCAAATGCCCCTAAGTCCATAACTACTCCTCCGTGCACACTCCGTGGACTTCACGGGTGCTATCTTCAGCCACTTCGGTAATCTTTGGAATGAGACTGCGTTTTGGTGCATGCGCAGTTGGGGCAATCTTTCGCTTCCCAGCAACTGTGCATGTGTGAAAATCACAAAAATTACCGAAGTGCCAGTCTCATTCGAAGATTACAGAAGCAGCTGAAGATGACACCCGTGAAGTCCAATTCCAGAATCTGCATGGAGGGGTAAGTATGGACTTAGGGGCACTTGCCCGGGGTATCACTTAGGTTAGGGGAGATGGGATGGGGGTAGGGGCTTTTTAAATGTAGGGGTAAATTCTCCTTTAAGGGGCAGATTTATGAAAGTTCGAATTTGTGGGTGAAAACAAACACGAATGAGCAAAAAAGAACTTGTGCAACTTTACTAGCTAACTTATTTAAGAAAAAATCGCAACAAAATATTCTCAATTTTTTCGTAGAAAAAAAATCCCAGTAGTATCCCAACGAGAATCTAATTGTCCCATTCATTTTCAATGAGGCTGAACTTCTGAAATGTTTTAATAACCCAGGAAAATAAATAAATAAATAAATGAATTAATTAATTAATAAAGTTGTTAGAGAACATTCCCACTGACTTCTATACAACCTTGCCAGTTTTTACTTGACAAGTCTGGTGATTTTTTTGTGCTTTTTATTCTTTAATAATTGGCGACTATTTGAGGTTACAGAATATTCTTCGGTATATTTGTTCTCGTGTTTTTTCTCAAATCGTGAAACAAACCTATTTTTGTAAATCATCCTCTAAATGTCACAGACAATGACAAAGAGTATTGGCTGATATGTCTCATACACGTCTAACAATGCTTTTTAAAACCACTGTAAACAGAAAATACTTAATGGGTTGAATCATATTTAAAGCATATAAGCTAAAACGACAATGGGGGCTCAATGACTGCTTAAACTGTACCAGTGCAATTAACTATAGCAAACAATTGAACCTAACTTGTAGGGGACTGCTCATATTTCCATTTGCTTACCACTCAAACTAATAAAACTTTGCTTATGGCATACTTTTGCAATTTGAGTCTGTTAGCGTTCTGGAAAACCGGTACCATACCTATACTTAGTGCACCCATGATGGCTGCCTTACACTAGAGTACCATGTGACACTATTTCGGTTATTTTGGTTTAATGATTTTGCTCTGTTCCTATATAATATACATATGTGTGTGTATGTAATCACAATTTAAATATACATTAAAGATTTTAGTATTAGTGCCCTTTTATCTATGAACAAATCACAGTATATTAAACTGTATGCATGGCATGCAGAAAGTAGTATTACCATTTCAAGGAGTTTATTTCTTAATGAATATCATGCCTAGAAGCCTGTAGTCTGGAATGTACTCCTGTGATGTGAGACTCCGGCAAAAGTCACTCAGGTCATATGGGCAATACTTCCAGTATTGTGTCTGTGGAAAAAATATCCAAGTATCCAAGAATAAGATTGGAGGCAATGGAACATTCCTCACTTTTTTACACAGATCATCTTGTATTAAAATTAATTATTACTTCACACCTTCTTCACGCAAATACTGTTTTAGCAAACAGTAAAATCTGATATTCTTAATTAATTGGTTTTATGTTTGGCAGCATCATCTCTGGAAAAAAAAACTCAGGTCTGCAAAGCTTCAGAAAATTTCTGCCTACAGACTAAAATATTAGATGGCTTGTCATATTATGTATAGTAGATAATTTGTCTTCTCTACTGAGAGTCCATAATTATCATATCTGCTTGGAGTCAATCATTCCTTTTCATGCATCAAATTACATGCAATGTGCAATACTGTGCATCTTATTTCACTTATATTTACTGAAAATTAGCATGACAAGGGGACTCTCAGTTGACCCCACAGCCATCCCACTGAACCCATTGTTACATACAGTAATGAAACACCAGGAGCCAGAAATGGGGTGAAATGGGGTAAAATGGCCACAGCATTATTCACATCTATTTGCAAAGCCAGAATTACATAAGAGACTGGTATTATACTCTACTGTTAAATCCACCTCTGAGTAGTAGGCTGCCTCTACCTACAAAGAGGATGGCCCCAAACTCTGCTACCAGCAGGAGCTGCATCTTCCACCATGAGAGAAGTTCAGCAGCCCTGCTACTGCTCCTGAATCTGAAGTGTGTCGATCATAGGAAATCCAAGCAGGCTGTCACCTAGCACAAGCAGTAGTAGAGTCGGTATCAATCAACCCACTGTACAGTCACAAGAGAGAACCTCCTTTCTCCCTCTTCTAAATTTACCTGTGCAGTACTCTGGCAAGGTCCTAGCGCTGATGTGACAAATAAAACTTGAAATACATTATCATATATACAGTACCAGGTTTTGATCCAGAGGAAGGCAAAAACCCAGCCTGAAGCTAATGCCAATTATGCCTCAAGAGGGAAAAAAATCCTACTTGACCCAAATGGTGATCGGAAATATTTCCTAGACCAAGCAGTCGGAATCAACACGAATGAATACAATGCTGACTCTCACATTTATACTGTATAAAAATACAGAAGCAACAATATGACTGTGCATACAGGAAAATATCCATATTTAGTTATTCAGGAAAACATCCAAAGTCAGTTATTAATATACTATGAGAACACAAAAAAGAAAAATGCCTGACATTTTTGCAAAAGGCATGCAGACAATTACAATTGGATCCCCAACAACTTTGTGCTACAAAGATGCTGTCCACTGGTTTCAAACGAAGAAACCAGTGGGTTACCAATTATACAACCCTGAACTATGATACTGATAGAATAGAAGCCTTAGCTTGTTATTCACATGCATCATATATGATTTATAGCAGTGAGGCAAGTAAAACAAACTGGAAATGTCTTTATATTAAATTATATGCAGTCATGTGCGTAATACTGTGTGTGTATACAATACTGTATGTGGTAATGTGTTCTATGTCTATAGTAACTTTTATAATATACCAAGAAACGAGTTAGGGTTAAAAGGTGTGGCCATGGGTTTATCGGCTGTATATAGGCTGTTTTGACAAATTATTAACTAGGTAGTGAGTGCTTATTTACAAAGCTCAAAATGCACAGTGCAAATGCAACCCACCAAAATCACAATATTTCAAGAGAAAATATTATTGTACATTCTTCCATAAAGTTTAGGCATAATTACTTTGCTAACAAAACAGCTTTAACAGTTTTACATGAACCTTTAGAATGATGTATGAAAGTGATATTCTCAGACAAATTACATTTTTTATTATTTGAGGTTTTAGAATTAACAATCGTGGATTGATTTGAATGAGAGAGAGAGGAATATAAATAGGAGAGGGCTTGAACAGAAACATTATTAAAAAGTAGCAACAACAATACATTTGTAGCCTGAATTTGTCTTTTAGATAAGGTCAGTAACCCCCATTTGAAGAAGTAAGAGAAGTCAAAAACTATGAAAAAGAAAAAACGAAGCCCAATTGAAATGTTGCTTAGAATTAGCCATTCTATTAATACTAAAAGCTAACAAAAACTGCTTGAAATTTTACATATCAACAACTGTGCCTTGTTTCACAGAGGAAATTAGGGGCTATTTTTACTATTTCATCTGTACTAGATTGTATTTCCTTTACTCTGCCATTGCAGATAAAGTTGCTGTACCGTGTTAGCCAGTAAAAATGTTATTGGGCAACCCTTTTGAAATAAAAAATAACAAAATGGTATAAAGGTGATACCTTTATTGGCTAACTAATATAATCATAGCAAGCTTTCAGAACATTTTAGTTCCTTTTTCAAGCTGATTACAATGAAGCTGTGGAGTTCTCTGGTATATATACAACATTTAGCTCATAGATCAAATGACCAACAAAAAGGAATATCAAACTGTGTGTGAGGTGTCAAAGTCATTTACGAGGGGATCTGCAAGAGATAGACAGATAAGGTACAAGATAATGTGGGTCAACTAGATTGTAAATCAGGGCTGAATTATTGGAGTGTAGAATCAAAGGAATTCCAAATGATCTCTTAGTCCATATCCAGACATGTTGGTATTTCTGGCCTGGTGCAATCCTTTGTTAGTCCACATAATTAGACATAAATCCAAGTCCCAGGTTTAGTCCCTTCTCCAGAGAATTGAAGGTTTCCATTAATTTGTATTCCCATACTTTTCGATCATTATCTGTTTTAAAATTCCCCTTAAGAACCAAAATTCCTAAATCCTTTATGGAGTGATTAGGGCCATTGAAATGTTTTCCTATGGGTGTGTCCAGTTTTTTATTGGTTACAGTGAATCGGTGGTGTGTATTTCTCTTTCTCAGACTTTGTCCAGTCTCTCCTATATACAGTCCCCCTGTTTTGCATTTAGTACATTGTATTAAGTACACCTCATTGTAATCAGCTTGAAAAAGGAACTAAAATGTTCTGAAAGCTTGCTATGATTATATTAGTTAGCCAATAAAGGTATCACCTTTATACCATTTTGTTATTTTTTATTTCAAAAGCTTTACTCTGCCAGAAGCTTTTTTTTCTCTATCTTGGATGAAATAATTTCTTTGTTACAATGTGTATTATGAAGATGGACCCATTCAGGAAAAAAATTTGAAAAATAGAATTTTAATAGATTTATATTTAAATTTATAATTGAGAAGGATGCAGCGTTGCCCTATATACAAATGTGAGGGGAGAATCTAGATAGTCAGGAAGACTTTCGTTTAATGGGGCAGTAAAACCATTTGTATGAAACCAGATGGGTTATGGAGCTCTTCAAGTTCTTGCATTTCAAATCTTTTGCTCGTGCAGCTGATGGAAAAGATTTGTCTCCTGTGGTACAATAAGTGACAATGCACTCATTATTATTTATTAGATGTATTTAAATGGAAACATACTTCTGACTGAAAGAACAGCAATCTAGTTTCCACCAGATGAAATAGCATAAAAAGGTGTTGCTGTCTCTTAATCTGGAGGAGGGCGTTATATCGAACAATTTAGAAAAAAATCATTGTACAGTAATTTATACATACTACATTTATAGTAAAATACTTTAAATATAAATCATTTTAGCAACAGGGCCTATTTACTTTTACTAGTTATAAGGGTTACAAATGTGTGGACATGAAAATCTTTCAGATTTAAAGATGCTAATTTGCTATATTGCACATTTATGAGCTACTTATACAGATGCTGCAACATAGACAAGTCAATACAGGTTGGTTAATACAATAATTTTAAGACTTTTTTCTCTCAAAAATAAGAAAGAAAGAAAAAGTAAAACGATTGCCTAATAAATAGTACTATGCTTTCTTTATAATGATAATGTTAGGATACCTGGTGGTCCAGCGCTGCCTGTCCTGGCCTCTTTGCTTGTCCCTGACTATGATTCAGATTCTGATTTGGTACTGCATGGCCCTCACGGTTTTGACCCTAGCCGGTCCCCTGTCTACATACTGCTGATTCCCCATCCAATTGTGGTACACTCTGGCTATCTTAACTTCCCAGAATTTGAGCCTTGACTCTCTCACTTTAAGACCTGGTGGCATCCAAGTAGCGGAGGGCTCCTCCGAAAGTGAAAGTCGGCTGTTAGAGGCAGAATAGTAAGCCGTGACCAGAGTCTTGGCCCTGATTCTGGGTGATGGGAGTCCAGGTGTGACAGATAAGTCAAAATGAACAACCTTAGTATTGTTTTGGAATTTATCTCATTAGCCTTAATTACATTCAAAGAAACATGGTTAAGAAAGAAACTTTCAACTTAGTCATTTGACAAGCACAAGTATATGGAGTACAATTTACCTAATGATGAGATTTCTGAACTGCCATTCACAATTTGATTTAAAGGAAAACTATACCCCAAAGCAACAGATGGTTAAGTGACATATTAAAGAATCTTACCAAACTGGTATATATATTTAAGTAAATATTGCTCTTTTACATGTCTTGCCTTGAACCACCATTTTGTCATGGTCTGTGTGCTGCCTCAGAGATCACCTGACCAGAAATATTTCAACTCTAACTGTAACAGGAAGAAGTGTGGAAGCAAAAGACAGAACTCTGTCTGTTAATTGGCTCATGTGACCTAACTTTATAGTTTGTTTGGTATGTTTGTGTGCACCGTTGGATCCTAGGATCCCAGGAGACTGTCCTTATTTTTTAAAATGGCAATTTTCTATTTATGATTACCCAATGGCACATGCTACTAAAAAACTATATTATTAGGAAAATGGTTTATTTACTTGAAGCAGGGTTTTACATATGAGTTGGTTTATGCAATATCTGTTTATAGAGACCTACATTGTTCGGGAGGTATAGCTTGTTGGATCTAGGATCTCAAACATCTTACCTTGCTTTGGTCCACGTCACACTGGTAATCCCCATCGCTACACTTTTTACAATTTCACAAATACCAACATTTCTAAAAATAATATATAATATATGATTATATGACGTCATTATTCATTTATATAGCTTAAAAATGCTATTTAGCTTTGCTTTCGGATGCATAGATCTGACAACCAACAATTTATAAAGGGTACGATAAACAAACAACAATGCATAAATAAGCAAAGTAAAACAGTGTTGTTGTGCTGCTTATGAAGTGGAAAGGCTTTTTAATCACTGCCCTGCCTCTTATATTATTTTTCTTCTGCCATAGTGGTGAGAGGGTTGGGGCAGAGCTGAGCTGGCCAATATGAAATGCTCTCTATCTAATTATCCATAATAAGTACAATCAAACTCCAGGAAATGCCCTGTTATTTTGACCCTACCCATAGACTTCATGCCACAACTCATGTGCTGCTAGGGCATGCCTATTTCTTAAAGGAGAAGTAAACCCCCTTGCTAATTGTGTTGATAATTGTTAATGTTAATAAAGGTGTTATAGAAAAAGAGGCGCGTAGGCAGGGCCAGCTCCACCAAGATTGGAGACTGAGCTGTACAGTCAGAGAGCCATGCTTCTTTCATGAATTGTATTTTAATAAATAAGTTGTTGTTGCAAAACACAGAATTCCATTATTAAGGAATACAACACACTAATAAAAACCCCTACCTCCTACTCTCCATTGTCCCCCCTCACTGCTCCTCCATGCATAGGTGTTAACACAAGTAAATGCCCCTAAGCCAGTAATTAACCCTCATTGCAGAGTCAGCGGAGCTCACAGCACAATCTTCAGGTCTTCTGCTGGAGCTTTGGTAATATCTGTCACTTCCGGCGCATGCGCTGTTGTAAGGGACCAGAAAACTGCTTCAACTGTGCATTCGCTGATACGGAGCTTACTTGCTGAAGATTACCGAAGCGCTGAAATGGCCCCCATGAGCTCTGCTGAGCTGAATCTGCAATGAGGGGTAAGTACTGGCTTAGGGGTATTTATTTGTGTTAACACCTGTGCTGGGTGGGAGGGTGCATATGGAGGGTAGGGAGTAGGGTTTTTTTTATAAGCAAGGGGGTTTAGTTCTCCATTAAAATAGGCTTTTAATAATATAGAAATTCTACTGCTGATGTAAAACTGTTTGTGCCAAATGAGACAATGGCTAACTAGGCATGGTTAAAGCTGTTATTCATTAATGCTTTTATATATATTTTTTAAGCTTAAAATATATCAATCAGCCAAATCAATCAAGGAAATGAAAAATGAAGGCATATTGGCCCTTAAAATTTCTAATGTAAATATAGGGGTTAACGTAATGGATAATAAGACAGCAAATAGACTTTAGTGTCAGGACAGCTGTTTCTTGTATGTTACCATATTTGCCTTTTCATGCATTTTCATGCCCAAAGAGGAAAAGTGACAAATAATTTCAGTTAACAACAATTATTGTGACTTTAGCTGTGTGTATTTTAAGTATGTGGAAAAAAAAACATTTTCTCTTGAGCATCTGGGTTTCACATGGCAATAATTTCATGTCTTCTTGGAATTCGGAAACTACTTTAAAAAACACCAGTCAGGAAATGACCCAGCTGGCATTACCATATGGAAGGTACATTTTTTTTTTTCTTTAATATTAGACGGTTGGAACATCTCTAACGTGGATGGTATAGTGTAAACTGATGTTTGAAGTGTCACTTTTATCACGATGGCCACTGCTTAATACACCTGATCAGGTGCACTTATACTGTACTCTTTGACCTAAGCGATAAAAGTTTATGAGATGAAAAACCATAGCCAAAGGCTATACATGCAGTAAACTGCTGCATGCCTCTGTCATAATGGAAATGTATTAGGCTTTGTTTTTCTTTGCACTCCCTTAAAATAATCCAACTAAAATATATTTTCGTGTCTGTAAAAAGATTAAAAAAAAGTATCCTACTTTCTGTAAATATTAATAATAATAATAATAATAATAATAATAAAGTATGTTCCCTAAAAAAGCAAAACTATAAAACTATGATAAAAATAATAGAAATAATAGAAAAGAGCTTACAAAAAGTGACTTTAACGGTACTGGGGCTCAGCCACCATTATTTTTTAATCATTTTTTAATCACATATTTTCTAATCCAATATGCTCTCTAACACTCAAAATTGGTCAAACACAAGTAATTCTGAGTAAATCTGTCCTGGTGACAATTTGCAAAAACACATCGAAGTCAATGGGGCAAATTTACTTCAACAGACTTCGCACCACTTCGTCAGACGTAAATTTGCAAGGCATACGCTAAATCACTAAAATATGAAGTATCGTCTCGGCAGCAGAACGCTGTTGAGGTTTGGCTAGTGTAAATTTGTCAGAGCAAACATTTCATTGCAAATTTACACTAACGTTCGTTTCTACCTAGCATTTAGGTCAATTTGAATAGGACAGGTACATATAGGTCATATTGACGTCTTTATTAGAGATGTTGGTGCAAATGGTAGAAAAAGTTTAATATTTAATAATTACAACTTTTAAATACAACCTTAAATACAACCCCACCTTAAAATATGAAAAAACACCATTTTTTTAAATATAATTTTTGTAACTTTCTGACACACGTGGTATGTAGTGATGGGCGAATCTGTG
>CM044437.1:57116185-57127926 GCA_024363595.1 Xenopus borealis
TGTTTGAAAATTCGCCGCAAATTTGCCTAGGGTATGACATAAAACTGAGGAGGATGTAGCTTCATATTATCAGTTTGCCAGGTGTAAACAAACTCTGGCAAGAGGGGTAACATAATGGAAAATTGCAAAACTGTGCTAGCAGCATTCTCTTTCACTAACGGATTGTCCTCTACGTCTCTTAGTAAATTAGCGCTGCCCCTGTGAGTTGGATTTCTGGCAAATTTTTGCTAGCAATGGCCACTTAGCCCTTTAGTAAATCTGAAGGGAGTTGTTTTGTGCTGTTTTTTTTTTTTTTACCGAAAAATGGATTGGAGACTATGAGAATTTCTTTGCTGCAACTTATTTGTGTGCAAAATACAGTCCAATTGGAGTCATGGGATGTTTCTTACAGCTACTTTTATGTGGAAAATACACTGGAGTCAATGGAGTCAATTAAAAAAGCTTGCCATGGCGTTTTGCGCCAAAGGTAGAAGTGGTGTAAGTTTATCCTTAACTGGAGGTGATGGTATGTGTACTACACCATGGGCATGCTCAGATGTGACCTTTCCTGCATACCCCAGATTCTCAATTCAAGTTCATTTGCCATAGCAAATAACCTACATATGCCTCTGCTTTTCATTAGATTCTAGAATCCCTTAATTTGCTCTTGTCATTGTTACTCAAAACAATCAGGCTTGATCAGTTAAAAGTGACACACACCCTTGTTAGATTTGTATTCATTTTCCCTAACAAAGGTTTTTATACTTATTGGGTACAAGTGCCCTTTCAGCATCCAGATTTTGCAGGATCCCTGCTTAGTTCATAGCAGGGTTAAATAAATGAATACATTAATTAATGAATTAATTAATGAAGTAATTAATTAATTACACATATACTATATACTGTATTTAGAGAGAGACAGAGAGAGAGAATTAACATGTGCGGGTTTCCAGGACCAAAATAGCCCAAAATAAAAAGTTATAGACGTAGTCACCACCAAGTTAACTTTGCTATAGAATGGATAATTTTTAGCAACTTTTCAATTGGTCTTTAAATTTTATTTGACCCCAGTATCCCATAAACTATTGCTTTGTGAGGCTAAAATGTTATTATTTTTTATTGCATATCTTTCTACTCAGCTGAACAAAGAGCTAAATAATTAAAAAACCACAAATAACCACAAGACCACTTGCAAATTGTCTCAGAATATCACACTCTACATAGTACTTAAAGTTAATTTAACCCTTAATGCTGCTCTAGGTAATAGACATCAGTTGGCCATAAATACCAGCATGTCGGCCAAACTTATTGTCAGCATAAAGCTAAACTGAGGTCCAGCTTGATAATAATACAGATTCCTTATACACAGGCAACACTGGCCAACAACTAAAAATGCTTGGGGCTGAATGGTGACATTTTGAAATGTGTACAGTTTACAGCATCACCCATTCTAAGCCATTCAAATACTACAAAGATCATTCGGAAATACTTGCATGCAGGATATGAATTCATTTAGCGCCCAAATTTCAAGGATTGACGCGGCATCCTTGGCCACCAATCCTATTAACTAGATGTGTTAATACTTCTTTTGTTAGCAGTTTGTACAAAAGCACCCATGCACCCCCTTAATTCATACAAAATAATGTGTATACTTGTTTCTTCCTGTCTTGGAACAATGCTTATCTTACAGAACTACCTTCCCTCTGAGTTCATGGCTATGTCAAATTCTCAGCTCTGTTTAGCCTTACATTTTCCTCTGACCTAACTGAAAATTAATTATGCATTACACTAGAGGGGGCTTGAACTGCCTCTTGGACATGTGTCTCATTAAATAGAATAACAATTCTAGCTTGCCTTAGACTTTGTAGTGAGCTGTTCAATGTCTAGTAAGCATGCTGAAGCAAGTTTTCTGGAGGCCCAAGGCTGTGAGAAACCTGAGCAGGTGTGCTTATACACAGTGACCTGAACAGGAGATATTCATGAAATGGAAAACTTTAACTGGAGGCTATTAGAAAAATCCCTATATTCAGTAGGCTGCTGGAAGAGGGGAATATACTGGCATTCAATCACTGGTTACAGGGACAGCTTAACAATGGAATTGTTGTAGTTGTTGCTGAGGTCCGCCACACAGTGGATTTTCTAGTAGATTTCTATTTTGCATTGCACTGTGTGCTCTGAGTCACTAGAGGGGGATAGCACTGATTGTTAAGTTACTTTTTGCGAAGGATGTGGACAAATATTTAAACTGCATTCGTGATATACAACCTGTACCCAATATTAGGGTAATTAAAATCCCCCATTATCTCTTCGTTACTCTTTACTTACATTAGGGTGTCTATAGCATACTCCTACAATTAATTTGCTGAACTTTCTACAATCAGTAAAGAGCTCTACCAATAAGGGTTTTGCCCCCACATTTTCTAACATCACCTCCACCTTTGTATTCGCTTTTAAATCCTGCTTAACAAACAGACATACCCCTCCTCCTTTTCTATTGCTTCTGCCCCTCTGAAACAAAGTATAGCCGCTGATATTAACTGCCCAGTCATGCAACTCATTCAGCCATTTTTCACAACATTCATAGTTTCCCTCCAGAACCAGCACTTCCAGCTCTCCCATTTTACCAGTCAGTCTCCTTGCATTTGAAAACATACATTTATTAATGGAATCAGCATAATTTTTTTTAATGTGGTCCTCCCTGTCCTTAAAGGGTACTGTCATGAGAAAACATGCTTTTTTTCAAAACACATCAGTTAATAGGGCTACTCCAGTCTATCCCTTTTTCAAAAGAGCAAACTGATTTTTTTATATTTAATTTTTAAAGATGCCATGGGGCCAGACATATTCAGTGGGGTAACTACCAGGGTGCAATTGCACCAGGGCCCCCACCCCCTTGGGGCCTATCAGAGCCACACAAATGGTTATGGCAGGTGGTTATCTAGGGGGAGATTTTACAGCACACATGCCATCAACACTCCAGCATGGGATTTATAGAGGTATGGGCCTGACAGGGGGGCCCAGGTGCCCATCATGTACCGAGGCCCACCAGGGAGTAGTTACCCCACCAGGGACTCTCACCCTGGTCTAAATTTATCATTGGTATCTATGTGTACCAAGATTCTGCTTACCATTAAGGGTTCCACTAAGCCCCCCTAACTCCCCCCAGAAATCACAGGGTCTGCTTCTGCACATGTGGACAGATTTTTCTTTCTGTCAAAATACTAACTTGATCCTGTGTGTTGCCTCAAAACCAAGTGTATTTTGCAAGTCAACTTTTCCCAAAAGTTGATCAATCAAAATAGAATTCTACCATTGACCCTGCTTGTTATATGAGGTGAAACAGTTTGGTTCTGCACAAACCTCCACTCATGAAAAGACAGAGTCGAGGGGTCATTCTATTGAATCAATGGAACTTTCCCATCGAGGAGTTTGCGACAGAATGTCACATATTCCACAGCTTCATATCTTATTGTGTGTGGCTTGCATTGCAATTATTGCCTGTACATAAAGAATACCATGTTGTCTGTCAACAACATGTAAATGATGGAAGAAATAACATTATGCTTTTATGTGTATGTAGAGTACACATTTTATGTATGTTTCAAAATAAATAATGGTCTTAATATTTTGCTATTAAGAAATCTAAATAAGTCTTGTCAGTTTCAGCTCAGTCTTGTCAGTTTTTTAACTCATTGCAGTTTAGGCCCAAATAGGGGTGATTATACAGGGCTCCACAGATAGCAGGAAGAGAAGTGGATAACAGATACAATAGGGCAAGATGAACACGGTAAAATAAGATGGAGACAACAGGGTGAGATAGCAACAGAAGAACAAGGAGGGAACCATCCATTGTTGTTGACATACTGTTAAAGTACAGCTTTCAGCAATAATGCTTGGACTTGAAGTCCAAAACCAGCAGAACGGTAGCAGGTAGGAGAGTGCTGCTCTAAATAAAAAATGGGTCTTGGCAAAATATATTTGCTCCAGGCTTCAATGTTTCTATAGACAGTCATAGTCAGAGGATTCTGGGATTAGTAGTTCAACAATATCTGTAGGGCATAAACTGCTCATCCCTTCCCTACAGACTTAAATACTGAATACTGTCAGACAGCACTATGAATCACAAAGGGGCCGACAGAATAATTTCAAGCTACTCCACCCTTCAGACACTACATTATAAACCATATAAATGACAAGATACAGGTGTTCTCCTGTACTGGATCAATTATATTACTTTTGCTTTTGATTCCTTAAAATTGCTTTAGATCTTTTGCCTGCATTTTTTGTAATGCTTTTACTGTATTAATCCTCCTCAACATCTGACGAATGGCCATTTATTCTCCATTTTTGCAAAAAGTGCTTTCATATGGCACATTTCATCTGTCTTCTTTTAGACTCCATCGTATTGTTTGAGTCATCTTGTCCTTATTTAAATATGCCTTTTTCTGTATTTATATAAGTTGCTTTTATTATAGAAACATGTTGCAGTATATTTACTTTTCTTTATGTCTTTCTATTCTATATATTTTTAAATATTTCTTTCTATTTCTCTTCCTCAGCAATAGTAATTATGCATCCATACCAGTACCAATCAGGAACCTTTTTGCTGTCTCCCTATAAATTCTGGATCATGCAGTATTCCAGTTGTAATTACCCACTACCTTGAATCCTGTAGTGATTTAATTTAAAGGGAAACCGCCGGCTAATAAAATACTCTGCCTGCATCCACTGTTTATTAAAACCATGAGCGCATACAGTAGTTGTGGGTGAATCCTTATATATACTAAATGAAGTGTCTGCGTTCAAATCTTTCTCTCCAATCCAAAATGTTTTGTGTGCACTTGTCTGCAAAACTTACAAGTGCACATTTTAGAGGGAACATTTCCTAGTACCAATAAGGAATCCTGCAAACTGTTAAATGTAGAAGTTTTGGAAGTGGTGTCTGAACTTCCAGGCTCAACTCTTTTGGGATGCATATGAAGAGTTGTATTGCTGCTATGACCTAGTCTCAGGTGTAAAAAATCTGTCCCTTGTAACATTAAGTGACCAATTTATATTTTTCAAGCAAATTACACTGCAAAAATCTAAGTTGCAGTCTCTCTAAGCTAGCAATATGCCACCCCTCACCTCAATCCAGACAGACAATCCAGAAAAGTGGCATTTATGTATCAATAGCCAGTAATTACAGGTAATTATCTCTAAACATCTGTACAAGTATGGGGCTTATTATCCAGAATGCTTGGGACCTGGAGTATATGGGAGATGGGCTTCCTGTAATTGGGAGATTTCTGGATAACATGGATCCAGATAACAAATACCATACCTGTACTACCACTTGTTTGTGGCACTGACAATAATGGTAAGTCTCTTGTCAAGTTAAATTGAGCGAAACCATGGGAACTTGAAGAAAAGAGCTGATTTAATCCAACGGAAGAGTTTGCACACAAAATAGTAAAAGTTAACTAGATATACTTTAGTATGCATAGATTATAATAAAAATAATATTGCTGGTCACATACTGCACAAGTTAATTCGTTTAGTATTTTTGGAATAAGGTTTCTAATGATGTATCAAGTATTCCTTGATTTAATTGTATTTCACATGCTTCTAGCCTGCATCTGTGTGGCCTGGCAGTGTTAAGGCCACTTGTCACATTGCTTAGTGTTGTCTATTAATCTTGCTCTGCAGATGCAAATTTCAAGAAAACCCTCCTTTTACACTGTGCTAAAAATAGAGGTGCTTTGGATAGAGATTTTAAGAAGGATTGCGCATATCTAAATGGAGTGAGGACTGATGACCATTTGTCCCATCAACCAACATAGTTGATTAATGGCACATTTCTGTTGCTTATGCAGAGCGGAAAAAATGTTTTGCAATTATACTTTGTTGCTGCAAATGACAATACATGGCTGTAGGGCTTTTCCATTGAAAGCAGGTTCCTTGCACTTTGAATCCACTGAGCAGGGTGTGGAACTCCACCGGGGCTTGTCGACTCTTGTTGGCCATAATCCGGCAAATAGCAGGTCTTCAGTGAACACTACATTTACTTAATTCGGGAAACTGCTTCTGGCTTGATAACGTTAAGTGAGAGCTACTGTTGGATTAATATTGAACTCACTTATTCTCACTCCTCTGCTGAAGGTGAAATACTTTTGCTTTGAAATCTATTATTTTCAGCTCATACACAGCGTGCAAGACTTACCAGTGCGCCATTAAGAGCTGGAAATTAAAATAAAGCCTTGAAGTCTATAATAAAGCCAAAAATGGTGTTAGTTCATGTGGAATACATTAACATTAAAATAGCAAGGCTTTTCATTTCTCAGAAAAGAATGCTTTTATTATAAAGCTTGTTTTTATTCTCTCCTTTTTAAGGAAATATCAACATAATCCCCTAGTGATTTCCCAACAACTCGGGTTGTTTTATTTTGTGTTTTATGGGTTTTTTGCCTCCCATAAATATGTATGTTAAAAATAAATAGATACCTTTAGCAGGCCATTTGATGTTTAAAAAAAAAAAAAGTGCATTATGATTTCATAGAGATTCTTCCTTAATGAATGTCATGCCTCGGAGGCTGGAGTTTGGAATGCAGCCCAGTGACGCGAGAGAAGGGCGGCATCAGTCGCTTCATAGGGAAATTAAACGAGCATTGTGTCTGTAAAAAAAATTCCTTTGAAAGCATTTGACTGGTAATAATCATATATGGATGGAACATTCCTGACTTAATTTATATACTATTAAAATGAGTTATGGCATGTCTTGATACAAATTAGTACTTGGTATAACAAAGAGTAAAATCTGATTAACTGCATTAATTGGATTATCTGTTTGGCGTCATCGTTTCTGAGAAGGAAATAATAGGACCCCGTCTGTTGTTCCTTTCGGCAAATTTGCAACCTGCAAAACTTCAGGGGTGCTCTTGCAATCTGCAAATGATTAAGTAGCAAATGAAGCCAATTTTTATTATTGCAGGTCTACATGTGAGCTTAATATATAAGATTAGCTAGGAGACAAACTCTTATTACCTAGTTCCATTCTACCACCAGGGAGGAAAATCTCGATAACAATCTTTTTTGGAAATTGCACATTTGTTTTTTGTTATAACCGTTCTCAACAGACTTTATGGATGGCTGGGGAAAGAGGTGAAAGGCATGAGGCCATGTATGCTTTCTGGCTCTGCAGGCTTAACAAAACTGGGTGGCCAGTCTCATGATATGCACTCCATGGTACACAAGTTCCATAGGAAATATTGCTTGATCAGCCATTTTGTCATCCTGCATTAACAGTTTTGGCAAGCTAACCTGCAGCTGTAATCTTTCAGCTTCAAAGCAGATCTCTTGCAACAAAACTGCATATTTTTCAGATTTCTCTTAACCCTCTCAGAACTGGTAAAATGATAAACTATACTAAAAAAATCTTCTAATGTGTTATATTAACTAGCCAATTGGCTTCCCTGGTTAAGCTGTACACTGCCAACTGTCAGCACCTCCATTCAAAATCTTGATGCACCATATTTTCACCCTATTCTAGATGACCTTGTTACTTTAATGTCAGTAGTAGGTCAGTACAGGCTTCTGCACACCCTTATTCAAATCAAATAAATGTTACCTGGTGCTCAAAAAGGTAGAGGCTCACATACAGCCCAGCAAAAAATACCAATGGCATACAGGATCAATGCAAGCAAGTGCTTTGCATGTTTATTGCTGATGCAACTTTTTGGGGTCACGCCCCTTTCTCAAGAAAGGGGCGTGACGCTGAAATGTTGCATCAGCAATAAACACGCAAAGCAATTGCTTGCATTGATCCTGTGTGCCATTGGTATTTTTTGCTGGATTTAATGTCAGTAGTGCCATCAAACTTTTGAAAAGTGCTCCAGCATAGTTTCATAAAACAAATGCTTTATTTCCCATGAGTTACAAGCAAATGATTGACTATGACAGTACAGATATACAGCTCAATTCATTTCAAATCACAGGGCCTTAATAGTTATGGTAGACTAGCAGTTGGGAGGCATTTAGTGTTTCCATTAGTCATTAGTGTGACTTGTTTGTTTAGAAATGGTTCAGGTGTGTGATCGATCACTGTTAATGGGTATTTAATGGTACTGGACAACTCTCCCTATCCCTCAGGCAGTAAAGTTCTATTACAAGCAATGTGCAAATTAACAGATAAAAAGCCAAGAATGCACTTCATGAAGATCATCATCTCCCTGCGGCATAAAATTGTAACTGCCCACGATTATTTTAACTTGTTTTTTTATAACTCAAGCTGAATAGTAAATCGGTGTTGTTTAACCTCTTCATGGTCTTTTGCCATTGGCGTTGCCTGACCGTTCTATTAACACTGAAAATGTTTAAAGCAAAATATTCACGCAGTATAAAGAAATTGTTGTTGACAGTTTTCTAGTGATTAAAAATTTGTAAACCATTAAAAATTTTTGAAATATAAAAATAACTTTGTAAGGGAATATGAAATGTGACTGAATCAAAGAAAATTATGCAAATGAAGGTGGTTGCATTTTAAAAGATGTTTCCATGAACTATGTTATCTCATGATACAGACAAGGTTACAGACAAAAATGTTTTAATTTCCTGGCACAGGTCATGGTATTGATGCATCCATTACTCCCCCCATGAAATAATTAGTTGTCCTTTTAACTGTGCATGCCCCTGCATTGTCAAACCATTATTAGTAAGAGGAGAGCTTCAATCTGGCTTTTCAATAGCTCATTGTTCAAGAAAATGAGCATATTTATACATACATTCTAGAAACCCACTTTGTGATAGGTGCATTCATATCTACGGCCCCTTTATCAGCAAGAGCAATCTTTACTAGCTTAATGACAGAAATGCACAGATAAGGTAAAAATCATGCTTCTTTACAGAGGCACAAAAATGTGTAGTTAATCTTAATATGATTTGTCTTCTTACTTTCATCACTGGAAGATTATACCAAGATATTTAGCGTTAACTTCAAGAGGGCATGTCTCCTGAGAAAGGTATAAATAAAGTTCAACACTTTCAACTTCATTAGAATCTATTGAGAAGTATTTTTCTAAACTTTAATAAAGCAATTCCCCATATGACTTGCAACTTGGGAGAAATCATGTGGGTGTCTTTGCTATAATATATGATGCAGAAAAGTCACCCAATTTGTTATTTCAAATAGGTGATCAAACACAGTTTTAGAAGGGCAGCTGATAGCAGGTTCCCAGGAACTCTCTCCTGACTCAATGGCCAGTAACCGTATTAGTGTCCCGGGTGGGTTATGAGTCAGTAAGATATCTTGCCAGAAAAATGAACAGTGTTATGGATGCAGCATGTTACAGTGGTCCTAAAATGCATGCAAACCGTGTTATCTTAGGAATCCAATTAATTGCTGAGTGGATACTTCCTAAACAAAAACAAGAGTTCACACATTTCTGGAGAAGTGCAATGCACCCAGTCTCTGTGAGAACCTGGTGCGCCAATGAAAAGAAGAAAGGACTGTACTAAATAATGTAAATATGGGTATGGGACCTGTTATCCAAAATGCTTGGGACCTGAGGTTTTCTGATTAGCAGATCTTTCTGTAATCTGGATCTTTATAACCCTAGAAAATCACTACTGGAAAATCATTTAAACATTGAATAAACCCAATAGGCTGGTTTTGTTTCCAAAAAAAGGATGAATTATCTCTTAGTTTGGATCAAGTACAAGGTACTTATCGCTTAGTTACAGAGAAAAAGGAAATCATTTTTAAGCATTTGTATTATTTGTATAAAATGGAGTCTATGGGGTAAATTTATCAAAGAGTGAAGTTCCGCCACTAGAGGGAAATTCCGCCGCTCTCCATTCATTTCTATGGGATTTTGAAAGGCCTGTTTATCAATGGGTGAAGTGAAAGTTCACCCTTTGATAAATACGCCTTTAAAAATCCCATAGAAATGATTGGAGAGCGGTGGAATTTCCCTCTAGTGTCGGAACTTCACTCTTTGATAAATTTACCCCTTTGGGAGATGGCCTTTCCATAATTACGAGTTTTCTGGTTAATGGATCACATACTTGTATGTACTTGACCATTTAAAAAAAAAAAAAAAAAAAAAAAAAAAAAAAAAAAAAAAAAAAATATATATATATATATATATATAGCCTAGCTGCACGTGGCATATTTGTTCTTTTAGGCACAAAATTTTGATTTCTCCATATTTTTAGCTTTGAATACTGTATTTGCCAAGCACATGGATACCATATCCAAATGTGTGATATAATTAGAATATCCAAAATCCAGTATCCTCTACTGACAAGCAGGAGCTGTTGATTTATGAAGGTGATTAAATAAAAAGGCACCTTAGTAATAAAATATTCAAAGGGCTTGATCTTTACATTGCTTCCTAATGGTTTCATGCATCTAGCCAGTAGCCTTACATACAGAAACTAAGTGTAACCACTGGGATAGAGAATGAAAGACGTTTCCACTACAACTTTATAGGGTCTATCAACATTTCCCAGGCATGGGGCAAATTGCAGCTAAAAGCTACATATTGTACTTCTGATCACTTTCACTCAGCAGGATCATTTCTTTTTAAGAATGTTGCTTATAAATATTCAGATTCCATGAAGTCGTAAAGATGAGAGAAGTTTTGGAACAGTCCATCCTAAATATTGTCACGTGTTAGTTTTTTTTTCTTTCAAGGCATGTTTGGCATTTGTTTATAACTTTGCAATCCTTTTTTTCTTTTCGTGCATTATAAAGAGGATTTGCCTTTTCTGAGTTTTTCTTCTGACATATTGAATGCATTTCAGAGTACAGTTAACCATGTGTTTGTTGGGAGAGATATTTTCCCACTGAGACTGACGCGCTCTGAAAATGACTAACACTGAAAGTCAAGGGCAGTTATTTAGCAACTTATTAGATGGAAATCTCTGAATTCCCATGATACCCCATTTTCTAGGAATAAGAACATGTACGAACTGGGCGCTATAAGATATTCTTAAATGAAATGGGAAAGATCAGTGATATTATCATGCACTCAAATTATAACGGATACCGAGTGATTCTTTTTCACAAATAAGCTTTTATTATTTGGCATCCCTTAAGGAAAACTAAACCCTAGAAATGAATATTCATAGAAATGCCATATTTTATATACCGGAGTTATTGAACCAGCCTAAATTTTTAGCATTTTTATAGTAGTAATGATCCCAGCCTTCAAAGTGTCTGAGACGCACATGCTCAATATGTTTTGAGTATCAAGCAGAAAAGTTTGCGTGTCATAGAAGATGATGCTAATGGTGCTGGTTTCTGGGCTGCCATGTACCAATAATCTGAATCATTTACTAATCAGCCTTATATCGTGACATTTATGTGATATAAAGTCAGTAAATTGTGCATCCTTCCATCAGCTCAAGTTAGTGACAGCAGCAAAGATCATGTGCAGTGAATCAGCAGAAATCAAAATACTGGGGCATCTTTGGATGCGTAGGTTATCACTGCTAAAGGGCTGTGGTTGCCTTGGGCTGGTACTGATGGATGATGGAGGACAGGGCCACCATCAGTGGGGCACAGCAGGGACAGGTGTACCGGGCCCGGTGGTCTTGGAAGGGTGAAGGGGGGGCCCAGTGGTTCTACACTTCCTTGGTTGCTGGGCCCCCTTTAAGTCGCAAATAATTGGAAGCCCCCAAAAGCCACTGACTAAAAGACCCAAAGGACCTGAAGCTGACGCATTGAGCCAAAGAAGAGGAAAAGAAGCCGAACAAGAGGAGAATGAAGAAGACCTTTAAAG
>CM044437.1:57128371-57153875 GCA_024363595.1 Xenopus borealis
CAGAGGTCAATCAATTATCACAAATTGAAATACAAGACAGGACTGTAGCAACAAACAGCATATACACTGTCTGCAGTTGGCAAATACGGTATATACCACAATGCTTGAACCTGGAAACCAGTTGCTTATGAAATATGTGTCTCTGAATATGTGTCTCTGCCCTGGTGCAGAAAGTTTATGCTATTTATGGAAATTCCTGTAAACCACTGTATGTACTGTAAATGCCTGGAAAAGGATGTGTACGTTCGGATAAATAGGTGTAGCATTTGAAGCTCTCTGTATCAAACATGGTAAGTGTGACAAGCTTGCCAAGATTCCAGTTTTTGCCTACTGAATTCACTTATTCTAAAGACCCTTGTCCTGGAATCTTGCTTAATAATAAGGTTCTGGTAAACAAATTACCAACAGTACGGAAGCCCAAAACATACAGTAATGTGCAATATTTCTGCCTAACTTCTTCAGTTAAGCTTTAGTTCTTTAATGTCATGTCTGTATGATACTTTGATCTGGAATAAAATAACAATTGAATTTTGAACATTGAGTTAATACTGTCAGAGCCTCTCCCCTTGACTATACCTGTCATATTAGAGGAATCACCAAGCAGGCCAAAACACTCATGTGTATGGATCTTCAAGTGTGTGGCCAAGCCATAAATGAGTATTAATGTTGTCCAAATTCTCCAGTGCATGCCCAGTCACAGAGCACTAGCCAGGCTGAATGAATGCCAACATACTTTTACTGCACGTGTGTTCATCTTGTATTCATGGTTGTAGGGTGACCAAGGATGATTGTATACAAGAGTTTCCTAGATTTAGTTTGTAACATATTTAGAGGTATCTGTCTGTGACACTATAGGTGTGATAATGTACCTTATGCAATATTCTCATTTTCCATTGTGTTCAGGCCAACAGTTATACGATTTGGAAAGCCCTACCAAAGCAGTGACATATTCTTAAGGGGGAGTTGAGAGGGACATGCTAATGAGATGATGTCACCAGCAGACATTGCTCAGGCTTCACATATTTTTCTCTTTCTCTCTGAATATTGTTGGCTGAATATAGCAATGGACCAGGTGTGTTTCAGCCTGTGACCCACGGGAAATAGAGGCAGCAAAGTCTGTCACTTCCCCACTGATCCTTCGTTCCCAGCTGCCTTTTTCCATACTTTCATTTCCAATGGGATATTTTCTTTCCCCTCTGCAAATAATGTAAGAGGTTCAGGCCAGGGTGTTAAAACAGGGAGGTTCCTTTGACAGAAGACATTAGCCAGGGGAACAAATGATGCTCTGCTTTCTTGCAATTTCCCACTGACTTTAGATTTAACCTCTTCAGGAATAAAGTTTGCAGTTCAGTGGTATGAAAACTATATGGGTTAGAAATTGGGTGACATTTTCCATTTAAAATTGCTGCTTTTTCTAAAAAGATAAAATTAAGTCTTCCTGCCTCTATATAATAAACTCACTACTATTGGTGTGGGGGCCCTGACCTCCCAATTGTGTCTTCCACACACGGTGCAGCATCGGTGGAGAACCTGATGACTATGGCAGGGGGCCGGGGGTTCGTGTGGGGGCCCCAGAGGTGACAGACTTTGTTGGCCCTGGACGCTGCTTGAGTGGCTTTAAAAGGGATCTAAATGCAAAGATTTTATTTCTGTAAAATTACTCAAAGTGGGTTTTAGACTGTTAAGATTTTTCAACAGTTTAGATATTAGCAGTTTTGTATTGTTTACACTAGTTGTATACTGCTATGCCCAGAGTGTCTGTGACCCTACAGTATTTCTTCCTATATTTACCCTTGGTCCGGTAATTCTCAGATGAGCCAAAGGCCTGGTTATTGGGAAGTCTAAAAATACAGGCAAATACAGGTATTTCAGAAATTGCTAAAAATAAGAAATGAATGTATACATTTCAAAATTACACATTACATATACATTTTTTTTGCTTTCAAAACATGAATTTCTTGATTATTTGATAATAACATTTTAAAAGGAGTAACATTGGAGTCCTTGTGCTGTTTTATGGCAACTTGATGACTTTTGATAAACTAAACATTACTATAAATGTAGCATTGGAAATTGCTGTATGATTTATGCAAACCAGAGATGAGCAATTTCCATTTTTCCAGCTGTTGTTGAACTATTGGACCCAGCAGCTGTCATTGATGAAGCCTGGCAGCAGGTTAGGTACCTTTGTCTAGTATTGTCTCCACCCTCTGAGAAGCAATAATTAATGATTGAAGTCACCTTCCATAAAACAAATGTGCTGTCTATTATCAGACAGCCTCTCTGGACATTTAGTAAGTTCTTCCGTGTTTCTGTCTGGATCTGTGACAGGAACTCACTTCGGTCTGAACACATTTAATTGTCTATAACCAACTGCAGAAGACACCTATGTAAATATATGACTTTATAGTTGGTTGGGTATATAAATATTACTATGTTAACTCTTTGCATAGCATATTTATTCAGTAATTCATGTCTGTTTCAATTTATACTTAGAGCTTATACAGGTATATACAGTATAATGCTCTCACACTTTCATACTAAATTTCTTGCAATTTAGCCATGCATATAAACAACTGCTAATTCATTTTCATTCTGTATTTTGTCATCAAGAAATCTGGAGACAGAGTAAAATAAATAGTTTTACAACTATAGCATAAGCATACATTATGTTAATTCCCATCTACATCAAACTGTAGCGCTGAACCTATTTTTAGATAAGTTATTTTTTAAGAATGAACAAAAAGCTTCTTTATGGCAAATGAGTAATGGGTATAAATGTATGTGATCCCTTAATCCGGAACCCCATTATCCAGAAAGCTCTGACCATCTCCCATAGCCTCCATTTTAAGCAAAAAATTCAAATCTTTTAAAAAATTTCACTTTTCTTGTAATACTGAACCAGTTACTTGTACTTGATGGTAACTAAGCTGCATGAATCCATATGGTAGCCGAGGATGAATAGAATACAGTGCATTATTAGCAGGTTCCTGCAGCATTTACACTTCAACAATAATTTGAATGCTAACCTTTTTAAGCAGTATAGAAAGTACAGTGTATGCACAGCATACTTTTGTGCACAGTGACACCTACAGGCACCTTATAGTAGGAAAGCATTTGGGTAAATATAATAAACATAAACCATAAAACTGTATCAATCTTAAAGCAATATTATGCATTCTTCACAACACATAGTCCTTGGTCCATGCAGTTTTCTGATTCTCTCAGCATGCCTCATAGGTTCACTTTCTTCAGGCCTATTGCAGTTGGCATCACAAGTAGGGAAATGTCTTTCATCAAATATCTAGCAGGAGCAAGACAATTTGCATTCCATATGCGTCCATCAGACAGTTCATATTATGGTCCCGGCTGGCGTCTAACTTTAAGTGGTGTAGTAGTTTTTTGTCCTTGTTTTGTCCTTGTTTCAGTAGTCCTGGTTTCTTAATTCTGACTACAGATCCAGGCTGAAAGTGCACTTCTGTTGCACCACATTTTCTATCAATATAAACCTTGCATTTGACTTGTTGATGTTTAACAATGTCAGCAGTAGATAATTTTGTAGGACCGGTATTTGGTGGAAGTTTGATGTCTGCAACATGTAACTTAGTGTGCGTCTGTCTGCCATGCAATCATTCAGCTGGAGATGCTTGGGTTATTGCATGGCACATTGCTCTGTAGTTATGTAGGAACTCTGTTGTAAATACTTTCCAAGATTTCCCAGTAAGGTTTGCTGTCTGCTGTGCTTTCAGACCTCAGTTGAATCACTCGATTTCTCCATTTGCTTGTGGGTAATACACTGAAGATTTCCTATGCACACTATTCCTCTCTCTGAGAAAAAATTTCAAACTGTGGTCCGTTGTCGGATATTAACTCATTTGGATTACCTTCTCTGCTGAAAACTTTAGACAGATTATTACTGTAGCTGATGTTATATGAGAAACAAATGCAGTTTCTGGACATTTACTGTAACAGTCTATCAGATATATAGCAAAACTGCAGTCTATAGGAGCATCTGCAAAAAGGACCCACAATATCAATAGCAAGTTTTTCCCATGCTGAATCAGGGAATGGTACTGGCTGAAGTGGTGGTGTATGTGTGATAGCTATTTTGTCATGATTCTGACAAGTAACATCAGATGGTGAATTTTCTTGTGAAATTATATGACCCAGAAATGACAGCTGAGTTTGTCTGAAGTGGCATTTGGAAAGGTTCAGTTTCAGTCCGGCAGAATCAATGCATTTCAGAAACGTTTCTAGGTACTTGTCATGAAGATCCATAGTTGGAGCGTGGACAATTATATCATCCAAGTAGCATTGTACACCAGGTATGTACTGTATGGAGTATAGAAGACTTCAGTTTGAAAACAACTCGGTGCTGAAGCCAGTCCATAAGGTACATGCTTGAACCGAAACAAACCATCATGGGTGATAAATGCAGTGAGGTCTCTGCTTTCCTCATGCTGATAAGCACTCTGAAGATCCAGGATGGAAAAGAATTTTGAAAATATTTCCTCTATGTGTGGCAAAGGATGATTATCCAGAACAACTGCTTTATAAGGTTCAACACACAATCGAATACCTCCAGTTTTCTTCATTGATTCAACAATTGGTGAAACCCATTCAGAGGATTCTGATTTTTCAATCACATCTTGCTCTACCAGTTTCTTTAGTGTCTTTGAGACAGCCTCCCTTATAGAGTAGGGCAATTGCCTCAATTTCTGGTGTACTGGTTTTACATCTGTCTCAGCTTGACTTTGTGTACAAAGTTCTTTGCACAACCCAATGAAGGCACTTGTGCTGTAGTAATGACAACATCAACTAATTGGAAGTTAATGCAGCAAAAAGATCCATTCTGAGTATAGCAGTATCCTTATTCACAATGTAAAAGTCACATTTTGCAGTATTTGATTTAAATTTTACAGTCACTGGCAAGCAACCAAGCACAGGGATTGGGTCCTTTAATTAACTGACCAGTCTCAGGGCAGGTGCAACAAGCGGATCTTTTGCAAAGTATTTCAAGAAAATATCCTTTGGTAGTATAGAAACAGCTGAACCTGTATCAAGCATCAAGTTAATGGAGTGTCCCTTGTCAGCGAAGCAGTATTGACATTGACAGTGCATATAAACTTGTCTGGAATAAATGTATCAGCTTTATCCACACTTAATAACGTAACATTTGAAGCAGTGACTTCATGAACATCTTTACCACAACTTCAGCAGATCTTAGAAAATATCCTACTTTTTTCCATTTGTGGCACTGTACAGCTTTTGCAGGATATGTAGCATAATTTGCAGTGTGTTGTGTTAAACCATAGCGGAAGCAGTATTTTTAATTTTATTTGCTGCACGGTTTTGCAGTGTAGAGGAATCCCTTTCCTTAGCATTGTATTGTGTCTGTGACTGTACATTATTAGGCCCCAGGGCTGGATTCACAGTCTGTACATTCACATCAGTTGCCTGACTGAGAGTTTTAGCTTATGCGCTGGTGTTTCAGTTTGGCTAGCAACTGTAATAGCCTTTGCAAGGGTTAAATCCTGCTCTAGTAGCAGTCTCTCTCTAATGCAAGTTGATTTGTTTTTTCCACTGTTTGGTCTCTTAGCATTTCATCTGTTAGATTCCCAAACTCGCAGGTAACAACCAGCTCTCTCATATCTGCTACAAATTGTTCTGTGGAATAGTCATTATGTTGTCCACATTGGTGGAATTTATACCTTTCAGCAACCACATTTACTCTTGGCATGAAAAAGTTCTTTATAGCAGTAAGAGTAGTTTCATAAGTCTCATCAGGTAATGTTAATGTATAGAATATACGCTGTCCCTCTGCTTCTAGGCAGTGAATAAGTAAAGCATGCATTCTAGCAGCAGAAATCTCCCTTTGGTTAGCAGCAATGTAATTTTCAAACATATGGATCCAAGCCATAAAATGTATGGTAGGCTCACCAGGGTTTGGGAGAAAAGCTGCAGGCAGGTAGAAGAGACATCTCATCCCCAATTTATATTTTGGTAGCTGAGGATGAACAGAGTATAACAGTGCCCAAAAACCCATGAGGATGAACAGAGTATAACAGTGCCCAAAAACCCATGTCCCAAGCATTCTGAATAACAGATCCCACACTGTACAGGATTTATTTGGCCCACAGGTCTCCTTAACATTCCTGCCTCGTGTGTCTCCTTGGAGAACAAGTAGGAGGCAGACAGGGGTGCCTTCATGCCTCTCCCTGATCCTTGCTCATGAATACAGTGCTGCTGAATGCAGGAAGTGTGGTATTCATGGAGTGAACATACTGTAGGTCTCTGCACTCTGTTGGGAGTGGCAATTCTTCTACAGTGCATGCAGGGCGGGGGTAAGCTGCAAACATCATTGTTGGTTGCACCAGTTTTTTGCACTCTACCCTGCACATAGCAAATGACCCATTCAGTTTATTATATGTTGCTTCCCAGTGAGCTAAAGGATATTTCCTGAGCAGGAAATGGGGAAGTAATAACAAAAAAACACTTTCACTTTTTTTTAAGTTGAAAGTGACTTATTGACTGTTGTATACTTATGTAAGAACATCGACAGAGCAGAACTACTATAAATAGTCTTTTCATCTTTTGGCTCCATAACAAAAATAAAAGAACTGCATTGACTAAATTCTAAATAAGGATTATGTGAGTGGCAGGTCAAACTTGACATCTGCCTTTCTTCAAACTCAGTTACTATAAGAGGTATATTTGCAAAACCTCTCTTTAGAGAGAAATGGATCTGCTGTTTAAAATTTTGAGAAAGACAAATATATTAAAATGGTTTATTTTTAAATAAGGGTTTTCTATATGTGAGAACAGCACCTCAGTTAAAGAGGTTGTACACCTTCAGAGAACTAGTTGTTTTCAGATAAACACCAGAAATAAATGCTTTTTCCAATTACTTTCTATTTTCTATTTGTGACCTTTTTTCTAAAAGTGTAACCTTCTAAAGCAGCTGTGGGAGGGGTCCCCAACCCCCAAAAGGGAGGGGGGATCCCCAACCCCCAAAACTTTTCTAAATTGATACATTTCTTATCTTTGTCCTTGCTGAGCAGAATCCCTGGATTTCATTACATGCAACAGTTAGAACTAATACAATAGTTATTAATACTCCAGAGATGCTGCTTAAAAATGTATCAACTAACTGGTGCAAAATTGCAACAGTTTAGCGTCTGCACTTGAATTACTGAGCTGCCAGACAAACACCAGAGACACGAACATTAAATTAAATTCATTCATTTCTGGGGAACAAATCAACTGAACTAAAAAAAGTGATTGAAAGATGAACAACCCCTTTAAGGAGAATATTGTGTTGTCCTAGTTATTCCATCCATTCTATGCTAACACTTTTTATTTATCTATTATGTTTCCTTGAAATATGGGGCAGCACAGTGGCACAATGAAAACACTAATAGGTTACATTTGTAGTGAAGTACAGGCAATGAGAAGCAGCCTTAAATTGTGACCAATAAATCAATTTAAATAGTGATTTTATAAACTGAGCACAGGCAGCATGGCAGGTAGCATTTAAAGTACATCTAACGTAGTTGAAGGGTGGGAATGGTGATGGTAACCCCTCCATTATGAACTATACAGTAAAGCTTAGAATTGTGGGTAGTGATATACAAATGTTGGTATGAAAATGAGCACCTTTTCTCCTGGAATACAGTAAATACAATACAGGTATGGGACATGTTATCCAGAATGTTCAGGACCCAGGAAAAATGGATCATTCCATAATTTGGATCTTCATATCTTAAGTCTACTGGAAAATCAATTAAACATTAAATAAACCCAATAGGCTGACTTTGCTTCCAATAAGGATTAGCTATATATCTATATCTATATATATCTATATATATATACAGTATATATATATATACTGTATATATGTATATATATCAGCTTGGATCAAGTACAAGGTACTGTTTTATTAGAAAAAAAGGACATTTAAATATTTGGATTATTTGGATATATTGGAGTTTGTGGGACATAACTTTTCCATAATTCAAAGCTTTTTGAATAACAGTGTGACAATTCTTGAGAGGTGGAAGGGACACCCGCCCCTCATCCACAGCCACCTCTTCTGTATGCATCTTCCAGATTGTAGCGCAGGTCAAGTATGTAATTGATGCTGGTGCTTGTGCGCTTGGTGTGAAATTCAAACATTTACAGGTGCCTTGTCTGGTAATTACTGTATGTATGTATAACTTTATTTGTAAAGCACTGATAAGGAGCTGCAGCGCTGTACAGTGCACAAAAGTACAATATATATAAAAGTATACACAGGGGAGACAAATCACATAATATATATATATATATATATATACACAGTCCCAAAGGTGCACACCATTTACAGGATAGAGTACCTGGGTGCCCAAGCCAGCAGGGTAAATGTATAGTTGAAGAATGGCGGCACTCACAGGCTTTTCAGGCAAAATAAAGAAAAACTTTTTATTTAACTCGACGTTTCGATCCCTCACAGGGATCTTTCTCAAGAGTATACAAACATGCATGTATATATATATATATAAAGAATCATAGGACAAAGAGGTTAAGTGTAGTGATGGGCGAATTTATTCGCCTAGGTCGAATTTGCGGCAAATTCCCGCGATTCGCCGCTGTCGAATAAATTCGCGAATCACCAGCGAAATTTCGCTTGGTGAAATTTCGCCGAAAAACGAGTCGCGCGTCAGTCGACAAAATCGTTTCGCAAATTTTTCGCCGATTCGCGAATTTCTCTAGAAATTCGCGAATCTCTAGGCGAAGCGAATCGCGGGAGATTCGCCCATCACTAGTTAAGTGCTATATGGTAGTGGGAGGGAGGTCCTAGCCCCGTAGAGCTTACAGTCTAAGTTACAGTTTTACTTGGCCAACATAGGTCTGTTGTGAGATGGCTCCTGGGTGCGCTTATTGTCTGGTTTCCTGTTCTTGATTCTTGCCTGTCCCTGATCTGATTCACTGTCTGTAATTATATTAGCTTGTTACTGACTATTCTTCTGCATCCTGGATTTGTACTGCATTTACTGATGCCCCAGCCGGTGTCCTTCACTATTTCTGGTTCCTGATTCCTTGCTGCACCATCTGATTTTGGTTGATTTCTGGTTTTGACCCCAGCCTGTTATATGACTACTTTTTGCTCTGACACCATTCCTCCTTTTGTAAGTTATAGGTCCCTTGTCTGCCCAGAACTCTCACCTTCGTTCTCTCACTTTAAGAACTGGCGGCATTCTCCCTCTTCATGCTCTCATCAAAATAAAAAATGTTTTTATGAAATTGGTGATATAAATTATTAAATGAGCCAGCTTGCAGTCTGCTATGTTAGCCTGTAACTGCAGTTTAATTAGCTATATAATTACAATTACACTACTGTTGCTCTGGGAAGGTATAATTATCAAATAAAGGTTCATTATACAGGATATAGTACAAGGCAATATCTGTGCCTATATATATATATATATACTTAATTCTAAATTATATTATTATATATTTGATATTGTTCTTATGTTTTTGCTGCTATTTAAATGACCGTGATGAAGTTTCAGTCATTTCTTTGCCACTTTAAGCATGTCTTAAGCTAACATATTGCACTTGATCTCATAGAATAGGACAAATATTAAATGAGATCATTTTGTGAACACTGTTTTCCAGATGCTCCCTTGCTTGGATATTTAATAGCCTCTGCATCATGTCAGACCCCTAGACCAATCAGAGCTTTCTTTTGAGCTGGCTCTTCTACAATGTGGGATATTTCACATTTTTTTCTAATTGGCTTAGCTGAGCTGCAAGTTAAAATATGATAGTTAAAAGTATTATTAATACTTTTCCAAATTAAGCTGTTTTTTTTTCTTTGGAAAGGAAAGTTGGTTTCTTTCAAACTCATCTGTATTAAACAGCTTGTACTATTTTAGACACATAGCTTAAGTTGGGTAATTGTAAATGCTTGGCTTTATCTTTTTAGGTAATCAAAAGGTCAGCCCCAGCTTCATAGCTGTGGGTGCTGAACTCATGTAGTAGATCCCAACTTGCTGGAAACAACTGTGATACTGAAAAGAGATTGTTCTCAGACTACCTTTTAGATAATATAAAGTTGACCAGATCCTGATAACAAACTACCCAACTTTCCATAGCAGCCTGTATGCCACCTTCCCTGTGGGTCTAAATCCAAAATGGGTCCCTATGCTGTATAGGGTGGATTATGTTGGTCCTCCGAATACGAAAACATGTTCTCCTGGTATATAAAGCAATTAAACAAGATGTACGGTATTTTCCCTTACTTAAAATGGTAAGTTGCTGCCCATTTATAAAGGGGAAAGTGGTTTACAATTCAACTTTCAGCATGTCAAACTGATTTGATCCATCTTGAATTTGAGGGGACTGTACCACAAAATACTTTCTTTTGAACAAAGAAATTTAATTATTTGGAAAACAGGTCTACATAGGTATAGTTTTTTTCCCCGAAGGTAGTGATCCCCAACCAGTAGCTCGTGAGCAACATGTTGCTTCCCAAACCCTTGGATGTTGCTCCCAGTGGCCTCAAAGCAGGTGTTTATTTTTGAATTCCAGGTTTGGAGGCAAGTTTTGGTTGTATAAAAACCAGGTGTACTGTCAAATAAGGTCTCCTGTAGGCTGCCAGTCCACATAGGCCAATAGCCAATTGCAGCCCTTATTTGACACCCCCATGAAGTTTCTGCATGCAAGTTGCTCCCCTGTGTTGCTTTTTATTTCTGAATGTGGCTCACGGGTAAAAAAGGTTGGGGACCCCTGCCCTAAGGTATCATGACTAGCAAATTTGCACATCTCTTTAACTCCATTAGGAATGCTGATGCTAATAATGTAATTAATAATTATATTGCTAATAATGCAAGCAGAATTACTCTTGATAATATGTCCATTCATACAACTAAAGCCATGTAGGTGGGTATATAGGCATTTAAAGGTTTCACTGTAAAGTCCAGCTTGAAGTCCAGCATGCCATTCAAGCTACTGAAGGAGACAAATGATAAAGAGAGGATTTCTGTATAATAGGCATAATCAACTAGCGTAGGATATGCATGCGCAGTAGGAGGCATTTGTTGGTTCAACTCTACTGGGTGTGCATCTAAAGTCACAAAGTTTTCTGATTTTGTGACTTTCGGCGCATGAGCAGTAGAGCTGAACCGGCAAATGCCTCCTACTGCGCATGCACCAGAAGATGCCGATGGATCTAGGAAGAAGATTGCACACCAGAAGACGGCGCCTGTAAACTCTGTGGACAGGACTTGTGCCGATGGATAAGTAGCAACTCAGGGACATTTGCCGGGGGGAGGTAGGCCACCAGGGTGTATGTAGGGGGGCAACACAGGGGAGGGGGAGGTATTTTAATGCCGATGGGGTTGACTTCTCCTTTAAGAGTATGGCGTATATAAATGAAAAGATAGGACCAGAAGGCCAGTTTATAAATTATTATAAGATGAATACAATATGATGACAACAGCACATCTAGTGCACCTAACTACCTAGTGGTAAGGGCAATGCATACATGGGCAATAGCAGCACTCATTTTTTAAGCTCATGTAAGGATGCATACACATCATTTTTGTATACACCATAAAATAATTAGCAAAATACTGAATATAAATGATGATTTGTATATTCATAATTTAGAGATGTGTTTCTAGACACTTACTGCCTAACACAGTCCAGGATAGGTTTTCTAAAGCTGGGCATATGCACAGGTCAGTGATCTGGCATTCTGTACTTTACATACGTTTGCCCAAGGTGGTGCAGGCGATGCCTGGGAATATGAGTCAATATGGTGATGCAGCATTCAGTGGCACCCTTGGCCCCATGCCTTTTAAAGAAGAGGAGTGCTGCCCAGGGTAGAAAATAAGTGACTAGAATTACTGGAGTTGCCTACAACTTGGCACCCACAGTGCTTCTACATTACATTTTCCTTAAAGTGATGCATCTTTAAGGGGCACATTTATTCTCTTTTGAAACAGAAAACTTATTCTTAATATCACTTTTTTAAATAATTTTTTTTTAAGTTCTGGGATTCTGCCAAATTCTGGATTCAGTGCAACTATTATGCCTGTCACATTAAAATGCATTTGCCACAATGTTAGCTGGTGATTACAACCGTCACTTTTTCTGCTGTTTTTATATAAATATAAACGTATTACTTTTTAAACAAAGTTGGAACATATTGCTGGTACAGGATCTAGAGGTTTCTTATAATTGCTGATGGATTCCAGTAGTTTCTTTTATTGTTACTATGAAATAGTGATTCTTTGCCTTTGATATCTCTAATCATCTTCTCTTTTTAAAAAAGTCATTGGTTGGACAGTCAAGTCTGACATTTTATTAAAGATATTCTGATACCCTCTGGTTTTCTTCATGATTTCCCTTAAAGGGATACTGTCATGGGAAAAAAAGTTTTTTTTCAAAACAGTTAATAGTGCTACTCCAGACTTCTGCACTGAAATCCATTTCTCAAAAGAGCAAACAGATTTTTTATATTCAATTTTGAAATCTGACATGAGGCTAGACATATTATCAATTTCCCAGCTGTCCCAAGTCATGAGACTTGTGCTCTGATAAACTTCAATCACTCTTTACTGTTGGAGTGATATCACTCCCCCCCCCGCAGTCTAACAACAGAAGAATGGGAGGGTAACCAGATAGCAGCTCCCTAAGGGCCCTTACACACGGGCGTTTTTACCTGCGCTCCCCTGCGTTGCGTTTGGCTGCGCTCAGCCGCAGGGGAGCGCAGGTATAGACGCACTCAATTATTTTCAATGGGGCTGTACTCACACAAACGCATGTAGGCGCCAAACGCAGGAAAAATGCAGCATGTTGCGTCTGAACCTGCGTTCGGCGCTTACACGCGTCTCGTGAGTACAGGCCCATTGAAAAGAATGAGGTGCGTCTATACCTGCGCTCCCCTGCGGCTGAACGCAGCCAAACGCAACGCAGGGGAGCGCAGGTCCAAAACGCCCGTGTGTAAGGGCCCTAACACAAGATGACAGCTGCTGGCACTCATGGCAACCCATGTCCCACTGCATTCCATTAAGTTACATTGAGAAGGAAAAACAACAGCCTGCCAGAAAGCAGTTCTCTCCTAAAGTGCTGGCACAAGTCACATGACCAGGGGCAGCTGGAAAATTGACAAAATGTCTAGCCCCATGTCAGATTTCAAAACTGAATATAAAAAAATCTGTTTGCTCTTTTGATAAATGGATTTCAGGGAAGAAGTACTATTAAATGATGTGTTTTGAAAAAAACATATTTTCCCATGGCAGTGTCCCTTTAAGGGCAAATAGCACTTGTAGCATTGAAGTCAATCAGCTAATGCTAACATTATACAGGACAGTAAACAATATATTGGACATAGATTTAACTCTGTCCATGTAATATTGTGGCTTATATGCTGGCATTATCATTAAGAGGCATAGTTATAATGTTAAGTAAAAATAAAGATGCTGTTAGAATATCACCATTCTAATGTTGCATTAAATCACATGTAGCTGAAAAGCAGATGTCATGAGTTTTGGTTATAAAATTCCCACTGAAATTCGTAGGCGATTTTTGTGATGGCCATGCCATGTAGTTCACAAATGTTTATTTTAACACTTTTGTATAGTATATTACACTCTTATAAACACGCCCAGCCATAAATCACTTTTGCAGACAGGAACTTCCCATCGTAAACTGTGAAACTACTATATGGTGGGTTTGCCCTACTGGGCACAAAAAGGGTTAATTCTCTGGGCAACATGCTAATCATCAATTCAGTAGAAGAATTCTCTCTGGAGCCAACAGAAAGCATCATGCATTCAATTTTGTCATGTTAAAGTCATTACCTACAGCAAGCCATAACATGCCTGTCAATTTGCAACAGCTGAAAGTGAAGTAGGATTGATTGTGAATAAGTTTAAATAAGCACGTTTAGCCTCCTGGTCACTGCTGCTAGCGACTCAGGAATGTTCAGCTTCCTTTCACTGTGTCACTCTTTGCTATGCCTCACATCTGACATACAGGTGGAGAAGAAAACAATATCAATGCTCATCTCTGGTTTTTATTTGGAGTAAGTGAAGACACCAGACATCCTTTGATCCTAAAAAATCCATTTAACCCATTAAGAATTGTTTACCAAGGACTAAAAATTGTGGGAGGTATCTACCCAAAAACAGTTGTTCTGGTGCAGCTAAAGTTTGTATAGTGGACAATGGTAGAGTAGAGCAGTGTCCCTTAGTTTGCTGTGGGGAGTGCAATGTCGCCATCTGCATGACACATGCAATGCTGCAGCTGTGCAACTGGCACGGAATTCCAGCCCAGGAATGTCTACAAAGGAAGGGGAATCTACATCTGAAATTGCATTGCCCTGGACACATATATTTAAATGTAAAATATTGTTAGAAAGTAATTTAATGTAAGCTTTCAAGCCAAAAGCTTACACTGTAAGCTCTTTCGGTTATTGTGCCTGAAAAATCTGCAGGGCAGTATAATAAAGTTCCATGTTGATCGTATCAGCATAAAGGATATTTGCTGCAGTGCAGGTAGAGAAGGCAAAGTTTTGTTTGTGGGAGCTGTCTGGAATCTGTATGACAGGTATAGGCTGTGCTGAAGGGTGTGTTGTGGACCATACTGCATGGATAACTGTACTTACTGCTAACATATACTTAAACTACAGAAGAGAAGGTGTGGTCTTGGAAAACAGTTTGAATCTAGAACAGGTGTGCATTTGTGCATGGGTCTTCTATGTCCATTTTTAAATGCATAAATGACTAGTATAATGCAACCAGACAATGGTTGGCTTGGCATACTGGAGGTGCAATAAGAGTAAAGGAGGGAAGAGAATAAAAATGTTAATTATAATAACATATTTGGACAAAGGTCACACACTACCCCCCTAAACATCTATTTTACAGCCCAGAGGTAAGGTTAAAGATATATTTAGTGGGCCAGATACAGAACCAAATGCCAGGTTAAAACTGATCACAATCAAAAGGTAAGGTTCACTTTTAAATGCAATGTGTTTGTGACAATGTGTCTTCAACAACTAGCATTACAAATGTAAGTTTACCTTTCCATGACAAAGACTAATAACGGCTATCTGTTATATTCCTCATGCCTTATGTCAGTGAACTCTACAGCATCTACAGACCTGAGATGGGCTGGACCTTTTCCAGAAGATTTGAGGCCATATGGTCACCATACACACACAAAAAGGGCCTTTCCTGTGATACACAAAGTGTGACTGTTGCAGAAGTTATTTACAGACAGTTTGACAAGCTGTACTCCTGCATGCTGATCAAACAAAAACCATTTACCACAACTTTAAATCAGGAAAGAGCAAATAGAATTTAACAATGCATAATTCTAACCCAAGACAGTGGATTTAACATGCTGTTAGTAACTGGCTGCTAATTGCGAGCTTGCAAAGATAAGGTGAAAAAGGAAAACATACAGTATTCCAGTTTGCCTCAGCTTGCAGGGTGTGCCTAGGGTCATAGGCATACAACAGATCATGAAGCTGAATCAATATTATATTATGGCTTTTTGTTGTAAGGAGCAAATAGCATCAACCATTCTTCATTGCTGATCAATGTGCTCGGGAATTTTGTTTTAAGGAATTCTCAAGATATCTGTTTAGCACAGAGTTTTTTTTTTAAGGCAGTTCACAAGCGCAATGTATGCTTGAAATTGGTTGATTATAAAATAAATAAATAAATAAATACAACTGCAAGAGAAATCTATCATTAGCTGCAATCCTGCCGTAGCAGTTCCAAATGTGGAATCTACCAGTATTCCTTCAAAAATGTTCCTTACCCCTGAAGGTCTTGAATTTCACATCGCAATATTGTTCCTTTCCTTATATTTGAAGTAGATCAACTTTACACCCATGTTCAGCACTGATTAGCAAACCATAAATATCAGGTAGAGTTACATAGGTGGTTGTAATGTGATGAGCTATAATTCTTTTTGTTGCTTGTTATCACTGAAAAAAAAGAAAACATATTTATAAAGACAGCTTTTCCTTGTTTTAGCCTAATAGTTTGATCTAACTGATCATTTAGAGAGCCTGTCTATACTATTACATTTTCTGTACTGCGGAGTATAATATGAGTTTTCCAACCCAGCACAGTAACCTTTTTGCCATTTTTTCCGACTTACAGTAGATAATTTTATTTCTGGTTTTACAAATGTAGTTATATTGTTTATAAATATAGGGATAGGAGCTGTTATCCAGAATGCTCAGGATAAGGGATCTTTCTGTAATGTGGATCTCCTAAAAAAAAAATCATTTAAACATGAAATAAACCCAATAGGATTGTTCTAATTATATCTCAGTTGGCATCAAAGGAAAGGAAATCATTTTTAAAATGATTTCTGATTCAGAATCAGAAGATGACTCAAGTAGAGGAACATCTTTGGGCACAAGTACTTTTAAAGAATGATCGCTCATCTGAACCCCTTTTGACTATTTATTATTTTCTTTTGGTCCTCCTAGCTGTGACTGTTTATATCATATGAATTGTTTTAACTGAGTAAAAGTTGAAGGGGACATAGCCATAAAAGTGGCCAATAAACAATATGAAGAGGTGATAAAATCAATTACCAGTCCACTGAGAAGCCCCTGATTATAAAATGTGGTTTATGTGGTTTAGGGCAAGGGAGGGGTTTGTCTGATGAAATGTAGATAAGGAGCTCTTAACAAATTCCCTTTGTCATAAAAGAAGAGATATGTGAGTGTGATGAAAATGGAACATATGGATTTTTTAAAATTAGTTTTTTTACGTGTATATTTAATGGATTTTCAAGCGCCTACTCTTCTTTCTTCTTAAAATGACCCTTTACTATTCTGTTCCTTTAGTCCATACCATAAGCATATTAATCTCTCCTCTGATTACTGGTGACACCCATGGTAGGCCTCTTGTGATCGATAATGTGGCGCTGTCCATCATGTCTACTTTATCCCCAACTCTAGGGGGCAGATTTACGAAATTCACATGAAATGATTGAAGTTCGTTCGAATTCGATCAAATAACGATCGTAAGAATTTTTCATGAAATCGGATATTCTAATTTGGCTTCTTCGATCATCGAATACCAAATGATCGAATAGATCGAATGATCGTACATTCAATAATTCGATCTATGAACCTACCGAATTGCAATAGAAGCCTATGGGAAGCCCCCCATAGGCTTCTGAGGCTAAGTCCTGCTCGAATACCATTCGTATGATCGAAGCGTTCGATCGTTCGAATTGTACAAATGTTTCGGAGGCTTGAAGGAAATTTCACGATTTTTCTCGTGAAACCTAACGATCGGTATCCGATCGTACAAATTCATTGGGAAATCGAATATCGAGCAAAATGATAGTCTAAAACAATTCGATAAGTATTTGATGGTCGAATGCTTATCGAATTTCGATTTTGGTCAAGCTAATTTTCGTGAATAATAGTAAATTTGCCCCTAGGTGTTGGTGGTTGCAGGGAGGACTGCGTACCTTATCCGCAGCCAAGTGTCATGCAGTGTGAAAATTCATTATAAAAAGACTGGCCCTTTAAATAAGGAAGTAGTTGTACAATTCAAATTGATACAAATTAGGTTGTGAATTGAATCATATCCAGTTTTCCAAGGGAAAGCAAAATAAAGGCCAAAAAGCTCAAAAATAAATGAAGAGTCCTGTTTAAGCAAACAGTTCTTATTTCTTGACTTATTTCCTCTTTCTCTGTAACAAGAAATCAGCACCTTGTGCTTAATGATAACTAAGATAGCAGATATCTAGCAGATACTGTATATATGCTGGTAGTATCAAAAAATTCATAGGGTGTTTTGAATATTTTGGTGATTATGGGTATTATGGAAAGATCCCTGGTCATAAGCATTCCAGATAATAGAACCAATGCCAGTACAAGGGAGGACAAATGGTTTAGTGTTTTTTTTCAGTAGGGGTTATGCATTAAATGGTGCTAGTTTGCCCAGGGCAAGTAACCCAATGTGCAGGTAGAATTTACTGGTCACCTGTTTAAAAGCAAAAATCTAATTGGTTGCTATTGGTTACTGCCACTGGACAAATTTAGTGGGGCTCATTTATTAACACAGGGCAAATTTGCACCTGGGAAGTAACCCATAGCAAACAATCAGAGGTTTGCTGTCATTGTTCTACCTGCAGATGAATGGAAAAGGCATGTCACTGCTATGGGTAACTGTCCAGTTGTAAATTTGCCCAGTGTTTAAAAATGAGCCCCAGCACCTTTTATTACATATAAGTGAGCTGTATTCCTGCTGATGACAACTAAGGGCACCAAAACCTATTCTGTAAGCTCCACAGGAAAATGCCCAAACAATTTGCATTATATGATAATAAACACAATACATACAGTAGATAGGCGACATCCAAGGCAAAGCTATACAATAATCTGCTCAGTGTTGATCTGTTTGTGCCAAATACTTTTATTTTGTAACTGTCAAAGAATACCTGCAATCTGCTGTAAAACCATCAGCAAAATAAATGAGCTAGCTCTGTAGAGAGAGGCAGGCTCTTTACATCATTGCAGATGAGTAAGTCTTAGCCAACTCATCCCATCTGCTTTGTTCACATTCGCATTATAGTCTGCCAAAGGCTGTTAATAAAAGTGTTTTTAAAAAATTATGAGCAGTTCCGAAAGCACTGAGCTAAGTATTTGAAAAGGTCAGCTATTGGCTGCTTTACTATGTGCTTCCTTAATGGATTTACCCAGTCAGAAATGACCTGCTGAGAAGGTATTTAGCAGAAGTCAAATAAAGCTAAAAGGGATATTTTAGAATTCTCACAGCCAGTTCCTTAACTGAAGACATTTAACAAACCCCACTCCAACTCCTGCAGGCATTTCTACTCCCCTAACACTGTTCCTCCTCCCACTCAGTTTAACTCATGCTACTGCAGTACAAAAACAGGAGGCAGTCCCTGATTCTTTGATAGTTAAACCTTCTAAGAACTGATTGGATTGTCTAAGGGCCGGTACACACAGGCGTTTTGGACCTGCGCTCCCCTGCGTTGCGTTTGGCTGCGCTAAGCCGCAGGGGAGCGCAGGTCTAGACGCACCTCATTTTGTTCAATGAGGTTGTACCCACGAGACGCGTGTAAGCGCCAAACGCAGATTCAGACGCAACATGCTGCATTTTTCCTGCGTTTGGTGCCTACATGCGTTCGTGTGAGTACAGACCCATTGAAAATAATTGAGTGCGTCTATACCTGCGCTCCCCTGCGACTGAACGCAGCAAAACGGAACGCAGGGGAGCGCAGGTAAAAACGCCCGTGTGTAAGGGCCCTAAGTCAGAACTCACTGAAGGTCTAGAAACCACCAAGTGACATCACAAGCTGTTGCCTTGTTTTTTTCCTAAAATAAGCAGGTATAAAAACATAGGTGTGCAGCGATACCCTACCTTCTGAAGAAATAAATGGCTTTTTGTAAGAATACAAAGGTGTCCAAAGGCTATCAATTACAAATTGATGCAATTCATAATACTTTGATAATATCATAGTGGACTTTTTTTTTTCATCCCAAGTAAAAGTTTTGTTACATAAAAAAACAATAAATGTAAACAGATGTAAAGTAGGTGAAATGGATCACTGTGTTTTCTTCATCTCTGGCTGAGGCTGGTATTTAAATTACATCTCCAATCAATTCTTTTTATTCCTTGAGGGACAGTTCTAGGAAATCAGAAGCAGTTTGTATGCTTTGGTTTATGGCAGATATTCGCATAGTAGGAGGTTTAGTACCTCTCCATATTTGAAGTTGGTGAAGAGGGACACATCAATACCCGATTAGTGGGCAGAACAAGGAACGCAGCTGGGGACATTTTACCTTGAATTTGACACCACATCAGGGGACCAGAAATCCAGTTGGACCATGGCAGTCCATCTGGTGTTTGTTTAAAGAAAAAAGCAACATTGTATATAATAAAGTAATAAAAATATGGATGGCTTGTCTTATGCAATAGCAGTAGTTTTCACATCAGGCAATAAGGAACTTATTTTTGGTGGGGGTGTATTGAGAGAAGGTTCGTTTTAATGTCTACTCAGGACTGTGCATTTACCCAGGTTCCTCCACCCCCCAGTCTCTAAATTAACCTCTTTACTAGACAATATTTACAAATGAGATATTATATTGCACTGAAAAGAAATTATATTCTCAGTATTTACATCAAGAAGGTCTGACATATATAAATGTGTGAGTTATAGAATATGTAAGTACAATAAATTTAAGAAGGCAGCATATGCTGTTGTTATTATTAATAATAATAATAATAATGTGTGGATTACCCATAATCCCATTCATTGTACAGCGCTGTGGAATATGTTGGTATTATAAAAATACATATTATTAGTAACAATAATAACTGCAGATTTTAGCTGTCATGCATTAGAATGGATATAAGTTTCTGGAAAAGAAAAGCAATTGGCAGTTTAGCTTCTAAAACTGGTTAAGGGCTCCACTTGAAACTGGTTAAGGGCTCCTACACACGGGCGTTTTGGACCTGCGCTCCCCTGCGTTGCGTTTGGCTGTGTTCAGCCGCAGGGGAGCGCAGGTCTAGACGCACCTCATTTTGTTCAATGAGGTTGTACCCACGAGACGAGTGTAAGCGCCGAACGCAGATTCAGACGCAACATGCTGCATTTTTCCTGCGTTCGGCGCTCACATGCGTTCGTGTGAGTACAGCCCCATTGAAAATAATTGAGTGCGTCTATACCTGCGCTCCCCTGCGTTTGAACGCAGCAAAACGCAACGCAGGAGAGCGCAGGTAAAAATGCCCGTGTGTAGGAGCCCTTAATGAGATTTCTGGATACATATATCCTTTGTCATTTGCAGCCTAGGCTGGCATTCTGCTGAAACAATTGGTTATGTCTGCTGTTGGGGAATTGCATTATGCAATGATATGAAGATGATATAAGATGAACAGCCATAGCAAAACCTCAGGAGAATGTGCTGGTGATAGCTGTGTAGAATTTAGACATTGCAGGTGTGGCGGCACTTTGCAGCTTGCAGCAGAAATCTAAGGCATCATTTAACTCCCACACACATAGGGCCTAATAAAATTCTCACTTCCAGCTGAAACTACTGACAGAGTTGTTTGACAGCTGATGCTGTGGAAGAGAAAGATGCCATTGTCTCTGCCATGGTATGCAAAGCAGAGTTTTTCCCAAAAACTGTAGCTGCTTAACTCATGCATGTTTGCATATGTTAAAAATATTTAGTCCACTGCTAAAAAAAATATTAGAGGAGAGATCTGGGGCCAGATAAATATAATAACATCTATGTGTGTGCAGGACTCTTAACACAGAGAAGTACTATGTGCCTTCTGTATCACTCTGACATTCTGAGTACAACTGAGATGCAGGGGGAGGAAGGACCATAGAACACAGGTAAAGGATAGGAGCAAAGGGAACTGGCATCCATATCTAGTGGTTAGAAGTTCACATTCACAGCCAATGCACGACACCCAACCTGCAGCCCTCCAGCTGTGGTTGAATTTTTGAACCTTAGAGCTCAATTACAGCTGAAAAACAGCAGCTGAAATATCTCCGTACTGATATAATCACCTTTTTAAATTATAAGCTTTATAGGGATGACAAACAATCTCCATATCTAAAGGAGAAAAATAATTACTTTTGTCATTGGTGGGAGAGACAATCAACGAGGCAAATAAGGGATTGAAAACAATGCTTTTTTGTATTAGTTTTAAAATGTCAGTTTAATGGGATCAAAGCCCAACTGCTGATAGCATGGAAACTGCTAAACACAGAGAATTAGGGGATCGTTTACTAAACCACAATTTTTTCTGGTCAGGGTTTTTTGGGCAAAAATTTTTTTTCGAAATTTCACTTTCACTTTTTTCAAAATTTCATTTTGTTTTTTTTTTAGTTATTTTACCCAAAGCTGCAAAAAAGTCAGAATCTGAAAATCCACCATCTCAAAGATCATGTATAAGTCAATGAGAGATGTCCCTTTTACAGGTTAAAGATATTGTGGTGTGCTGTGGGTTTCCACCAAAAATGACGTTTTTTTGGGTGATAACCCATAAAAATCGAGTGACTCATACAATTCAGGTTTTCGTTCGGTTTTAGCGTGTTTTTTCTGGACCAGACTTTTTTTTATTAATAAATAAGATAAAATTGTGGATGTGGGTTTGTTCAAGCTTGGCTTAATAAAAATATCAGATAAATGTGGGTTTTAATATATAACCCCCTGTAAAATGCAAAGAACCTTCAATAAGTTTACATAAGTAGAATACGTTCTTAAAAACCTTTACGAAAGATCTATATTAAGCCAGAATAACTTCTTTAAATTAGTTTCTACAGGCATAGGATTTGTCATCTTGAAAACTCGTTATCCAGAAAGCTCCAAATTACAGAAAGGCCATCTCCCATAGACTTCATTGTATCCAAATAATCCAATTTTTTAAAAATTCTATCCTTTTTCTCTGTAATAATAAAACAATAGCTTGTACTTGATCCAAACTAAGATATAATTCATCCTTATTGGAAGCAAAACCAGCCTATTGAGTTTAATGTTTAATATATACTTATATACATTTAATAATATTTAATGTTTACATAATTTTATAGTAGATCCAAATTATTGAAAGAACCCCCAACTGTTAAGTAACATCTTCAAATTATAAAAGGGACATCTGCCATTGACATGGTCTCACCAGGTTTTAGCTGGAGTATTTTCAGGTTCAGATTTTTAGCAGCTTTGGGGTATAATTGTCATGGGGGCCTATCGGTTCCCAGCGGGAGTTGTCAGGACCAAAGAGGAAGCTTCAAGGGTTAAAATCCAAAGTCGCAGTACAAAACAGCTCAATCAAAATCGTAATCAAAGTCCAGGCAAGAGTTCAAAAGCAGGCAGAATAAAGTCAAGGTCCAAGCAGGGTCAGAAGTCCAAAAAACAGTTAAACAAGAATTATAGAATACCCAGGAATATACAAGACAAACTCTATAATTGAGCATCAACTCCGTGACTTGGAAGTCCTTAAGTATTCAAATTTCACGCCGCGCATGTGACATCATTGAGCCAGCGTTGTGACGCCGTCGTCAATCCACATGGAACATGGGCACCACCATGTTGAATGCAGTGCCAAAGAGGAGCGGATCTCCATCAGGCGCTCCTGACAATAACAAATCTTTAAAAATTTAAGTTTTTTTTTTGTTTCCCCCTAAAAATCTCGAGCAGAAAAAAATCAAGCCTTTAATAAATAGGCCCCTTAATGATTATAAGAGCAAACTGCAAATCGTAAACTACTAGTTACATTATGCCAAAGTTTCACATTTCCTTGAATTAGCCTGTTTTTAAAACAATATGGTACATGTTTGCAGTATATTGGTTTATATTACAGAATATATTTTTATAAATGAACATTGTTTAAGAAAAGGTTATTGGAGAAATTGAAGATTTGAATGGGAAGTTTGTATGTAGATGTAGAAGTAGGGCTGGAAGTAGGGGTTTAAGTGCATGCCTTTAGACCTGTTAGTGATGAAGGATATAGTTTTTCATTTTATTACCTCTTTTAGGTTTACAGCCTGATCTGTCTACAGCTGATATACACTGTAGTTATGTTATTTTTCCACTTGGTTATGTGATGCCAAGGGCTTATCTGATTCCTGAGAGGATGGAATTCTAAGAAACACCTAAAATCATTTGTAAATAGTATATTGGGGGGCAAACTTAAAAAAGATTTTACTAATCTAAACAGAAAGGACAAAAGAATATTTATGGCATGTGACTGTTTCAGAATTTGCCCAGTGTCAGTGATAAGTGAAATACAATGTAACTAAGGATTGCTAGTAAAGATTTGAAAGATTTAGGCCTGCCTTTGTCTTAAAATGAATGATATGTGCTGGACAGTCTTCTAACACAGTTTATTATATCACCTCTACATTCAAAGTTATATAGAAGGCCTGATGGGGGGCATTTTTATGGTTGGTTATCAGGGCTTGGGCAGACAAAATAAACCGTGAATGGTTTTGTGAGGGTAATGGCAAATGAGACATTTTGTTGTCTGCTCTTAATTTCCTCCAGCATGGGCAACAAAACTTTTGAAGTTACATTTCTATCAGGATTGCAGCTGGACCTGCCAATATAACTATACTGACAATAGAATAAGGGTTTAGGTTTATTTTTGGGGCATGTGTGTCCAAGGACTGATGGGAAGAGTTATCTTTGTACCATTGGTCTTGGCCGATTAGAATCAAACAAATAACGTGTTCATACACATTAAATCTGCTTGTAAGAATAGAATGCTAGCTGCAAAACATGATATTCCTGTTTTACTATCTGCCATCTTTGTATGCATTGAAGTAAGAAAAATGGTCCGCACACACCAGTATTGCAGTCGGGGATTGTGCCCCTTTTATTAATGCCACCAATTGTCGAGCACCACCACGCAGACTAGTGAAAGGAGGTGTGTGGTAATAGAAACTATCTTTGTATGCATGTCATCCGACCAATCTTTTTTTATGAAGGCTCTCATCTCAACTTTGTTGCTCTTAATGTTTCCCTTTACTGTATGATCAGTCCTATGACTGTTCTCCAAATGTATACTTAAATTTAGCTTGTGTTGCTCATTTTTCCAATGTACAATAGGAAAAAGTCTCAGAACAAATCAACGACTGTTAAAGGATTTTGTAATGTATTTTCTTTGTAATTCTTTATTATGTTGCATAGGCAACGTTTATTTGTTTCTCTACATCACTGTCAGCATAACATTTAGGTGTAAAGTTGTAATTTTTTATTTGGTCAAATTGAATTGCCTTGGCTTGCTCTTGCCTTTCCATGCATATTTTCAGTTGTTTACATTTTTTAATAAAATTTTTTAGTTACATTTTAAAAGTAGAGCTATAACGTAACAGCACATCAGTTATAAAGAGGCATTCATAAGGAACAGGATTGGAAGAAATATTGATGTCACAACGGTTTGTATCTGTAACATCCTCCAGCGCCTTTGCTTGTTTCCATAGTATTAAATGAGAATGAACAGTATTACTTCAGATGCAAAGTTGTTAACATTGATATACACTTTGGATGCTCCATCACCCTCTGGCGCATGTGAAGTACATCGATCAGCAAACTTCAGGACTCCTAACTACAGGGGCCCCTTGTGATAAAAGGTTCTGGGCCTCCTCTGTACAATATCAGAGGTGACCCGAGATGAGAGCAAAATCACTGGTCATCTGCAACCCCCACCCACACAAGGACGGCCAAGGAAGCATGGCAGGGGTGTAAGCAGACCTTGCTGCTGCAGGGAGGCCCAGAGGGTAGAGGGGTTCCATGAGGCCCGTATATACAATTTCAATAAATATTGGTAAAACCTCTAAACATTTTGGGGGCCTGAAAAAGTATTAGCTGTCGGGGCCAATAATATCTAGAAATGCCACTGCCGTTGCACTCACTATACTCCCAGCACGTTCCCCCCCCAACTGCTGGGTTTGCTTCCTCACCAGTTAAGAGGATGCTTTTGCAACAGAA
>CM044437.1:57175810-57190760 GCA_024363595.1 Xenopus borealis
ATGGGCAAATACATTTCAAGCGCTTATGTGAAAGTGTTATTTAGCTGCCACAGGATAATCTGACTGTGTCACTAAATAAACGGAATATTTTCATGTCTAGCATAGAGGGGAAAAACACATTCTTTGTGATTGCTGTTCCTGCCTAAACAAGGTAGTCATTATTGGTAGAATTTAGCCTTGGTGTCTATAGCAGGATTCAGCAGCCACCTCTGTGGTGGAACTGCTGGCCAGTCTGCAGTTAGTGCCAAGAAAAGTAGCGCTCTCTCCCTCTCTACTTGCAGGACGCCAGCTCTGGTGGTTGAGTTTCGGAAGCACTGGCTTCCAGCAGTGCAGGGGCTGGGCTACATACTGTAATGTGGGCTGGAAATGACTTGTATGTATATAATCATCTTTAACTGTGTAGATGCCACCCTGGCATGGCAACCTACTGCCTTCTGGACAGCACATAGATTAAAGGAACAGTTCAGTATAAAAACTGGCTCATTAGATTGTGCAAAACTATAGTTAGCCAAAAATGTAATGTATAAAGGCTGGTGTGACTGGATGTCTAACAGCTCTCTAAAGGTGGCCATACACAGGCAGATAAAGCTGACGAAATATCGGTCATTTAGACAGATTTGACATCTTATCTGCCCATGTATGGGGGCATCCGACGGGTCTTCCCGACCAATATCTGGACACGATATCGATCGGGAAGGTTGGATTTTATTCCACCTGACCTGTCGGAAGTCCATTGCGCTCGTAATATGATCAATCGGTCATAAGGCCAAACGTCCAGATTACCCCGATATAGCCGTGCAAATTAGGGAAAGATCCGCTCATTTGGCGATGTTGCCAAATGAGCGGATCTTTGCATCTATACCCAGACTAACTCTGAGTTAGTCAACAACTTGAAGGGGTGGGGGGGTGGGCACATGGGACAAAACTGTTCAGTGAGTTTGCAATTGATCCTTAGCATGCAGCTCAGATTCAAAAGCAAACAGTTATGACCCATGTGGCCCCCCCTCAAGTCACTGATTGGTTACTGTCTTGTCAGTGGAAACACAGCAACCAATCAGTGGAAACAAAGAGAACTGAAAAGCAGGAAGTAGTGTTCTGGCTGTTATGTAAAGCTGGCCATACACAGGGAGATCTGCGATGTCGCCAAACAAGCGGATCTGTCCCCAATATGCCCACACTGAGGTGGGCCCAATGATCGGATCAGAATGAAGGTGATACAGGTGTGCGGATCACAGGATTGCACCAATGCACAGATGTGGCTGCGATCCAATTGGATTTTTTAACGTGCCCGATCAAGATCGGCCATCGATCGGGGAAGCCCGTCAGATGGCCCCACACACGGGCCAATAATCTGCCGACTCGTCTGCTGGCAGCTTTTATCTGCCCATTTACGGGGGCCTTAAGACATTTAGTCACTCCAGCCTTTATACATTACATTTTTTGCCTAACTAATTATATTAGAAACATTTTTTATTTTGCACTTTGCTTTTCTATCCATATACAGGTAGGAGAAAAGCTACAAGCAGGAGGGCACACACTGACAGTACTGACCACTCTAGGTATTTACAGGCGAGTAGAGCTGGATGACTGTGTTGGATGTTGCTGTCACTGTAAAATGAGGATTTTAAGTGAATTCCCATTCATTGCTGGGCAGAGCAGAGCTTGTGGTTTCCCAGATTTCCTACAGACACTGCTGCTTTTTTTAGTGAGCTTAACCCCTGGCCCTCTGCTGAGGCCTTAAGTCCATCAGATCATTTCATAAAGCAGAGGGCCCGTAAGTAGGACTGCACTCACACTGTGCGGCGGAGAGCTGAAACTCAGTCCTGAAGCAGAAATTCTTAGTCATTGTATCTGTGTATATACTTCCTCCTCCAAACTAGATTGTAAATTCCATTGGTCTCCCGTTTAATTCAGCGGAAATATTTTGTGAGTGTTGTTATAGGAAACCAATAGCTCAAAATGGCAAAGGATATATATATAATAAAGACAAACTCTTTAATCCACTTTGGAGCAGCAAATGAAAGATCAGTGCACAGAATACACTAATAAATCGGATACCAAGGAAGAGGTGTATAAAAGGTTGACTGTTGTGTCTAATATGTTCAGTAAAGGGGTTGTTCACCTTTGTGTTTAAATTTTAGTATGATGTAGATGGTGATGTTCTGACACAATTTACAATTGGTTTTTAATATTTGTGTTTTTTAAGTTATCTAGCTTTTCAATCAGAAGCTCTACAGTTTGCAATATTGTTGCTAGTGTCCAAATTACTGGAATATGAATAGGAGAGGAAAGACGAGTAATAACAATTAGCGATAATAATAAATGTGTAGTTTTACAGCATTTGTTTTTTAGATGGGGTCAGTCAGAAAAAGAAGACAAATAAAATAAGACATAACATTCTGACATTACAGGACCCCCCAGTGCCAATGTTTTTTTTTTATGTAATCTAACATCTGCACAGTGTGTAGTGCATTTCAATTGATATATATTTGATTTCCTTCTAGGCCCCATGACCACTGGTACTGTGTGATTAAAGCACCCTTTCCTATCAATATCCATTCCTGTATAGTTCATTCAGCATCTTTAGTCCAATCTGACCACTCACACAAGGAATTGCATTCATATGTAGCTCCAACATCTAAATGCTATATTCATGATGGTACTACAACTTGCATTTAAAGGGGAACTCCAGCTTCCAAACCAAAATTTGATGTGCCCCCATAACGCAGAAACACCTAATGTACCCATCAACATTATCTGTTTCTTCAAAAAATTTTAATACAATTTTCTATGCATAAATCCAGCTGTTTCATTTGAAATCCTGGCAGGGAAGGAGGGACTAAAACACTGTTGTTACAAATTGTAACAACTTCTCCACAGCTTACAGACAGCATGCAGGAACTACATAATCCACAATGCGCTGCACTGAAATGTTCTGTTACTTATTGATATCACATGTGCAGGGAATTGTGGTATTTGGAGGATGCAGGCTCCTGACATATGTCTGCTGATACAAAGTAACAGTAGTCAGCCAGCTCAGCAAAGTAGTCAGACAGATAAGCAGGAGAGCAGAGGGCTAGAGTTAGGGAACTCTTCCAAACCATTAAAAATCATGAAGTCTGCATATTTTTTAATTGATGTATATTGCAAAGTTGCTCGAAATTATATTTACTTCAAATAAGCTTCAAAAAAGCCCAAGTTATGTTTGTATGGTGTTCCCCTTTAAGTTACAGATGCCCTAGATTCCTAGATATCAAAGACTCTATCAGACATCAGAACTTTTTGTAAGATTTAGGCAAGTTTTTAATGTTTAGCCAGACATAATTCAGACCTTTAAGAGCATGTGTGTTTAAGGGTAATGGCACATGGAGCCGTATGATTGTGCATTGACAATACAGGTATGGGACCCATTGTCCGGAAACCCATTATTACTCTTTTACCTGTAATAAGAGAAGAGTGTTTCCTGTACTTCATTTACTTCATTTAAACTAAGACATATATATATATATATATATATATAATGCTTTATTGGAGGCAATACAGCTTTTAACTAGGTGATTAAAGTGAGCATTGCCAAGTAATAATCACCCATGAGTACACTGGCAACATGATTACCATTATTGCAGAGTGCATTGCCACCCATCTGCAAATGTGACCAGCGTTTTAAATTTCTATATTAAAATTGGATTTGGTTTTCACAATCTGATTTGGTTTTTAACCACAGACAAAAATGATGGATTTGGTACATCCATAATTAAAATTGAGTTGCATGTGATAGACAGGTAGCATTTACTGATCACATGGTTGCTAAGGATTACTGCGTCCGGGTTAATGGTAGTGCTTTTTTATTCCATATGGTATACCTTTTATGCTGAACCCTTTCCAAATGGGGGTCAGAAGAGGAGTTCTGCCAAGAAAATCAAGCCTTAGCAGCCAGTTAAAAATATTGCAAAAAATATTGCATATATATATATATATGTGTGTATATATTTTCATAGTAGTGTATACGAGTTGGAAGTACAGAGTAATGTGTTGCTTTAAACCCTGCTCCATATTAAAATATTTTTTTTACTTGTCAAATGTGTAAATGCAAATTTTGCGGTAACATTAGCTCAGCTTCTGAAGCTGTGGGGCTTCCTCTGCAATGAAAGATCTGCTGCCCACTGGCCTGATGGCTTCCAGTCTGCACAAGAACACAGCAGCCGCAACCATTTAGAAAAGTACACTTGGAACCTTGAGAATCACATGGACTGACCACAAGGGTCAAAAAGGAAACTCTGTGCATCAGTGCAAAATTGCTCTCTAGTTAAGGCCTCTTTGTGTATAGGATAGTGTTTCTCTGCTTATGTACACCTGGATACTGTTTCTCCTGAAATATGATATTTTCAGAATAGATTGGGGACCTGCTCCCCCCAAATACTTATTTTATTTGCAGCCTTTCTATCTCTGTTATGATTTTATACCATCTAAACTATATTACATTGAAGTCCCATTTTTACTGATTTGATACTGGTTGGTAAAATAACAGTCAGGTGGCAGCCCAAAATCTACTGGGTAAATTTGCCTGTTGATAGAAAATGAGTCCTGGAGCATGTTGGCAAATAAATCTTTTTTTTTCATTCTTGATTTCCATCAGTTACCGCATTTTAGGACTGATTGTGCAATTTGCATTATCCGACACCGCATTTGAGTCATATGGCTACAGTGTCTGCACATTGTCGACAGCCAAAAATGCCAGAGGCTTTAAACTAGCTATTCCATCTGTATTACATCATACAGTAAAGCATAGGCATGATGCAAGCATTCTTTTTCCTGACTTAAATGAAGCTACCTTATTCTGTGGCACGTACAATTGCAGTTTCATTGTGGGAGCAGGCTACTGACAGGCTACTAAGGGCAGGGCTATTTATACTTCTCTCCTAAAAAGAGAAAAGCATGGAGTCTTTAAAATATATGAGTGCCATTGTCGGTGTGTCCTGGGAATATATATTGGAGGAGATTTATGTTTTACCATTTAGCTTCTATATTTCATCTCCTTGTTCCCTTTCTAAATGAATGAGGTGCTCCTGGGTTACATTGTAAACTTAAGAACATGGGTTGGTGTCTGGAGCCATCTATAATGAAGGCTATTATTTTGCAGGCTTCCCTTATGCATAGTATTTCAGTCCTGCCATAGGAATGATATCACTCTGTAGGCAACATGATATCCGCTTTGCTGGAGCTAGAACTTACATAGTACCCACAATGTAGATTCTACAGTTCTGCATTCTGTTCAGATTAAAATCAGGATTAAAGCACTTTGTGTGCGTGTTCCCCCTGGGGTTACGCCATTTGAATGAAAATCTCCATATACATACGACCCCCGTGTTGTACGTTTGTTTTTAGGGTAGGGACAGACAGGGAGATTCGGGGAGATTCTGTCGCCTGGCGTTTTTAGCAGGCGACAGAATCTCCCTGAATCTCCCTGAATCTCCCTGTCTGTCCCTACCCTTACAGAATTTAGGGAGTCATCATTAAATTAAGCTGCAAATTGTACTATCACTTGATAACATCAGAAAGTGACATATAAATGGCTGTTACCACCATACTGTATGGGTGCTTCTGTGTTTTATATATGTATTTGTATAGTCATGGAATGTATGGAATACTGAGGTGCTTAGACTATTATATTATATGATGATGTACAAGACATGCAATACCAGTGACATGTCTAACCACCGATGATATATTTTTTCCAGGTTATTCATGGTTATAGTGTATAATAATGACCATTGCTCCCTGGTTGTTTAATATACAATGAAATTTGTCAGTGACTCACATCATATGTATGTTGGTTGCAGCTGACAAACATAACTTAGGAACTTGCACGTAAAGCATTAAAAATATAAACAACTATAAAGAAAATAATTACGGCTGTTTGTGCAAAGGATATATTAAACATGTAAAGCATTTTTGTGTCTTTATGGAATCTGTTATCTGGGGTGCTTTTGACTTGGGGTTTTTCCCGACAAGGGATCTTTCTGTAATGTGGGGCATTGAGTCTTAAAAGGGTTATTTGCCTTTATTAAGCTTTTAGTATGCTATAGAATGCACTGTTCTTGGCAATTTTCCAATTAGTCTTTTTATAATTTTTTAAATATTCTTCTGTTTATTTTACCTCCTCTGTCAGATGGCAGTTACTGACCCCAGCAACCAAAAACAATTGCTCTGTGAGGCTACAGTTTTGTTGTGTCTTTTTTTTTCTATTCAGACTTTCTTCTGTTCATATTCCAGTCTCTCATTCAAACTACTACCTGGTTACTAGGGTAAACTGGACCCTAGCAACCAGCTAGCTGCTCAAATTCCACACTGAAGAACTGCTGAACGGAAAGCTGAATAATTCAAAGGCACAAAAAAATAAAATGGAAAACAAATGCAAATAGTTTGTGTATATCTACACTGTGCTAAAAGTTAAGTCAAAGGTAACTTAAAGAGATACTGACACCTGAAATTAAACTCTTTTTTACATCTATTATAATATTAGCTTTGAAAGCTACTTCTAACTTTGCCATAAAGTATTTGCATGATGCTTTTACATTACCTGTCTGATCCCCCATGTTCCTGTATGAGGGGGCTGCCATATTTGTGCAGCAGGAGTTCATTAGAAACATTAGAAACTAAGAGGCTGAGATGGGACAGTCAGGTTGGCAATAGTGATGGGCGAATTTATTCGCCAGGGGCGAATTCGCGGCGAATTCCCGCGATTCGCCGCTGGCGAACAAATTCGCGAAACGGCAGGAAAAATTTGCCGCCAAAAACGAGTCGTGCGTCGTTTTTGCCGCGACGCGCCGAAAACGACGCTACGCGTCAAAAACGCGCGACTCGTTTCGCGAATTTTTCGGCGAAACGCGGGTGTTTCGCCCATCACTAGTTGGCAAAGTCAGATTGTCAGAGAGTCAGGCTTAGGAACTTCAACAATAATTATATACAAAAACAAACCTCTCAGCAAAAAATGATCAACATGACCTATAGGTAACATTTAATGTACATTCTTATGTTAAAATGTATTTTTTTAGTGTCAGTATCACTTTAAGAGCACTCCTCTAAGGCTACTAGAAACATTAAAAAACATCAACAGGGGTGTTCTGCCATTGACACAGATTTATACTAGCCTTATCATCCAGTAAACTGTTTAGGTTAGTTGTTATTACAGATAATACCCCATAGCTATAATAATGATAGCTGTCCTTTTTACCTGGGCAGTATATATTAATACTTGCTGCCAATATTAATCATAGGGAAAATACATAAAATAGATATTATCCAGGTGGCAGCTCTAAGTTGTGTGGTTGCTTAAGTTCATATATATGTTCTTTAAATAATTTTCTGTTAATGCAAAGTTCTCCCCCTAGAATTGAAGCAGCTCCCGTGCTTACTAAAGTCTAGTGTTCTTATTCTACAGATGGTGTATTCACTCCTGAGTTTTTTGCCACCCATTTAACTCAACACATTATTGCTCTATAAATCCTGCATTTTTAAGTGATTTCAGTTTTAACAGCATTATCATCAATTTATTCAATAATAATATAGTGAATAAAGTGACCCTAAGGGACACTAAGCACTGTTTAGAAGGATATCATTTACAGGATATTCATGGCTCTCATGTATATATCTCTACCATTCATCCCTACTCATGTTCATTTTATTAACTGACGCTGCACCTACCATGAAATTCTGTGGCAATATTTTGCTTAACACACTTTAGTAAAGAATGACAAAGTCTAAAGATGATCTTCCTACTGAGTAAAGATGCAGTAAGCTTACCCTTACAGGTTGGACCATCAGTGCAGGCTCTTGGGGGGTCAATATGGCATTCTGAACAGGAGCTAACGGTTAAGCTGAGATAGGAAATAAATAATTGATGTTGTCTGCATGCTCTGTCTGTGAATAGTACATGTGTAGTCTGTCTGCACACAGACATTCATTTTAGAGCTGTATATATGTAAGTCTATTGTGTGCCTCCTGTGTATTCTCTCTGTGTGCTTGTACTACTCCGTTGCAAATTCAAATATATTAAATAAAAACAATAGTTAACTGAAGCATGGGGCTCCCAGCCATTCCATTCATACTCCCTATGAAACAGGATCAGTCATAAATAGTAACTATTTAGTACATCCAACTATTTCTGAATTCCAATCAATCTACTCTCTACCTAGAGATTTTTTCACGAACCCACAGTCCTGTCATGAAAAGTACAATAGCATATAATTAGTCTTATTTTTTATGGCATGACACTTTCCAGCTCCAGGGCTTGCCTTTTTGTTCTACTATTTGTCTTTCTTTTGTTTACCTACTAGCGCATTGAATGGCCCTCATGTGCAGGTAATGGAATAGTCATTCTGGTTCTGCTCCAGATGCATTTGGGTGAAATGCAGTTATAAGAAAACTACAACTATTGCTGCCCTTTACCAGTGCAATTCAAATTTATCTCATAACCTAATTAAAAAAAGCTTGACTAAACTTCCATACGTTTTTATTAATAAAATAACTTGAATAAACAAATCAGGAAAAACATGGTAAAACTGAGCAAAAACCTGACTTGTATGATTTTTTTCTGACTTTTTCCCATTTCGCTCGATTTTTTTTAAGGTTACACCCAGTGGATAACCCAGGATAACTTCCAACTGAGATAGGGACATCTCCCATTGACTTACACATGACTTTGACAGGTTTGAGATGGCGGGTTTTCGGATTCTGGCTTTTTGCAGCATTGGAGTAATAAATCTTGAAATATTTGAGGTTTTCTTTTCTCCACAAAAGATTTTTGCACACAAAAACATTTTGCCCCAAAAAGCCTGAACAGATAAATTTGTGGTTTACTAAATAATGCTCTAATTGTATGCTGATTATCATTTAGTCTAGTTTAAGGTGCTCACTGGCCGGATCCTATTGAAGCTGTTATGATGCGACATGCTGATTGGTTGATATGCTTTAGTAAAATGGAACAGTATTTAATGTTACAACTGCAGCTGGCCATAGATGCAAAGATCCTTTTCGGACCACGTGTGGAGTGTCCAGACATTTGTCCTGCCATGGCGATCAGTTGTTCAGTACATCAGACAGGTTAAAAGATTTCTGTTGGCTGACGATCATATCTCTGCGTGTATCACCTATCTGATAATTTTCAGTGGGAGACCAGCTTTGTCGGACCTAAACTTTGGTACAATTGCTGTCAGTGGCAGAACATCGGCTGATCTGTTATTTTACTACTAAACTGAAGATTAATGGCAGGTCGGGAGATGGCGATGTCCAATCGTTGATGATTTTTACGATCCAATCTTTGTGTCTATGGCCAGTTTTAAACCCCTTGTCATTCACAAGAAGTCTATTGTACACTCAATAAAAATTGGGTTGTCCAAATATTCCAAGTACCTTTGTATCACTGCTCATCAACAGGTTGCAGCCCCCATGTAAAGATGCCAAAGTTGCAAATCACAATAAAACAGCCTGGAGAGCTTGTATTATGCTTCTTAAATCATCTTGTGTGTTTTATTGCAGAAAAACATGCACAACATGTTTCAGCGCACTCGCCTTCATCAGGTGCATATGCAGTACATTAAGAGCTATAACAAGGTGCCTAGAGGCATTCACAGGTAGTGCTGTTCCATGTTGGTGACAGTGTCCCATGTGCCATGGGCCCTGTTGAGTAGTCAAGGACAACCAAAAATAATGCATTGTCTGTTAGCCTAACCACACGTAAAGGATATAATACTTCTGTAAAGGGTTTAGCAAACACTTAAGGGATTGCTGCCCTTTTCTGTTATTGCTTGTCAAAGATAATTAGGGTTAGTGCAAGCTGCAAGGATATATTGCTGAACTGAAAAATGCCTCCAACTCTATTTGTACTGTGTAGTTTATTTCTTAGTGTGTCTGATCACTTTCTGCCATAGATCAGTTTAGGTGTGCGATTTGAAAGTTTTGCATATAGACGAGCCTATATCTTCATTAGGGGCAAAATATCATCTGGTCTGGTATTTTACTACTTTATTTAAACGGAAAATTAGTGGCAGGTCAGGAAATAGGGACGTCCAATTGTTAGAGGATTCGTATGATTATTATTATTATTATTATTATTATTATTATTAACATGTATTTTTATATTGCCAACTTATTTCGTAGCACTGTAAAGTGAATGTGATTATACAAATAAATCACATGAATTACATACATAGAACATATGGAGTTACATACATCACAATAAATATGGAGTTACATACATCACAATGAATACCGGTACAGAAGGTGAGGAAGGCCCTGTGCAGAAAGAACTTACAATCTAAAGGGAAGGGAATGATACACAAGGTGTGGGCAAGATCAGAGTTGATTGGGTGAGAGATGTGGTATTGCATTGGGTAGTTAAGAGTGAGGGTAGGCTTCTCTTAATAAGTGTGTTTTAAGAGTTTTCTTGAAAGCTGAAAGGTTGGGAGAAAGTTGGACAGACATGGGAGAGAATTCCAGAGGAGGGGTGCAGCCAGGCCCGGACTGGAAATCTGGGTTGTGGCAAATGCCAGAGGGGCTGCTGTAAGGTCCCACAGACAGTCACTATTTTGTGGGCTGGTTGAGGAATATTTTGGCCTCTGTGTATTTGGAATGACAGGGCCTATTTTGGCTCCCAGTTTGGACCTGGGTGCAGCCCTTGCAAAGTCTTGAATGCGAGCATGTGAGGAGCGTAGTAAGCAGTTGGGTGAGTATATAGAGATTAGTTCAGAGATGTTGGGAGGGGCAGAGTTATTAAGTGCTTTGAATGTCAGGGTCATTAATTTGAATTTAATTCTAAAGGGCAGTGAAGCCAGTGCAGGGATTGGCAGAATGGTGTGGCAGAGGAGGAGCGGTTGCTGAGGTGTATAAGCCTAGCAGCAGTGTTCATTATGAACTGGAGAGGTGACTGGCGGGGAAGGACAATTAAAAGAGAGTTACAATAGTCTAGACGTGATATGATGAGAGAGTGAATTTTTGGCAGCATCTTGGGTGATAAATGATCGTATTTTTGGATATGTTCCTTAGGTGGAAGTGAAATGATTTAATAAGTGACTGGATGTGAGGAGTGAATGACAGGGCAGAATCTATAATAACCCCAAGGTCTTTGGAGACGGGGTGATAGTGGCATTGTTAACTATGATGGATATGATGAGATCTTTGCTCTTATGGCCAGCTTTAGGCCTTCTGACATATTCGGAGTAACTACAGAGAAAGTAGACCCTGCAGCTGCAGGGGGGCCCTGGAGGGTTAGGGCACAGCAAGGTCCTAATTAGTGAGCAATTTAAACATATCTTAATCAAATAGGTCAATGTACCAATGTTTTTGGGGCCCTAAATTGAATTTGCTCTGAGGCCCAGTAACATCTAGTTTCACCACTGCTTATAGATAATGAAGGAGCAATGAACTATGTTGATACATTGTTGATCTTTTGACAAGGGGAAAAATGTTAACAATACATATGACACAACATACTCGATACAGCCTTAAAGGTATCCTGTCATGGGAAAAAAAATTTTTTTCAAAATGTATCAGTTAATAGTGCTGTTCCAGAAGAATTCTGCATTGAAATCCATTTCTCAAAAGAGCAAACAGATTTTTTTATATTTCATTTTGAAATCTGACATGGGGCTAGACATATTGTCAATTTCCCAGCTGCCCTAAGTCATGTGACTTGTGCTCTGATAAACTTCAATCACTCTTTACTGCTGTACTGCAAGTTGGAGTGAAATCACCCCCCCCCTTTCCCCCACCCAGCAGCCTAACAAAAGAACAATGAGAACCATGGCGAGGCAATTTTGAGCGATTTTAAAAATCGCGCCGCTCTGTGTGAATAAGCGCAGGCGTTTTTAAGCCTCGCCGGTGCACAGCGGTGCCTGGCTATTCGGGGGGGATCCGTCGCGGCGAGAAGTCGCCAGGCGACGGATCGCCCCCGAATCTCCCCGTCTGGCCTAAGCCTAACACAAGATAACAGCTGCCTGGTAGATCTAAGAACAGCACTCAATAGTAAAAACCCATGTCCCACTGCGTACTATTCAGTTACATTGAGAAGGAAAAACAACAGTCTGCCAGAAAGCAGTTCCCTCCTAAAGTGCTGGCACAAGTCACATGACCGGGGCAGCTGGGAAATTGACAAAATGGCTAGCCCCATGTCAGATTTCAAAACTGAATATAAAAATATCTGTTTGCTTTTTTGAGAAATGGATTTCAGTGCAGAAGTCTGCTGGAGCAGCACTATTAACTGATGTGTTTTGGAAAAAACATGTTTTCCCATGACAGTTTCCCTTTAAGAAATGCAATGTCACAAGACTAAGCAGGCATTTGGTTGTTCCAAACAAGGCTAAAGCTGCATCAATTTTAAATCTAAAACCAGCTGCAGCTTTAAAGCAACAACAAGAAATATTCATTTTCTGCTGTCAATACTGGACATGCAAGATGCAATAGCTAAATGTGCCCCACAAATTGGCTGATCATTGTGGGCTACGTATTCCTTTTACTGCAGTTCAATGGTTTGCAGGCTTCTGCTGTCAAGGAAAATAATGTACACCCTTTATTATAACTAATTAAGTAAAATTATGTAACCCACTAATTAAATAGAAATACAGTTTAAACGATTTACCCCAGAGACATCCAGTAGCTTGAAGTCTGAATGCCAAAATCAAGGAACAGTAGCATCCTGTTCTTTTGGAAAAGAATGGATAACCCTTTATGTAAACAATCTTGCCAGATCTCTGGCGGAGAAAGGGTTAATGGGGGCCTGCCCCTTTCCCATGTCGAAAGTGTAAAAAAAGGGAGGTTACGTGCCAACTTGTGACATATCAAGTGACTGACAGTGGTTGACTTCTCCCTTTCTAAGGCAGAATCATGCACTCATTGATGATTACCATATGTGGTGTTGTAATATTTTTCTTTCATGAGTGCAATATAATGCTTGAAAATGCATGCCTGAATTGGTATGGTTGAAACCCACTTAGGTCTGGCCAGTATTCATTTGTAGAAGCATGCATATTGAGGGAAAATTATAGAGCATATGTTGGAATGATGAATTCAAATCCTTTCCTCATACATAGCATAGTAAATACAGGTGTATGGATGGGGCACATCATATTTACCAGGTAATGGTAAGAAATGTTTTGAATGTAACATCATTTTTGTCATGCCATTAGCTGCAGGGATCCATGGAAATAAGGGGGCCAAGTGAGTCTGCAAATTATAATTATCTCCAGTTTTGTGGGAGGTTAACTGAAGGGCTCTAAAACAGTTTGCAGTTGGACCCAGTGACTTCTATTACAGCCCAGCTTGTCCTTATCTATAATTTGTGTTACATAGGTTATGCAAATTAATATTGACATATGTCTTATATGGAAAACAAAGCATTGCCATACTTGGGGTAGGTCAGCCTGTTTCCTGGGGGAGAATCAGAAATGACAGCTTCCTGCGTACCACCCATCTTCATGCAGATTTGGTCTGGCCCTTTGGCTGATTTTAACCATTTTGCCTTTGTCATTATTTATATGACAGCATAACTGCAGTTTCAACTGACCATCCTCTTGTTATTATTGGATCAAACCCTCAGTTGGCTTGTCCATTCTAATAATTTCCTTTTCCAAAAGCCTTGCTTTGCATATGAATGAGGCACTGGCATGTGCAGAAGGCAGGAGAGCCATAGTTTCTGCTCTAAGCTTCAGCATACTGAAATAATAAAAAATCAATTTAAAATCCTGTGCTGTTTCTGAAATAACCAAGTTCATCTTCACTATTCCTCTCTCATCATCTGTTTCTCTCTTCATGCAGGAGTTGGTTGTCAGATAATCATTCACATTTAGATCCAATATATCTTATAGGTGGCTACTTTTGCCCAGAAGTGCTCACTCTATTAAAATCACCTGAAATGCTGTCTCTCTACATGCAGGAAAAATCAGTTATTTTGTTAGATTTTGTTTGCACTGGAATCCGCTATATGAATGAGCTTTAATTCATCCACTAGGATAGGAAGCCCCCCATAAGATATATTGGATTGAACTGTCAATAGCAATGATCTTACACCCAACTGCTGCAGGTAGACAGAATGAAGAGAAACAGATGCTGAGAGAGGTATAAGTGAATATAAACTTGATTATTTCAGAAACTATGCAGAATTTCATCTATTGTATTTACAATGTTTCTTATTTCACTATGCTGCAGCTTACAGTATTTTACATTTTCATTTTTTGCAATAGTTCCCCTTTAACAATGATAGCAGTTGAATAGTTTGCCTTGGTTCTAGTAACCCGTAGGAACCAAGCAGCCTATAGCATGCATTGTTGTTTAAAAGCAAACATTGGATTTATTAGACATTGCCCAACAACTGGCACCTGTTATTACATTATTATGCATTACCTATGCATATTTCACATCTTCTGTCCATATGTAAAAGAATAACCTATTAATTTTATGATAGGTTTGAACCCTGCGTCACAAGGGACACATTACTCCCTATTACCTTCTGCAGTTGGTGGCATTTAGACATACAAGCTAAAATGAATTCAAGGAGATGCCCTTGTGCTGCTCCAAGGCCTCCCTTCATAAATACAGCACTGCAGAACACAGGCTGATCTGTATTTGTGGGGAAGAAGCAGATCTTTATACAAAGACAACCCCGTGAGGCTTTGTATATATTACGATGCAATTTAAATTTGTAATGAGACAAGGCAACCCTTTAGTCTGTGTATTCACTGGCAATCTACATGTGCTCAGGTGCAATATTCTATATGAAGCAGCTTGATCCTGTGGTAAAAACAAGAGCCTATTCACAGAATGGGACCAGATTTTGGCCTGATTATAGTCAAAGCACAAATGGAAAACCTGCATGTGAGTGCATCAGATACTTCATTTGTATTGCAGCTACCATTAAAGACTTGCCAACACTTTAAAAAAAAAAAAAAAAAAAAAAAAA
>CM044437.1:57190852-57241402 GCA_024363595.1 Xenopus borealis
TGTCCAACTCCAACCTGTGGCCCAGGATGAATATGAATGCGGCCCAGCTTCCACTTCACAAGGAAACATCATGTTGCAAAGGATATAAGGGGACTCTGCCCATTGCCCAATAAGTAATAATAATATAATAATAAGTCTATTTATTATCCAGGTGTTCCATATTCCAGTTTATAGCTTCATCTGGTTATCCGTGAGGTATTTTAGTTCTTTTCTGTGTATTTTCTTTACTTTTACAAATCAAAAGTGTTTGTATATTTCATGTACTGTATAGCCCCAGACAGTTTTTCTTTTTCCATTGTGGCCCATTGAAGTGAAAAGGTTGGACACCTCTGGCCTATGTCATCCATTGTAAACAATTGCTTCTGAGGGATAACATTTTGTATAGTACATTCCCTCAACTTCTAGGCCTGACTGGCTTTGTAGTGTTTGTTATTGTTCAATACTTGTATAGGGAAATGCAGATACCAAAATATGGTTCACTTTATGCCAAATACATTGCCATTTTTATCCCCTCTCCCCCATTTTTTTCTCCTCACTTGCACCTATTTGACCTACGTGACACACTGTCACCATAATACAGTATAGCACTGCTTTTTTATTTTGTCATGTAATACACTGCTGTTTTTTATATTTCTATATTTTTTATACAATCTTCACTCACTCACTTATGTAAATAACATGGATCATGCCACTTTACCCATAATCTCCCACCCCCCCTTCTCTTCCCACTTGCAGCTACCTGATCTATGTGACACACTATGTCACCACAATACAGTACTAAACAATCCACATACTATGCACTTTAAAGGGGTGGTTCACCTTCAAGTTAACTTTTGGTATATTGTAGAAGGGCCAATTCTAAGAAACTTTTCAATTGGTCTTCATTATTTATTTTTCATAGTTTTTTAATGATTTGCAATTTTCTTATATTTCTTTGCAGCTTTCAAATGGGGGTCACTGACACCATCTAAAAACAAATGCTCTGTAAGGCTACAAATGTATTGTTATTGCCACTTTTTATTACTTATCATTCTATACAGTCCATCCCCTATTCATATTCCAGTCTCTTATTCAAATAAATGCAGGGTTACTAGGGTAATTTGGACCCTAGAAACCAAATTGCTGACACTGCAAAATAGAGAGCTGCTGAATAAAAAGCTAAATAACTATAAAACCACAAACAATAAAAAATGAAAACCAATTGCAAATTGTCTCAGAATATCACTCTCTACATTATACTAAAAGTTAACTCAAAGGTGAACAACCCCTTTAATACTGTGTACTGTACACCATTTTCTTTTTTTTTTCTCATAGTACAGTCAATTTACATTTATTTCACGGTCACCTCATGTTACATGGTTATCTGGTGTACTCTACTGCTATTTTTTTATTTACTTGTGTAAATAACATGGTTCATCTTGCACTACATCTGCTTTGCTGCTGTACTTAATTACTAATACTAAATACTAATACAACATTTGTGTTAGAATTCTTATTTGTACTAGTTATAGTATTTCACTAGTATGTTTTAATTTTGCACAGTCTGAAAATGTGGATCATGCACTTCACTGCATGTTGTACCTGTACAACTATGCATGTGACAAATAAAGAATCTTATCTATCTTATTTTGTGATCGGGATACAGATACACAATGTTTAACATTTATCAGACATATTTATGAACTTGGATATGGGTAAATACTCCATATGTAACAGCCTTTAATATAGAATATTTGTGGGTTACGAACCATTAAAACTACTGGATATCAAAAGCCTTTTACAGGTCAGTGAGAGCAATGGGCATGGCACCGACTTCTTGGCTATTAATCGTGGTTTCCAGATTTGATGACACTTTTCTTCAGTCTGCTAGCAAAGGGGTTCATTTTCCTTTATGAAGCAGCGCTCGCGGCAGTGGAAGTGCACAGAGATAATCATTATCATTATCTGGCACGTTCCAGGTTAAAGTAGAATTTACTTTCTTCCAAACCCGCCTTTTTTCTTTAAAGTGCTTATTTCATTTTCAAAGTTCCTTTAAAGACCTTCCTGTCACCCTACTGTCAGCTCTGCCCCTGTCAGTGCTGCATGTTTAATTACCACCTTGGGCCTAAATGGCAGCCTAAGGATTTGTTTTCTCACACACAGCCAAGAGTTTGTCCAGGTCTGTGAGGTCTGTGTTGGAAGCAGACTGAAACACTGCTGGAACCGGAGGGTAATTTTTATGGCATTAAGGTTTTAAAGTTTCCACATTGAATTGCTGAAGTTCAAAACACATATTAACATAAATGTTTAGCTGAAAGCCCCTTATGCTGTCAGTTTTTGGTTGGCATTTAATGCTTTATAAGGGCTGTGAGCAGGACACGTCATTTTAATCTCAATGGTAATAAAGCACATGTTTAGTGGTATTTCAATGAAGAAGTCATGCTTCATAACAGATATCTCTTGTGAATTAGATCCCTGATTGGGGTGCAAGACAGAACATTGGACACCAGGGTCAGACTGGGGGGGCCACCGGGACTGTAGTCCAGGGCCCCCGTCCTGCGACGCTCCACTCATGCACATATCTAAATGCACATATCTAAAGGCACATAACTAAAGGCTTGGCATGCGCATGTGCTAACGTCTGTAATCGCATGTGCAAACGGTGCTGCTTGGTGCGCATGCGCACACTGCGCCGAAAAAAAATATGATTTTTTGTATAATTAGAATATCGGGAGAGGGGTCTAGCCCATGAGGGTCGGGGACCCACCGGGTTTTCCCCCGGTGTCCTGCCGGGCCAGTCCGACCCTGTTGGACACCTTTCAGTCCAGATTGAGGGAACCAGATAGAAGAGATCATCTTTCAGGACACCGTCATGTAGAGGGTTCAAAGGGCCACAGTCTATATTCCTGGTATTATTGAACTAATGTGCAAGATCCCCAGAGTATTTCCTAATAGAGATGCACCGAATCCACTATTTTGGAATTCAGCCAAATCCTTAATTAAAGATTTGTCTTTACCCACACATCCGAACTCTAATTTGCATATGCAAATGAGGTGCATAAAGGGTTAAGAGAACTGCATGCTAAGCATGCAGTTAAAAAATGTTTGACTTCCTTGTTCGTCTGATGAAAAGTCACGTAATTTTAAGGATTTGGTAAGATCCGGATTTACATAGCGTGTGCCCCTAGGCCCACTGTCATTTGTAGCCCCTGTCCCCTCCCTTTTATTTGCTCAAATTTTCATCATTGGGATGGAGCAATGGGAATTGGCACTCGGGAAATTTACATTTCTGAACCAATGTGGGTGTGGTGGGGCTAGGGTTGCCACCTTTTCCTGAAAAAAATACCGGCCTTCCTATATATTTGCCTTTTTTTCCTATTAATAACATTGGGATCATCCATCAAAAATACCGGCTAGGCCGGTAAAATACCGGTCAGGTGGCAACCCTAGGTGGGGCAGCATGCCTCCCCCTAAATTCCTGCCACCCTAGGCCCGGGCCTAGGTGGCCTCTCCACAAATCCAGGCCTGGATTTGGATTCAGTTCATCCAGCCACTTGGATTTGTCTGAATCCTGGATTTGGTGCATCTTTATTTTTTAATGTTATTTAATCTGGAAAGGGACAGTGTAATTTATTAGCCACTGCAACGCCTCAAAAGTATTTCATACAAGAGAATGTATCTCCAAAGTACCATACAATCTCTGGCTCAGGAAGTATTCTTAGATAAATGCTAGAAAGTGTGCTAACCTTACAAAATAAACAGAAACAGTTTGACTAAAACCTAATGTGTGACACAGACAGGAATGTTCTGCATCATCACAATATTAGTGCTATTTTTTCCTTTTTCACTACTTTTTCACTACTTTTTTAACCTTAAGGGTGGAGCATAAACTTTCAGAAATTAGTCTTATATCCTTGCGGCATGATCGGGGTTAATAAAAGGGAAAGAAGCAGAATTCTGGTTAGCTGGTGAGGAAAAGCTCCTGTTTATTATTGGAAGGAATATTTTTTTTTCCAGGCAAGGAACAGTAATCTCCAGCATGCAGCCGGGGATGTGAGATGATTGAACGTGAGGCCTTTCTTTTCAGAAATACAGGAGTCTTTTGTAGCAAACGTGCTAACCTTTCTCCCTGTGGAGGGGGAAGCAGAATGATATGCACAAGGCAAGACCAGAGGAATGGCATAGCGCTCTCACTAAACTCTTAATGAAAACACTTCCACAAAGTTGCAGTTAAAATTATTGTTAATGCTCAAATTCCTGTCTGCTCCCTGTGCATATCTCCTTGGTTCCTACCAATAAATTACAGCGGCCAGTATTTGCCTTCCACAGTCCTCTAGTTGCCAATGTGACAGCAACATACTGAAAATTGTGGAAGGAACTATTTGGTACACACAAACATAGCCAATGTCTATAGAGTTTTACAGGAAATTTCCTGTACAAATAACAAGACCCTGCATGATGAAATGATGGAAAAGGGCATTTCATTAATTGCTGGAGAAAAAGCAAGTCTGCTCTCTGCCAAAGGAACCTGTCATAGTAGAGGCAGAGCGAAACAGGAACACTAATACATTTTTCAGCCCTCCTGTATTTTGCCACTGTTTACTGCAGTGATCCCCAACCAGTAGCTCGTGAGCAACATGTTGCTCTCCAACCCCTTGGATGTCGCTCCCAGTGGCCTCAAAACAGGAACTTATTTTTGAATTCCAGGCTTGGAGGCAAGCTTTGGTTGTATAAAAACCAGGTGTACTGCCAAACAGAGCCTCAATGTAGGTTGACAATCCACATAGGGGCTACCAAATGGCCAATCACAGCACTTATTTGGCACGCTAAGAACATTTTTCCTGCTGGTGTTGCTCCCCAACTCTTTTACTTCTGAATGTTGCTCACAGGTTCAAAAGGTTGGGGATCCCTGGTTTACTGTATATAGATCAACTGAATTAGTGGTTGCCCGAGCAAGCATTAGGCCCGAGCAAGCATTAGGCCCGAGCAAGCATTAGGCCCTCACATAACCACATGGCAAACTGAAAGTTTCAGTTCCTTTCAGCTCATTCCTATGTTACAAGCCCAGGGACAGCAAAATTTTACATACCGACATACAGAAATTAGAATTGGTTTACCAGTTTGAGATCTTTAGAAGATGAGAAACAGTTGCTGAGCTTTTATCTAATGGCACCATAATAATAATAATCAGTAGTAAACACACTAAAAAGTAGGTGGGTTTTGTACTACCTAAGTTGTTAAACTATTAACAGGAAAAGCAGTCGGCCATGGTATACCTGCACACACACAGCTGATACTTTTTATCAAAACTGGAATATGCATGAAAGTCTTCAATAGTACATAATTCAAGGGATGTTGTATACCACCAAATATTGTATCAGTGTTTCAGGGGATGATGGCACAGTCTTCTACATCCAATGGAAATCACCAAAAGCAAATCTCTTGTGGTCAAGAGTGTCTGCTTACATCAAATTACTCCCTCATTAATCTCATTTCAACAACCATCCTATAACCTTGATAATATTTTGATAATATCATTCAGTGTGGTAATTGCTTAATAGTGGTAATCTCTTTGACACTGTTGCCCATCACTCTGTAGCACTGCACATGGTGCCAAAAGAATAGTCACTGATACTGACATTGCTTCAGTAGACAGTTTGGAGCTTGGCAGTGAGTTGTAGTTGTCCCAATTCAAAAAGCAGTGTGTGTCACTGAGATAACCTGCCTAGACAAATGATACTCTTTCATAACTCTGATTAGTGACTCATTCTCATTAATTACACATTCTATATTATGAATGTTATGATCCCAGGAACTCCTGGAGTCAACCAGCAGACCAAAGCAGAGCATAAGGAAGACAAGTTATAGTGTCACTTTAATAACTAGTAGTCAAAACAAAAGTAGTTCTGCATAATTTAAAGTTAAAGATAATGCTATAATTTTACATGTATAGAAAACAGTTTTGGACTTGTTTCTCCTATAATGAGGTATGTCGAGTATGCAAAGATGTACTGTAATGGAAAAAATATTGAATATATGCCATGCTATGAGATTGATTATGCAGCTATGAACTTCTTGATGTTCAGGGGCAATCTTGATGAGAAAACACTGAATTAATCATTCATATCACTTGTGTTGGTGATATTCTATTCTCCATATTTACTTTATCCTATACCCTGATGATAATTCCAATCTACATGTTGTGTTAAATGGCTTAGTGTTTATAAACTGTAATTGAGAGTAAAAACTATTATGCTTTACGTCTGCTTTTTGTGCTCTCCAGCTGCTTTACATTTGCTGCCTAATTTTGGCTCAAAGAACTGAATATATGACGTTTCACCACATTCGCTATAAGACTTCAGAGGTCTAGGAAGTGGCTGCTTTCCAAAACACCAGCCATCCACTAGAAACAGCCTCTATACATATTTATATATAGAAAGACACATTTTCCTGAATGTGAGTTGCTTGGGATGTAGCCATGGATTGCTGCTCCATATTGTCTATTTGCTGATGAGCAGCAACATCAGATGGGACTAGCATAGTTGTCTCAGCACTTCTCATAGTTTGTACATGTGGGATCTTGCTGCAGGTAAACTTCAGACACATGGATAGATATGGACTGTGGACATTTTGTAAAATGAGCATATTAATGAGAAAAAACTAAAACACAGGAATATAAAATTATACATTTTACATGGAGGATACGTAATATTGTATATGAGCTTTATTAAATATGTTTTCTTACTCTTATTGTATCAGGGTATTTGCCATTCAGCACCTACTGTTCATTGGCAGTAGATGCATTCCCATTGTAATCTGAGACATATACAGACATCATTAGGAGGTTTATGAGCAGACAGGTATGGAACATTCCAAACACATTCTCTTTATTTAATTCCCCATATAAAAGGAAGGGGGTGCTTCTTTGGATAACATTATTTTAGTATAATCTTGCCTTCAAACACCTATTATGTAAAATAATAATCCACCCCCCCAAAAAAATTAAAGTTGAAGTGGAGATTTTGACTGCAGTGCTCTGAAATTCAGCATACAGTACGTTTATATCAACTAATATAGTATGGGCCCTTCGCTTAAATGGTGGCAACTTTTTATATGGGCACTAAAAGTAAGTCTCTTAGGAAGAAGACATTTTTCCTAGTGCACATACAACTGCTTTCCAGAGCTCATGAACAACTCATAACATCTGTTTATTCCAGATATATCTTTTTGCGGCATTGGCACAGAGGGCAGAGCACAAGCATTACTATAATCAAATAAATGAAATAACATCTTGGACTGAGGCCTTTCCACCTTGCACTACTGAATAAACCCACAGTGGACCTGAAGATGTGTGAACTCGTTCGTTCGTTATATGTAGTTAAAGGCATAATTGCATTAAGTGGTTCTCCACTGGTTTCTGCTAGTAGTACTGGGTTTCCATGCAGACTATAAATTCTATGGGATCAGTTTGCAGACATACACTAAAATTAAAACCTCTTGAGGTGGATTGTACTGCACTGTGATCCAAAGCAGGTCTGTTATTGTCTTCTTTCATGTGGTTTTCCTGCAAGCTGTGTCTTTACATCAAACCCAAATTAGTATCTCGAGGGCCTGCAGGCTTGGAGTTTCAGCCTTGAAGGATAAATGCTTGGCTCATGTCTTCCTTTTTATTCTCCTTTGTGGGGTGCCTGTGAAGTAACTGAATAAAGGAAAATTCCCCTAAACAGCGACTGGAATAAATCAACAAAGACGCCAGTTCATTCATTCATGATAAAATGTGGGCACAAGATGCTAGTTGGTCGAATGTCTTTCTCTGTTGTCTGGTTGTTGATGCAAAAGCTTTAATTCGAATTTCCAAAGCTTGCAATGAGAATATGATTTGCTGAGTAAAGGCAATTCTCCTGAAAGGGATGTTTGTTTCAGTCTTCTCCAGGGACATCTTTGCACACTGTAACATCTGTCACAAGCTTACAGTTTTTTGTTTTTATATATTTTAAACATGGATACATTTAGGTACCACTGTCTCTTTAGAGATATGTCCACTACATGTTTGTCAGTCAATCAACTCATGTCAAGGATGCAGCTAATGCAAGGAATAACATTTGTGCTGATGGCAACATAGCTGTTTTGCCCCACTGAACTCAAATCAAAAGCTGATGCCATCTGTTGATTTGTGGCATTGCAACATATAATATGTGGTCCCTTTTCAGATCACAGCCATTCTCCCTCCAAACACACACATGCTTGTAATAATTGGACAAAGTAGACCTTGGTTAACAAAAACTATTTTACATGTCAGTGAAAATGACCATTGTTTGTGTTGACAGACTGAAAAATTGACCCTTGGTGCTGGCTAAATCTTTGTGCCATTAAAGTTGCATGTACAGTTAGTCACCATGCTTTAGAGCAGTGGGTATGCAAGCAATACACATAATGTACACAATGTGGGAATACCTCTTAATAACACAAGCGCTGTGACTGGCCATTTGGTAGTCCCATGTGGACTGTCAACCTACTAGAGGCCCTGATTGGTAGTACACCTGGTTTTTATACAACAAAAACTTTCCTCTAAGCCAGGAATTCAAAAATAAGCACCTGCTTTGAGGCCACTGGGACCAACATCAAAGAGGTTGGTGAGCAACATGTTTCTTACAAACCACTGGTTGAGGTCCTCTGATCTGATGAAGAGATAGGCGGAGAAATGAAATATATGGCCGTTAGCATTCGGATCCTACATTCACAGGGGAGGAAATTTAGTCCAAATGGCATCTCTGTGTAGGGAAAGCAACTGGGAAGAGACACAACACTTAAACCCCAACTCTCACTAAATTGAACTGTTTCTATATACCTGTACTCCAACGGATTGAATATGCTTCCTTTTTATGATCTTGCCTGATGTTGTATTGTTATCAATATATGTTTCATTTGTTGGACCAATGATTTGCAATCACAGAAGCCCTTCAGTGCAACCCTGTATAGGAACTTTGATAAAAGGCCTTATGCTTGTTACATTGTATCCTGTGGAACTCTCTCTGTACGACTATTGTCTTATTTTGGCTATATGTGTACTTGAAAATTAAAAAAAAAATCCCACATACCGTACATGCATAGTAGCAGCCTATATATGCAAGTGTACCATACATGCAGGCAGTGCTATTATTTGAAATTACTGGACATCACAGCAAAAAATGTTTAGGTGCCCCCCCATCCGACAAAACATCAGTAACCACCAATTTTTAGCATGCTGCAAAAACATTGCATGAAAATATAGTCATTGTTTTCTTGATATTGCCTCCTTTTTGTGGGGTGAGATTGACTGATGTTCCATACTATACTCATGTCAAGAGAAGCTAAAGGGTGGCATTATAAAGGGGCAATATAAAGTGGGGGAGAACAGTACATGCACAGGAAAATTGATGATCTGGAAGGACTGGGGTAAGAACCAGCATAACCAGTTTTCTGGGCCGAGTACCTATTGTAGCTCCTTGTAGCCTGTGTTAAATGTCATTTTAATCAAATAAAATGTTGGATCTCTTAACAGTTTTTAAAATTGTTATAGCAAACATGCAACAATCTGCTTTACAAACCTTATGCTCTGGTTTAGTGTGGCTAAGAATGCTAAGAATTTTAGTGAGGCATCAGCTAGGGCCATGGATTTGCATCTCTTCCTTAGCTATTATAGCCTGTTGAGTAGTTTCCTACATGCTCTTAAGTTCCCACAGCCTTTCATTGCCTCCTTTCATTGGATGGAGGCACTATGATTATAATATGTTTAAAATTAAGACCATTTTATTTCTCTGTGAATAACAAAAATGTGAAGAAGAATAACAAGCTGTGGCACTTCCAATGAATAAAAAGTCAGGGGAGCCGTAATGGTGAGGGACTTAAAAACTAGAGGCTTAGAAGGTAATGGAATGCAGTCAGCCTGTTCATTATACCTCGTTATTATATGCTTTTAGTTTTTAGATTCATCCCAAGTCTCTGATCGGATTATATCAAATTTCTTGCTCACAGTGTCAGGTAGCTTTAGAATTACAGGCGTGATCAGGCTTGTTAGGAGGAAGAGGATGCCCTGCAGCCCAGTGTTGGTAACCAATGACCAAACTGAGAGGCTTGTCCCATCCTGCTGGGCTCCAGTGAGAGTAGTGAAGCAGAGGATGCATTAACCCTTTGGCTGCATGGTCCTGTGACAATAATATTGTAATATTTTTATACAAATAGTGTTGTTAAGTCTGGACATGAGTTTATTCCATCAATATTTGTTGAATAAACATATTACTAATGCATATAAAAGCCAGCTGTAAAATCTCCCTACAATTCACCCTACCCTACTAATCTTCCTGTGTGTGGTATTTATCTTCCCTATTGATAAACACTGGCATTAGAAATCATATTTACTGGACAGGTGGGAATGCTTTATAATGATTTCCTGGAAGGACAGAAACTAATTTATAGGAAAAGTTCAACCCTCTTATCAAATGTAATGCTTTGTGCTGTATCATTGACAATCAGGAAAAGACAAAACACTGTTGCCAAAAGTCCCAGGACTGAGACATATAAGAAGAACCTATGGATTCAAAGTAGGACCCATCCAAGAAGTGTAAGTTTTTATTGTTATCAGTTTGGGAGACCTGAGGCATTGTGCTTGAAATATTACCAGGTTTTCAGGCCTTGCACGACCCTTGGTTATATCAACCAACTGAAAATCAATTTGCCTGTATACTGGTGATTGCTCCAAGTATACATTAATAATCCAGTAATACATATGTGAAGCATTTTATTGTTTGAGATGATTGCTTCATCCCACAGTCAATGTTATCATCAAAATACTGACCTAGGGTGGAAGAGAGAGAAGAATAAATTTCAAAAACCCCTAACACTGGGGTGCCACAGTTGATAATCTGGGGTTTTATACCATTGACATTGGCATCCAGTGTTTTGGGTACTCAAAGTCTCTCTAACCCCTAATTACAAAAAGGGAATCATTTGAGGGCCCACTGAAATGATTCCCTTGACCATTACTTAACCTCCAGAAAGAAATGGAAACTATTAAATGTAAATTATGTAAATTAAAATATAAAAACCACAAAGAACAATAAGGGATAAAAGTAAATAAATAAACTCCAATGGGAAGTTCTCTTTCTTGACCTTCCTGTATGATTTTTATGGTATGCAGTTTAATTGTTGGTATTGTAGTTTAGAAAATTAACATTTTAATATTATCCTTAGTTCAAGATCATGTTTACTATATGCTGTATATTTTCTACTGTTACTCTGTAATAGGACCATGAAACTAGAGGAGGGTTATGTGGTGGAATTGCAAAGGCTCTAGTTATAGAGACATATAATAATGGTGCCTTATACAAACTTAGAACTGAAACAAGGTCAGTAACAGCTTCATAAACTGGGAAAAAAGTTCAAAACCAATCATTAAAAATATTACATATAGCTATATTAATTTGTTATGGTTGTTGCACTGACTGGTGAATATCTCTAGGTGAGTCTTTGGGGCTACACACACTTAAAAGCTTCTTCCTAATGTTATTGTATGCAGGTCCGTAGCTGTGTCTGTTTCATTATTTTTCGGGCCAGTTGCTTGTGGAACACTGATACTTTATAAGACTGCTCGGATATAACTAATGATGCCAGAAGGGCTTGTTTTCCCCAACTTGAGAGTACCTATGTAGAAAGTTTTTGAAATTGGAAATTATAAGAGTGCATACAAAAATGGCATGTTTAATATTCTGAACTTATTGCACCAGCCTAAAGTTTCAGCTTCTCAGTATCAGCAATGATCCAGGACTTCAAACTTGTCACAGACGGTCACCCTCTTGGAAAGTGTCTGCGACACTCACATATTCAGTGGGCTCCGAGCAGCTAAGCTTAGGGGTTGTCGCAAATTATCAAGCAGAAAACGAGGTTAGTCTATAATATAAGCTGATGCTACAAGGCTGATTATCAAATTGTCATGTTAGCTGTTTCAGTGCTGTCATATAGTAATTATCCATAATACTTTATCAGCCTTATACTGTGACATTTACAGTATTTTCTATGTGTATTATATGTTGGGAGTTAGTCCCTAAGCTCAGTCAGTGACAGCAGCACAGAGCATGTGCAGTGAATCAGCAGAAAAGAAGACAAGGAGCTACTGGGGCATGTTTGGAGACATAGATCATCCCTGCTAAAGGGCTTTGGTTACCTGGGGCTGGTACAGAAGCCAAAAACAATGTACAACATGTCTAGCCTACTTCTTTAGTTGAACTTTCCTTGTCCTTTAACCCAAGATAGCTGAGGTTATTACCTAATCCAGTGGCTCGTGAGCAACATGTTGTTCTCCAACCCCTTGGATGTTGCTCCCAGTGGTCTCAAAGCAGGAGCTTATTTTTGGATTCCTGGTTTGGAGGCAAGCTTTGGTTACAGCCCCCTGTAGACTGCCAGTCCACATAGCGGCTACCAAATACGCAATTACAGCCCTTATTTTCCCACTCACCAGGAACTTTTCTCATGTTTGTCTTGCTCCCCAACTATTGAGTAAAAAAGGTTGGGGATCCCTGACCTAATCTATATTACATGTGGATGGGTGCATTTTTTTTTCATCCCACAAATTTTAGGTTAGAATCAATGTGAACTTCACATTTGATCACAAACTAGGTGTGCATAAAACTAAGATGTACTGCATAAGATGATTAGAAGATTCCATATCAGCTACTGCACCGGTGAACATTAATACGATTATAATAAGAAAATAATAACATTTCTGAAAATTCTTTGAGCTTCTAATCCCATAGTGCAAAATTCTGTTTTTCTAAATATCGTTTTACTATCAAAGTAACCAACATTTGTTGTGTAGTACTTAACTTATTTGACTGCCAGATGAAGTGAATGGCATGTGAAGTGAGATTTATTGCTGAGAACACCTGCTATATACAACGTTCTTTGTGCTGACATGTTAAAAATAAAATTCAGAGACTGTTTAGGTTTTACCTCTGGGTTATATTTTTGTAAAACAGATTGCATCATAATAGATGTTAAAACATATAGCATAGGGTAATGCTCATTTGCTTTATGATATGATTCATTGCTCTGAAACGATATCTAGAGACATGTAACAGAGTTTCGTTTTGTATTTATGTTAGATGTGAAGAAATGAGCTTGGTTGTTTCTCGCCTTCTTGGAAAAATGTAAACAGTAATTACAATAAGAAGTTACAATCCAACCTGGTGTCGCTGAAATATACAGAAAGGTATATGGGCCCTTCAAATGGGTTATTATTATGTTTGGTGAAAGATGGGAGGCCGGGAAGTGAAGCTGTTGCTGGTCATATTGCTACAGATTTAAAAAGGCACTTTATGATACTTTCAAACTCAAGTGATGGTATTTAACTAGTATTTGCTTTCATGCTCTGTAGTGTATGCTTGATGGCTTTGCAGCAATTAAAAGCGGAGTTGCATACATGTGGATTTTAAAGAGGCCAGATGGTTGTGCTACAGATTATACCATGTTGTATTAGAGATCAAGTCAAGTAAGTTATCTTATTATCTGTTAACGCTGTTGGCCTTTAAAAAGTGTTGTCCATATGGTTACAATAAGGATCGCTGCAAATCTGCGGTGTGCTAAGACTGCGTCCGTGAACTAGAAGGCTGATAAATACTCTATGAAAATATTGTTATCATACCACACATATACTATACTTAAAGCACAGCTTCTGATTATAGGAATCTGAGCCAGGACAAATAAACAGAAGCTTGTTTTATGGCTGCCATGAATAGCTATAGATAGAGCCGTTAATCTGAAATGTCAGGGTACATTACAGGAAAGCTTTGCAGATCTTGGCAGTGGAACACGCTGAAACCATTGCTTTCTAAAAACCATGTGCGGGCAAACTTTAGAGACAGGCTGTGGTATGCCCAGATCTCAAGAAATCCCTGTCACCTGGTTGGTAGACGCACAAACAGTACATAGTATGCATATGTACAGAATGACTCTCACTGGATATCAAACCACACATTAGCAGAACAGTGTGAGTCTGTGCAGGGGGTTGCTGGCTGTGTTACAGAGGTGCAACCAACGAAAAGAATTTGCAGCATCAAAGGACTTCTGTTTTCAGCTAGAAATATGTACAAAATGGTTTCAATGTGGACAAGAGAATATTCACAGCAGAAGGGCTTTGTTTCACGTTGGTGCCACATCATGCCAAAAAGGCATGGCTAAGGAGGGTAACATCACATCTCCTGTTTAAACTAATGAGCTGAATAGTAAAACAGCCTGCAAGCATGAACTCTGCCCACAAAATGTTCCATGGCCTTTTGGTTGGGCACTGCAACACATGCCTAATTATTTCTAAGCTAATATTGGTCAGTTCCTATGGAAGATGTATTTATTATATTATGAATAGGGGTGTGTTGTGCATCCTTATGTTCTCTTGAGCATTTCCTTGTTAAAACTGAGCAGTCCAACCTTTCATATTAATTATTATTATGACTGCAGACATGGCTGCTGAAATCTGTTCCTAAATATAGCTATGGAATCTATTATGCAGAATCCCCAGGACCTGGGGTTTGCTGGATAAAGAATCCTTCCATAATTTGGATCTCCATACATTGTCTACTAAAAAAAAAAAATTAAACATTAAATAAACCCAATAGGATGAGCATATCTTAAGGTGGCCATACACACAAAGATTCGCCGAACAAGTGGCTCGCTCCAAGATATGACCACCTTGGGGTGGGAGATATCAAGCAGATCTGATCGTGGGCCCTAGGGCCCAACGATTGAATCATAATCCAGAAAATACAGGCAGTCGCACAAACCTGGCTAATCGACATCTGGCCAATATTTAGCCAGAGATCAATTGAGGAAGCCCAGTTGGAGGGCTCTATATACTGCTCAGTAGTCTGTTGCCAGTTTATATCTGCCCGGTATGGCCTACCTTAGTTAGGACCAAGTACAGGGTACTGTTTTATTATTAAAGAGAAAAAGGAAATAATTTTGAATTATTTGATTAAAATGCAGGCTATTGGAGATGGGCTTGCTGTAATTCTGAGTTTTCGGGATAACAGGTTTCTCGATAACAGATCCTATACCTAAAATATAGTGTGTAGGAAACTAATAGCAATAGTATGTTTTTCTCTGAATACATGTATTTTTATGGCTGGGTCCTCTTCAAATACATTATCACTGATATTGTGTAATATTTCCAAATCTCATTAAACAAATAACAGTAGGGACAGGGGCCTTTCTACATAGTCTCACAAGGTCTGGGAAATCTGTTTTTGTTTTCTCTAGGACTCTGTAGCTGAGTGGGGAATTGTATGGAGATTAATGTTCATACTGATGGTTTTTTTTTTGCTTTGTAAAAGAACAGCACGTTCATCCAAGGGGGGCTGCCCCATCTTTGTTTTCCCAAGCTTTACAATTAAAACATAGCAGAAGTGGAGATACTTTTCAAGTGAGCTTTGCGGATAAATTTTGGGCCGGTAGTCAAACATCTTATTCCTTTGATAATTACAGTAGCTGCTCTGGAAATTTCTATCTGCTTACTGAGGGGATTCCCAACAGTAGCCTCTATGAGATGAAGCTTGTGCCATTCTCTGATCCTGCAGCAAATCCCCGTCAGCCGTCTGGACTGATTTGTAACTGTATAAATGGCATCTGTTTTTTATATGTGGTGTGTTTTAGTAAGAAAGTCTGTTCTTTCGTAAATGATCCACCCGGGATTTAAACCAGTAAATTTAAAAGTGAGTAGACGGTAACCCATTAGCTGCTAGAATGGACACCCAGCCTATACATTGTCTGAATTTTCAGATAAGTCTCAGACATGAGGACAAGCTTAACCGGCTACTTAAAAGGTATATTATACTGATCAGTTTAGAAATATTGAAAAATTCATAGATATATTTTAAGAATAAAAGGATGAACTAGGGATGCACCGAATCCACTATTTTGGATTCGGCCAAACCCCCGAATCCTTCCCAAAAGATTTGGCCGAATACGAACCGAATCCGAACCCTAATTTGCATATGCAAATTATGGGTTGGAAGGGGAAAACATTTTTTACTTCCTTGTTTTGTGCCAAAAAGTCACGTGATTTAGCTCCCTGGCCCTAATTTGCATATGCAAATTAGGATTGGGATTCGGTTTGGCCAGGCAGAAGGATTCGGCCGAATCAGAATCCTGCTCATAAAGGCCGAATCCTGGCCGAATCCCGAACCGAATCCTGGATTCGGTGCATCCCTAGGATGAACTAATGCAAACATGCACTCTCTTAAGTTTCCATTATTGTGCTAGCCACCAGAGGCCCCTGTTACATGGAATTTAAGGTAGACATTTACCTAGTTTCTCTTGCAGGGACCAATCTCACTTAATTGTATTAACTAAAATACAGAGAAATAGTGCTCCAGAGGCAGCACTGTTTTACTGATATATATAGGTATGGTGAATGGTGTGAAGTTTTTAACCAGGTATATTTTTCCAGTCAGGGTATCACTGAACAGTTCTACTAACTCATTATAGTAAACAAATCTGGATTTCAAAAACAACAAATACTGTGTTTGGCTTTTCATACTGAGAAGAAAAAGGAAACTCCAATATCTATACAAGAGGCTTGCCTGAAAAAGTCAAGTATGAATTATATTTATATATATATATATATATATATATATATATATATATATATATATAACACACAAAAGCCATCAATATCTTGTAAATTATATTCTTATAAACGGTGAGTTCTGATGTCATCAGTTATAAATGGTGAGTTCTGATGTCATTTCTATCACATGACTCACTGAAACTTGTGTATTATAATAAATAAAGTACCCCATGTTGCAAAATATGAGGATATTAAAAGTTACCTCGGCATTTCATGACCTGTATATGGTCATGAAACTCCTTGGTAACTAATAATATCCTTATAATTTACAACAGGGAGTCCTTTATTCACCATATATTTGACCCTTTGAAAATTGGGGGGGCGGACTGCTTCACTGGAGTCTTTGGATTATATTTCCTATATTGCTGTTTCTCCTTATTACTTGAGTGTGAGCTAGGCTCCACCTGGTATACAAACTTGCCATACATACCTGGAACTATGACATAGATTTGGCCGGAGGGTTTATTCTAGGACTCCTTTTGCTGCCAAGTTCCTATGAACATGTCACGAGCGCTCGCCGCTCCTTACCCTCCGCAAGTGCTCGTCAGCATCTTCCTTCTCGGCGCGGCGCAGGATCCAAGATGGCGGCGCCCAGGACTCCATGTGGGCGCAAGGACGCCGGAGCGCCGGCGCGGTGACGTCACGCGCTGTCACCAAATTAAAAAATAAAAGGACGCCGGAGACCCAGGTTCAATGCCCGAGTATAGCTCTATTTTAGATAGTGTTCCTGGGTCTCTCTGCTTGCCTGTGATTCCTGTTACTGATCCATTGCCTGTTCCTGACCTTGAATCAGTGCTGCCTGCCTTCTGAACCTGTTGCCTGGACTTTGACCTCTCTTTTGGATTCCCCCTGAATTGTACTTTGCCTGGACTCGCTAAAAGGACTTCCTCCTTGATCCTGACTACACCCCCCCGTGGGTGCCGCAGGCCCCCGCTGACATTATACTCGGGCCATGGATCCCGAGGAAGCTGCGCCGGACGTCGGAAGAGCCCTTCGCGGGTTGGCGTCCCGTATGGAGGCGTATGAATCCCAGCAAGTCAGAATTTCTGATCGTCGGAGAAAGCCTTCCCCTCCATACAAGGTTGGTGATAAAGTCTGGCTTTCTTCTAGGAACGTCCGCCTGAAGGTACCGTCTCCTAAGCTGGGTCCCAAATTCGTGGGTCCCTTCTCCATCTCCAAAGGTGATCAATCCTGTGGCTGTCCGTCTGCAACTGCCCCCTGAGATGCGGATTCCCAACGTGTTCCACATTTCCTTGTTGAAGCCTGTAGTGTCCAACCACTTCTCCTCTGCTCAGTCCCCTCCTTCTGCCGTCCTCGTGGACGGTCAGCAAGAGTACGAAGTTGAGAAGATTCTGGACTCTAGACTCTCCAGGGGATATCTCCAGTACCTCGTCCAATGGAAATGCTCCGGCCCAGAGGAATGCTCCTGGGAAAAAGACTCTGATGTGCATGCTCCTCGCCTTGTGAAGGCTTTCCATGGTTGATTTCCCCAGAAGCCTCGGCCTGGTGGTCCAGTGACCCTCGTGTGGGGGGGTACTGTCACGAGCGTGGGTGCCGCAGGCCCCCACTGACAGAACATTACTGGTGCTGGTTTTTTTTGGAGACATTTTGGAATGCTGAATGCATTAATAGTATGTATGAACTTAGTTTCTAGCATTTCAGTACAGCTGAAATACTTGACTATTTTTGTGTGATACAGGTATAACCTGTATACCATTGTAGAATGTGCACAATGACATCATCAATCCCAATTAGTTTCTAGTGATGTTACATATGCCAGTATGAGGATATTACATAAAAAAATAAAGTTTTTGCATTAGATGGGCAAGTTGGCCATGGACGACAATGTAAATGTTAAACCTTTAGGTTGTAATGAAGATTCACTGTGGACTTGTGGAGGAACTGAAAACAATAAAATGACATTGGACGTGTTCACAATGCCATAGCAGCCAAAATCTAATGTTCTAGATTTGGGGGGGTCCCCAACTTTTCTCTCCCATGAGCAACAATCAGATGTAAAAAGAGTTCCTGGGTGGTGCAAAATAAGAGCAGTGGTAGCCATTTGGTAGCCCCTACGTAGACTGGCAGCCTAGAGGACACATTGTTTGGCAGTACCCCTGTGTTTTATACAACCAAACTTACCTCCAAGTCAGGAATTTAACAATAATTACGTTCTTTGAGGTCACTGAGAGCAACATCCAAGGGGTTGATGAGCTATGTTGCTGGTTATGGATCACTGGTCTAGATAATATTATACAGTTCTCTTTGTATACTTATATAAGATAAATAATATCTAGATGAAATGGTGAAGTTCCACACTAGGGAGAGGAAAGTCCTCCACTGACTTCAGTCACAAGTATGTGTAGGCCACTGGATCATTACATGTATACAGTGCTGCTTTGTTCTGACCAATTTTGATCTGAGGAAAGAACTTAAGAAAGAAACAAAGATCAAGCTCTTTACAAGGAAGAGCGTTCTAATATCCAAAAACTGCAGGAAAGTGTGGCAATACTATTATCATCTAACATATTTAGAGCAAGGGCAAGAATCTGGTCTCCATTCATGTCTCTTCTGGCAGAGAATATGCAGTATCTTTTGCTAGATCCATGGACAGAGACTTCCACAGATGGAGAGTAATACGTGGGTTATTGCCTCTAATGTAAGGCATATGGACAAAGCCAAACTAGGGCCAATAAGAACCGTGCTCCTTACTTCCAGGATGTTTGGACAGATGTTTTATTTTCTAATATTATTTCTTTTGAATCAAATGAGATAGAAGCTTTGAAAGTCAATGCAGTCATTTATTGTCCGTTTCCTCCCTAATGCAGCATTGAGCTTGTAAAGCGCCAGCTCACGTTGTGAACTCTTTTTGCACTCCTGACACAATGCATTGTGTTAAAAAATTAAACTGTATGTTTTAACATCTCTTTTGCTTACACAAAAATGCCTTTTTTATATCTAGTGAGTCTATAGCTTTCATGAAATCATACTTTTATAAACAGAAAAGCCACCATGTGCAAGTCCTATGTCTTACTACATTATAGCTGAAGAGCACCAATGTAAATGATACTACTGAATGTTTATACATACAACGTTGTATGTAGCAAATACTAATTTTGCTTTACAGCAAACAGCCTTGTTCTACTTGCAGCAGAATCAAGGGGATCTGTACTGTTCAGCACCCCAATAAATCAGAAGTAATTCGGTATATTTATAGGCCTAGATATTAACGTCATCCCACTAAATATTGAAGAGCATCAGTCTCGGCACAGTGGAACAGTAAAAAAATTATTTATAGCATGAGATGTTTGTGCATACTTACAGATAACTTCACAAAATAACAATATGAATATTTGTTTGGATGTTTCTTAAGGTATATATTGTATGACACATTTATTATGACACCAAGCCTTCAACACGAGTTTCAGAGGTGCCCAAAGTATGGTTTAAAACAGGGGTGTCCAAACTTTTGGCTTGGAGGGCCACATTGGAAGAAGAAAAATTGTCTGGGGGCCACACATGAAATACACAAACACTTTTGATATGTACAAGTAAAGAAAGTACACAAAAAAAGAACTACAATACCAGTTGGAGAACCGGATGAGCTATACACTGGAATAAAGGACACCTGGATATTAAATAGACGTATTAATATATTATTATTACTAACTGGGCAGTGGGCAGAGTCCCATAATTGAGGACCCAGGAGTGCGCTGCTTCTTGCTACGATTTCGAATCGGCAGAGTCCCCCCTCCTCCTATATCCTTTGCAACATGACGTTTTCTCGAGAACTGAACGTTTCAAGCTAGGCCGCATTCATATCCATCCTGGGCCACATTTGGTCCTTGGGCCTCAGTTTGGACACCCCTGGTTTAAAACATTATTTGGATATAAATGTAAACAGTTAACCTGCCTGATCAGTAGTGCATGGCTTTGGATTAGGGTTGCCACCTTTTCTGGAAAAATAATGCTCAAATCTCTGTTATCATTCTTCCTATGTAATAACAGGGGTGACTACTATAATTTTAAGCAGCTGGCATAATAAAAATACCCGCTAGGTGGCCATTTGAATTTTTTTCTGTAGTCTATCTCATAAATTAAGTCACTGAGTTTCTGTAGGCAAGTTGACATTAAGACAAGGGGAGTACTCTTGTGTAGTCATTTAGGTACCTGCAAGGAAAACATGAAAGTCCTTTCGGACACCAGTAAGAGCTGCTGACACCTGTAAAAGACACTTATTATTGAAGCAATTTGAAAGCCAGCAATGTCATGCAGGATATAGGCATAGGCCATGGAATAGTTCTGTGTGCTTTCTTTACACCATCCATGGTGTTCTGATCGAATAATATTTTTGTTGCATTTTCAGAAGAACTTTCATATTAATTATCTGCAAGAGCTCTCTTTTAAAGAAAATAAGGATGGAGACAACATTTAACACATTATAAGAAGACAAAGAAAAAAAGGGAAGGTAACGCCATAATGTGACTAGTATAGGTGCAATGAGGCTTAGAAGCTATATGGGCAATGTTAGCATTAGGAATGAGAAGATCCTTACAGAATATGCCCATACAATCAGTCTTGCACTGAGTTTTATTCTACATTTTTGGATGGAATTTACAAAGGCAATGGATAGGGAAGAAAGGTTTTCACTGGGGTGTTCATCCCTTACAGAGGGGTTAAATTCTGCTTATGCTGGGTGCTCTTTTGGCCTAAGCAAAGACAATGAAACCCAGCTTTTAGTTCTAAGAATTTTCCATTATTTCATACCTCATTCACATCAAAATTTCTGTATTTGGTCATTTTCGTAGAGAGTCGGAAACTCAATGTTTTCCGGCTTGCCAACAGTCTAGTGTTTCAGTGGAATGTAAGTGGAAGCAAATGGTTCAGAGGAAATTACATTTGCAGGGCTAGTTAACCTCTCTGTGTCTGACTTCAAGAAACCAAATTTTCATTGCACTTCTGACTTCCTGGATTTTCTTGCTGAGGCAGATCACAACCAACCGACAGGCAAATGAGAAGATTGCTTCCTTCAGCCTGCTGAAAAACAGCACATATAATGAGGTCTTGTCAAGGCCTAGACCTTTTGCTGTTTTAACAAGGCGTTTGATAATAGAGCAGATTTTATATTAGAAATAGTAACCTTCGCTTTTGCGTTACATAACAAGTCATTAGCAAACAAGTCTGGATGTATGAACCTCAGTGCATAAAGATGCCTTTCATATAACCCTACTGATTGGTTGCAGGACTCTGTTGGCTTTGCTGGCCACTCACACATCACACCACTCCTCTAGAGACTGGTATTTCCTTAGTAAACATGGGCTCCACACTTTGTAAGAGGTTGAAGCAGGGACAGTCACCTTAGGCGAAACACACCCAAGAAAACCAAAATCTTTCTATTTATGTCTGATACCCTACAGGCAATATGTTAGGATTCATTTACTATTGAAGAGACAATGTTGAGTGTAAAAATCTGCACAGAATATTGGGTAATTCCAGAGTTCCCCAATAAAGTCATCACATGTATCTTTCTTCAACCCAAACCTGAGCTATATAGATTTAGTTCAATAATTCTGAATAAGAAACTGGGATATGAATAGGAAAGAGGCTGAATAGAAAGCTGAGTAATTAAAAGTAGCAAACACTATAAATGTGTAGCCTTACAAAGAATTGCTTTTAGATGGGGTCAGTGACCCAGCCATTTGAAAGCTGGAAAGAGTCAGGAGAAGAAGGCAAAAACATCATAAACTATAAGAAAGTTAAAAAGAGGGCCAAGGCTTAGAATGAGGGATTCTATAACATACTTTCATTAAGTTAATTTAAAGGTGAACCACCCCTTCTAGTTCATTGAGAACTACCCATTGAGAAATGTTTATATAGTTTGTTACTGAATATTACCATTTGTAAACCAGCCACGTTATTATTGTATTCTAAATTCTTGTGAGGTCAACTCAAACTGGCAGTTTTTCACTCACCGTTTAATGACCTTACCCCCCTTCCTTTTTTACTAATGCAAGAGGTAGTAGAAGCTCATTATACACAGTTCACTGAAGCTGATTTGCATATTGGCCTTAAAGTACAGCAGCGATGAAGTTAAATGGCATCCGTCTGATACTGTGCTGCACTGTTTTACCTCTTATCAAACATTTTAGTTCAGTGGTGGCCCTCCAGCAGCTAGATGACTGTTACATTGCCTTTGCGATGCTGATAGGCCACTCTAGAACAGTTCAACAGCCTTTACAAACAAGCTAAGAGAGAAGGGATACTAAAATACATCTGCACAGATATACACATAAATATGCATAATTACATAGATTTTTCTCTCTTTGTTTTTACAGCTGGGAAGAATATACAGTGTTGACGTCTGTCTTCCTTTGGCTGACACTTAACCTGCTTGATCCACTTGGGGTTTCCTTCTAGCCTTGGATGTTTAACCCCTTAACTGAGAAGCTATCCTCCTTCCACGTCCAAAGCGAGATGATCAGACATCAGGTGCCTTCCTGAGGCCCAAAGGGTTGATCCATGGCAGAGTAAATGGATAACGTTTTGGCAAAGGGAAGTGGTGCCCTGCTCCTGCACACACGGTATGTGTATCATTTTCATTTTGGTACAAGTTTACTGTGAGCAGATTGTTGGGTATAAACAGATCAGTGGTGTAAAGAGAAGTGTTTTTTGAGAGCCTAAGCACACAAGGGTCTATTTACCAAGTAAATTTACGCATCTTTAGAGTGTACAGCTTGTGTCAATAATGCTTCCCACTACACTACATATATTTATGCAGTAGCATTGCACATTTTGTGCCTTCTGCGTCACCCTGTGCTGTTTTTCTTTCTAAACAGAAGGCCTAGCTTTTCTAAACAGAGACTATTTCAGTAGAAATGCACAGTACTGTGCAATAGGTATGGAATACAACCTTGTAAAATAGACAGAAGAGCCAGAATATCTGTATCTAGTGGTTGTACAGTGGTGCAGGGATAGGCAACCCTGGTGTGGCTGCTGCTGGTGGCTGGGGCATCCAGGCAGCTGAAATCCTGCAATAACTGGGACATTAATGCTTGTTGTGTGTTTATCATCATTTTAATATAGCGTAAAACTATCATTGCAGTACAAGTTATATTACAATATGCTTCATGCTGGTAAAATAATGAGCTTACAGTATGACCAGGACAAACTTTGTTTAGGCTTTGGAGATAAATTTGGCAATCATTTATCTATTGGCAAAGATTGTTTTACTGGGGAACAGAGAAGGAGCTCTGTAAAAAGTAAAAGTACAAATAACAGCTGTTGATTGTAAGTGGGCTGGGGGTTATTATTGAAGGGAAACTGACTTTAAGAAAAAACAATTGCAACCAACTCCCAAATGCTCTGAGTCACTGATTTAAAGGTCAACGAAAGACCCATTAGGGAATGCGGTGCCAATATGTTAAACACCCTCCATGAATGTATGTTTTTTCCTGGTGGTAAGAATTGTGCCAGTCTAGGGAAAAAATTAAAGCAGTGCCATGCCACCATCTAACTTACCACAGCACTGCATTCCTTTTTTGCAAGGTCTCTTAAAAAGGCCACTGACCGGGGGGAAAAACGTGGCATCACCCAGGTAATGGGTCTTTCCTTGTCCTATAAACTTGTCTGATTAAAGCACTTAAAGCTTTGACACTACACACAGAACAATATGATTCCAGCAGTTAATTTAAAGTGTCCAACTGCCAAAAAAATTTTTTGGTAGCAGTAAAAAAAATGCTTAGTTGAAGGAAGTGCACTTATAAATGACTTGTATCAAGCATTCAGTACAGTGTGTGTGCATGTTTAAGACATTTCCCCTGTAAACAAGAAGGGCAAATGGTGGGGTTGGCACTGAACTGCCACTGTGGGAGGAGGAGGAGTCAGTCTTATTTGAATATCTGGTGGAATATGGTGGCAAAAAGATGTCTCCTTCCTCTCCCGAAAAAAACAATAGAGCATAAACTTAATGAAAGGTAATAGGCTGTGATTCAAGAAATGTGAGTGCCTTTAGAATGTGTGACTACTGCCAAGCCACTTTAATTCATGTTCCTCAAGTGCAAAAGATTTAAAGGGACTTGAAATACTCTGCAGTAGCTAGAGAATAAAAATGTGCCCTCAATTGATTAAGTAACCCAGGGAAAGCTGTCAACAAATGTCTGATTGTCATGAGATCCAGGACAAGCCCAAATGTTGCATGTGCTATTACACAATCCTCTTCATTAAAGCAGACTTTCCATGGATTGCTTTTAGATTCACGATTAAAAGTAAATATAGCCAGCCTAATAAAACAAAATAGCTGCTTTTGTGTATGTATGTTTTGGTAACCGTTAGTGAGATTATTCTCTTCTCCAGAGAAAGGAACAAGAGACCCAGCTGGGTTTGTAGAAGGGATACTGAAAGGGCCTTGACTGATTCTCTCTCGCTGTCTCTCTCTTCCTAGAAGACCAGTGTATCTGCCAGTACTGTCTCGCTGCTTTGCACCATTGCTACATACCAAAAGGAAAATAATGTGACTGCCACAAAGTCTCCAGACAGGTACAACAAAATACTAATCTATCTTCATTAACCCACGCAGACACAAAAATAAACTGTATTTCCTGTCGCACTAATGATGTTCCAGATTTTTGTTTTGTTTCTGGGAGTTTTATGTTTGTGGGCTTGACTGAAACGTTAAAAAAAGCTTTGGATCAGCAAATTATATGTTTCATACCAAAAAATCAGATACCAAAAAAAAATCAGGATTTGTATTTGGAAATTACAATCATTAATGATTCATTACCATTAATTGGATCTCTAATTAGTAGCTCTCTTCATGGCATTGTAGCATTCATGAACTACCTACATCTGCAGTTTCTTAAGGTATTTCTTTCTTTGAAAAAGGGAGTTCACCTTTACATTGTGAATGAATGTCCAGTTCTTTGATCTTCATTTTTTATAGTATTTGAATTATTTGACTCCTTTCTAGTCTCCGATTCAAATCATTACCTGGTTGATAGGGTAAATTGAACCCAAGCAACTAGATAATTGCTGTACAGCTGCTCAACAAATACAAATAATAATTCAAAATACACAAAAAATTTAAAATAGGATAAATGGCAAATTGTCTCAGAATATCAACTACTACTTCACAGCTAAGTGAATTTTAAGGTGACTACCCCTTTAAATATGATCATCTGCCTATGATCTGCCCAGAAATTGTCTTACATGGGATGTTATCCAAAAAACCATTATTAAGCTTTTTTCAAGTAATTTACTTTTCTTTTTCTTGTTAATACTAAACCAAGTACCTTGTGTACACTGCATAGATACAAGTTGGATTTAATCCCACTGGGTTTATTTTTAGCTGACAAGTTATCAGGTGCGTAGAAGCAAACCCACTCTCTGTCCTCCGCCCCCCCCCCCGACCACTCCCTAAAAGGAAATTTTATACGCATGCCTTATTGAGCAGGGACTCATTGAGTAGTGGATGCAAGCATTGGGTATGGGGTTTGGTGGGAAGGAGACAGGGACTGAGTTATTATGTGCACTGGGCTCCATCAAAGATCTTTGGTTGGGGGAGGGGGGACCAGCAAGTGCTAGTCAGGCCACTGCAAGGAATGGTGATCCAAAGTACACAAAGACATCCAAGTCTCAAGAATTCTGGATATAGAGCCACACCTATACTTCATTTGCCATTTCTAACTGCCAAAACAAAAATGTCAGAAATAACTAGTTGAAATGTACTCAGTGGTGCCCTCACTGCATATTTTTATCGATACCATGTGACTTTCCTAATGCACTTTAAAGGAAATACAAAAAGCGATGCTGGTCTTGGGGATGTTGACTCAGCTCAATGCGATCACTTTTTTCATGGCTGACCTCAATGTATCAAGCTCCCTTCAGTTATAGTGTCCAAAGTGGCTGCGGAAGGCTTGGCCACACAGAAGAATAAACTGCTTTCGAGATCCATATAATCTTGCCGTCAGTCTACTGCAGATTTAGGTTAATCTAACCTATGTAAATCTGTACTGAACACATGGTTCGTGCCTTAGGCTTCACCTCGGCATTAATAGAAATTATTTATAGCTATATAACATGATCTGCATGTGTATTAGTGCTGGCAGGAAATTTATAGAGTCCATTATTTCAGGTTTATATTATGTCTTCTGGAGGCTCCATTTCTCCTCCTATCTAACATTGCTGGTTTAGTAAGTGGTCTTTCATTTACTGAGGCCTTGAACTAATTAAAGAATGATCTCTCTGCAGACCTATAGAGATTCCCACATGTAGATAATTTTTTATGTTAATGTCACCTGCAGAATGAGACTGACTTTTATTTGACCTTCAAAGCTGAATGCCTAGGTTTGAGGTGCAATGCAAAGCTGGCCCAGCCTCATCAGCTATATATTGCCACATCAAAGCAATATCTTTATTACAAGGGCATTTGAGTATCGTAGTTACAATGTCTAGAGACTTTAAAGTGAATTATGGTATTCTCAGATGTGGCAAAGTATATTTTTATCTTCTTATTACCGATTGGGTGTGGCTTGCCCATTAAGCCAGAAGGTTGGCATTGCTAAATGTAGATGATAGCGTCCGGCTGGTTCTATGAGTCCTCTGTAGGCCCATGGTTGAGTTCCAAAGTTCTGTGGTGGAAAATCAGTCTGTAATTTACCACCTTCCCCATGACCTCTTGTTAATGTCTACAGCACAAATGTCAAACAGCATCTGTTGAGAACTACAACTCCCGACTATTAGCGGCTGAAGCTGTGACTCACAACTGCTGGAGGGCTATGGGTTTGACAGTGTAAAGACAACAGCAGGATTAAGAGCTAGTGCTGCCACTTCAGCTAAATGTGGACCTTTTATCATCATTCAATGTGTGTTTTATTAATACAGCTCCTAAATGAGCAGATTTGTTTCTCACATCACATATCTACATTTTCCATGTGCTGAAAGAGCCAAAAATGTGGCAAGATACCACAGTGTATAAACAATCGATTGCTTTTCCTATGGAAATACAGTGATGATGACTAAGAGAGGTTGCAGCAGTCAAGTCCCCTATGACATGAAAGAAAAGAAGAAGATGTTGTTTCTGTCTGTGGTGACAGAAGATATATCAGAGCCTGTGATGTCATCCCCGTTAACTGCTCATTCCCACAGCCCACATTTTGTGCAATCTCGGTTTTCGACAGAAAGTTGATTTCTCCTTTGAGAGTCTGTTTGCAGCCGCTTTGTCTGTAACTGACGGCCGGAGTGAGGGAATCCCTGACCTCAAACACAGGCTGGCTTTTATTTTGCTTTACTGGAAGAAAAGCCATTGGTTAATCATGGCATCCTTCAGCTGTAAAGAATGCTACTTTGGTTAGAAAGAAAAAGCCAAGGTGCCAATTTATGTTATAATATCAGCAGTCATTTGAACAGCAGTGTTAGATCTGGTTTGTATAGTCTGCAGGCTGACTGGGATGCTTCTCTTTGGGCATAAGGACATTGTTATTTTTACACTAGCTTCTGTTTAGATGAAGGCACAATAGAAGTACTAGTATGGAAGAATAGTCCATGAATATTAATATAGGGAAAAAGAAGGAATGATTTGGATTTATAAAAAGCTTCTACAGACTTCTGCTTCATGTTGTGCATCTATCAGAGAACTGAGCTGATACTGCACAAGCACCTTCATTGTTTATCTTGAGAATTGCACTTTATGTATGCTTCAGCTGTTCATGTAGGCTTTGCTTCATGAAGATCTGGCTGACATATCCAGTATCTGTACTTTACACCAAGCAAAAAGAAACTGACTGTGTCCATGAGATAGTTAAAGGAGTTGCCCACCTTTGAGTTAACTTTTAGTATGATGTAGAGAGAGAGATTTTGAGACAATTTGCAATTGGTTTAATTTTTTATTATTTGTGTTTTTTTTTAGTTATTTGGATATTTATTCAGCAGCTCTCCAGTATGCAATTTCAACTATATGGTTGTTAGGGTCTAAATGACCCTAGCAGCCATGCACTGATTTGAATAAGAGACTGGAATATGAATAGGAGAGGATCAGTTATAAAATATATTTGTGAAGATTCTCATTCATCCAGGTCATGGTGTAGCTGTAGAAATAAGTTAAATCAACTGGACTGTGTTTTTCCTTTTAAGATGTTTCGCCAGTAATCCAACTGGCTTTCTCAATTCAGAATACCTTGTACATGACTACATTGAAAAGATCTGTTTGCTACTCAGTCCCTCCACCCTAATATGTTGCAACAGCAGATTACTACTCTGTGATCTAACTACAGTGGCCATATTGCTACGGGGGGCACTATAAAGATTTACATTTCAACAAAAAATATTTGTAATAAATAACTCTCTTTATCTCCATTTCTAATATATATGTTATAAATGTAACCCTTTTCTGAAGCAGACTATGGCATTTGTCAGGGGCCCTGTTAGGGCTACATTAGGAAAGTTGTCATAAAACCATAAGCTTCTCTGATATCATGCTCCTAATATTATTTATATTATTGTCTCTGACAATGCAGGGAAAACCTATGAACTTATATGTCTTTAATCGAAGACAATGGACTACTTAGCATCTATATTAAAGCGGACCTGTCACCCAGACATAAAAATCTGAATAACAAAAGTCCTTTTCAAATTTAATTTTATTATAGCATTCATAGCTGTTGTAAACTCATTTAAAAATCTCAGCTGTCAATCAAATATCACCTGCCCCTCCTCTATGCCTTAGACATAGAGGAGGGGCAGACAATTACTTTCACTTTCTAGATGTCACTGCTCTCCCCACAAACCCCCTCGCACTTTACCATTTAATTGTGTAACCAGTGCATGGGGATGGATATCAGGTCCCCTGTTCTGGTGCACAAGGAAGCAAGGTTCAAACAATGTATACAGTGTAATAAAAGGTTTTTTTTTTGCTTGACTAACGTGATAAAATAGGATTTGTAATATTATTTTTAGGGTGACAGGTCCCCTTTAAAGGGAAAACAGCAGGTACTATAACATGTAACCATACTGTAGTGGCTGCTTCATAAATCTATTTGCCACAATACTAGGCCAAGCAGAGGGTCTCTCCAAAGCTGCTGTCGATCTCACCCCACCCCAATGTGAATAGCGAAAGCCATTCCTGTGATCCAAGACCCTGAACTAGGGGTAGGAAGACAGTAGAGCTATGTGCCTAACTCTAACCAAGTGTTGGGCACTAAACACATGCCTCTTCTGCCCACCCCTAGTTCCTGACTCTGATTTGGTCTCATTGATTGTCGTTCTCATTTTTGAGATATAAATGAATAAGGTCCTTTAGGGCAAGATCACACATGGAGTTGATTGTAAATGCATCAATGAAGCCACACATATATGAAAATGTTTGTTTTTCAGTCTGTAGTTTTCTTTTCACAAAATGCATTTTTGTTTTTTCTTATTCCGCTCTGTAGAATTTTAGTAAACTTTTGTGAAAAAAAAACAAGCAGAAAAGCATTTTACATGCAAAATGAAGCCAGACTGATCATCAATACCCAATTTAATTTACGACACCATCATACAACGCTGCACATACGTATATATGCGCAATCCATCTCGCAAGAGCTTGCCCGCCATATTGAACATTTGCCCCATATTTCAGCGAAGTGCATCTCCAAACCTGCATATCCCATAGAGATCAATAATATGTTGTTTCCTTTGCGTCTTGGCGTTTCTGCTGAAAAACTCAAAAAATAAAAATGAAAACTGGCCTTCTGGGAATTTCTGTGGTGTGTATTTCATTATTTTCAATAGGGCTTAATTTTGTGTGTATTTATGACTGGTTGCTTGTTTTTAAAAATGCAACTTAAAAAACACCACATGTCCCCTAACCCTTAAGATTATTTACTGCTGTAAGCAACTCAATCAACCTGTTAGTATCCAGATTTTATCTCATTCAGTCAGTCTGCTTGTTGGCAGCAAGATCTTGAACAAAAACAAAAATCACGACCATTTGTGATATGGATTTATTGTGAATTCACTACAGTTTAGGGGATCTTATTTAATTGTTATGTTCATTTAAAAGATAAAAACTTGATTGATTAATTAATGAAAAAAAAAAAAATATATATATATATATATATATATATATATATATTCCAAACAATACACCGCACTCCAAGGGCTTATATTTGGTGCAAAAAATTGTAGTTTATTCTCAACGTTTCGGCTACCAAACTGGAGCCGTCCTCAGGAGCAAAAAGAAGATAACACACATAGTGAAGCGCTATAAATCCAGTAAAATTGGCGCCAAAATCCCATAACAGTGATGTCATCAAGTGGTGCCCATATCCATATATCCAATAAAATTAGTATTCAATATGCAGATCAATATTATTAGTGCCATTCAGTGTCTCTTATAAATATTTGCTAAAAAACTTGTCAGCAACATACGTGCTTGTTTAAAACCTTAAAGTGTTACCAATATCAATCTAATACAATGTGCAGATAACATACTCTACCACAGATCACTATATATATATAATACATGCATTGCATTTTTTTCTTCCACCCAGTCTTTTGGTAAAGTAATCAGTGACATAAGAGTTAATAGGTGAATGGGACAGTGACAGGGCTTGAAATGAATGCATTGCAATGAGCACAGAGTCTGAATGGCAATAAATAAAACTTGAATAAACCAGTACAATAATATATTGCATTCTCTTTGTGTGAATAGCTGGAGACATTCAAATCCCACCCAGCATCTTCTTCAGATACAAGCTATATATTTCCCACCTTTGCACAAAGTGCAAGAGCTCTGTGAGTTCGCCCACACTCCGCATAGATCCTACAGTATCTCCATTTAGTTCCTGTGTTTGCACATCTGTTAGCTGTGAAGAGTCCCCTTCACAGGGAACATATGAGGAGCTGCTTTCATCCCTCAGCCCAGTGAGAGAGATAAATCAAATTGAAATGGTCACATAAAATATACAGCTAAATAACATACTCCAGGGAGCCCAGAAATGTTGACCTTTTTCCTGCCTTTTATCTGTATTTGCTTCTAAATAAATGAGGACTTTCTTCCTGGGTGGATAAAAACCAGAAAAGAAGTATACATTGTCTTTATTAATTTTTATTCTTTATATTTTGGGGGTTATTTACTAAACCTCAAATTTATCTGGGGCAAAAACTCAAATTTTTTGTGGAAAAAACAACTTTTTCAAGATTTATTATATGACGATGCTGCAAAAAGCTAGAATCTGAAAAGTAAGTAATAGGAATGTCACAAGCAGATTTCATCCGACATCACAAAACTGTCGGTTGAAGACTAAACTCGCAACGCTCACATCTGACAGTCGTGTCGGATGAAGTCAGCTTCTGTATGTGATGTCGCACAAAAGAGCAGGTAAAAATTGTCTATGTAGTTCTACCCTAAATGGGAGAGACACCAATTTGAAGTTATGGTGGTTTGTGCTGGGTTTAGTCTGAAAATCCAAAAAATTTTAGGTTTTCGGGTAGAAACCCAAAAAATAGAGTGAAAAAACTACAGTGATTTGGGTGTAAAGTCTGAAAAAATCAAATGATTCAGGTTTTTGCACAATTTAATCAGGTTTTGATTTATTTGATTTTTTTTAATTAATTAATTAATTAATAAAATCAAATTGGGCATGGGGGTTTGGTTGTGTATTTTTTTAAATAAAATAATGGGATCAATTCTGAGTTTAGTAAATAACCCCCTTAATGTTTGAAGCATTTGTTATGACAGAATGTGCAAGATTGTGTCAGGAGGATAAATCCTCTTACAGCTCCATAGGGGAAGTCCCACTGTGACTCCTTCCGTTACATTGAGAAGGAAAAACAACAGCCTGCCAGAAAGCAGTTCCCTCCTAAAGTGCTAGCACAAGTCACATGACCAGGGCAGCTGGGAAATTGACAAAATATCTAGTCACATGTCAGATTTCAAAACTGAATATAAACAAAATCTGTTTGCTCTTGAGAAATGGATTTCAGTGCAGAAGTCTACTGGAGAAGCACTATTAACTGATGCATTTAAAAAAAAAACATGTTTTCCCATGACAATTTCCCTTTAAGTATCCTAAGTATAAGTGCCCCCACTACCTGCCTCTTTGGGCTGTGGCCCACATGGGGCCTGTTTGTCATGCTGTGTAAAACATGGAGTTGTTGCCCACAGGAATCGGAGCTTTGCTTTTGTTTTTTAACTTTAAGGTGTCTATTGAAGCTTGAAATCCAATTGCTGATTGGTTACTATGGGCAATATCAATGGTGATGTTTTCCTTTGATGTTTACACAGCATGATAAAGAGACTGCCATTGTGCTGGCAAGTGCAGCTTTCACAGAATTGGGCATTTTTGAAGACGTCCCCATCTAATAACATCAACATCTACCAAAAGTGTGGGAAGATAGACAGGTTAGGGAATTCTGATGAAAGTGGTTTTTCCTGAGATGACCCTTGCCTTTTCTGTTTCTGCTGTATGTTATGCTATATAAGCTTTCTGTGGCAGGAGCTCTATATTGTTTAATTATAATTTGTGTATCCCTTGAAATATACACATATAAACATACATAAGAATGAGATTATTAATAATAACATGTATTTATATAGTGCCAACATATTTCGTAGTGACTCTGTTTGCAGCAGCAGCCATAGTGGCACTCTCTGTTGCCATTGACATGTAGGTGTAGATAACTGTACTGAGATTTGTATGGTTCTGTAAGTACATGTACACTCAGTAGGACTGTGTATTCCTGTATGATCTCTCTCTCTCTCTAATATTGTAGGGAATGTGCTGTTTAGTTACTCTGCATAAATTCAGTGCCCTTTTGATAGGGATTCAGACTGAAACATCTGGCAATTTTTTACTTCCTGTCAGCCCATACCTCCCAAAGGTCACGTTTTCAGAGGGACAGTCCTGCTTTTGACAGCTCAACTCTCATTCCCCCAGTTTTACTGGAAAGTCCCAATTTTCTCTGCACTGAACAGTTCCAGAAAGATACTTAGGGGTATATTTATTAAAGTTAAGAGTGAAGTTCCGCCACTAGTGTGAAATTCCGCCACTCTTCATTCTTTTCTATGGGATTTTTAAAGGCATAGGTATCAAATGGTGAATTTTCACTTCACCCATTGATAGATACGCCTTTCAAAATCCCATAGAAATGAATGAAGAGCGGTGGAATTTCACACTAGTGGAACTTCACTCTTTGATAAATTTACCCCAAAGTTTCTAACTTAACTGGCTTTGGCACAGAGCCCAGAACAGCTAACAGGCGCATATAAAATACTTTTATAACTATTTTGAGATACGCAAATAAGTAACTGTAACAATTTAGATAACAGGTCCCTTGGGAAAAGTTAGAAAGTTTAAAGGGCAATTCACCTTCATTAGCAACACTGTAATAACTGGGGGGGAAAAAACTGAAATATGTTCAAAGTTTCATAACCTGCCAAATTTTGTAACATGAACATGGTAATTAGGGGTGTGGCTACAGAAATAAGCGTGGTCAAAAAATGAGCTTTCTCTGTGTTAATAAAACAGTGCCTTGTACTTGATCCAAACTGAGATATAATTAATTCTTATTCACATGTTGCAGATGCAGATTCAAGCATACTTCCCAGCCATGCAAATTCTCAGTAAAAAAGAAATGTCATCCTATGTACTTTGGCTATATTCATGATTGTCATAGAAATGGGAAAAATATAAATAATGTCTTTATTAGGTAGATTTTGGAAGAAGAACTTTTTTCAATTCAGAATAAATGTATCCAGTGGAGTAACTAGAGGCCCATGCCCTCCCTTCACCTTCCTTCACCATCACCATTTTACCAAAGGGACATAAAGGAGTCTCCACCCATGATGCCATATGGGAGAATTAAAACTCTCATTTTTGGTATCTAGGCAATCCTATGTGTATGGCGTGAGACAAGTAAATACCTTCTGATTTCAGAAGGGTTCACTTTGCATGTAATTGCTTGTGAAGGGCTTTTTGGCTCCTTTGAGTCCTTCTCACCCTAACCAGGTTCGGTTTTCCTTTTCGCTGCTCTCCAAGTCCTACCCTCAGAAGCCATGTTGCAATCTCTTGTACTGATGAGCTCCAACAAGGTGGATACAGTCTGTCTGCAAGTTTGCATATATGTCTCTGAACCATTAGGCTGTATCTGTACTATACAGCTGTGGTTCTGGATGCATAGTTACTAGGGTTGCCACCTGGCCAGTATTTTACAGGCCTGGCCGGTATTTTTGATGGTTGATCCCAATGTTGTTTATAGGAAATAAAGGTAAATATATAGGAAGGCCGGTATTTGTTTTAAGAAAAGGTGGCAACCCTGATAGTTACCCAAAGGGACATAAAGGAGTGATTTGCATGTATCTGCCCATGATGCCTTATGGGAGAATTAAAACTCATTTTTTGTATCTAGGCAATACTATGTGTATGGCATGAGATAAGTAAGTACCTTCTGATTTCAGAAGACTTAACTTTGCATTGCAGTCTAACCAAAAACTCTCAGCCCTTGTATGTGTAATTGTACAATGGCTCCTTCACACTAAAATAGTTTTATTCTGTGGTTAAAGGGGTTGTTGACCTTTTAGTTAGCTTTTAGTACGATGGAGAGAGTGATATTCTGTGAATTTGCAATTGGTTTTAATTTTTTTTGTTTTTTAATGTCTGTTTTTTTAGTTATTTAGCTTTTTATTCAGCAGCTCCCCAGTATGCAATTTGAGAAATCTGGTAGTTAGGGTACAAATGACCATAGCATCCATGTATTGATTTGAATAAAAGACTGGAATATGAATAGGAGAGGGCCTGAACAGAAAGGTGATTAATAAAAATTAGCAATAACAATAAATGTGTAACCTTACAGAGCAATTGTTTCCTAATGGGGTCAGTGGCCACCAACTGAAAGCTGGAAAGAACCAGAAGGAGAAGGCAAATAGTTTCAAAACAATACAAAGTAAATAATGACGACCAATTTAAAAGTTGCTTAGAGTTGCCTATTCTGTAACATACTAAGGCTAGATCTACATGAGGAGATTAGGGGAGATTAGTCACCCCAGTGGCAAATCTCCTCTTCTTTTAGTCGACTAATCTCCCCGAACTGATAATTTCACTGAATCTCCTTGTGTAGACCTAGCCTTAAATGAAAGGTGAACCACCACTTACAGTATATAAATCCCTGTCCATATAGCCTTCTATGGGGGGTACAGTATGTAATTAAAGTCGAGAAGAGCAAAACATTGCGCACCAATAAGAGTACAAATCCACATCTCGCAATGTAATATTGTTCCTTAAATGGTTATTGCATTGCGAATCGTTATTGCGCATTGCAAATTGTAATTGTGCACTCTTAAGAAGTGCTTGAAGTTGTCATAATCTTTTGGAGCAAACAATGCGACTTTTTCAGTAAGAAATTTTATTACATTGACAGCACATTAGCAGCCTTCCGCTGGTGGAAGTGGTCGCTAAACAGTTTCCGGGTTTGCAAAAGGTGTATTGCATTCGCGTAAAGCAAAATTTGTTCGTGCAAAGGCATAACTTTTCGCATTGCGAATAGTTTTTGCGTTACTGACTTATATTACATTGCCCTATTTGTCTCTTGTTTTTCTTCCAAAGTAGACACTGCACTCTGTCTCTTGTGATGTGACATATCACAATGGCATGCCGTATATGAAGCTACATTTTCTATACTTTCTCAAGAATATGTACAGTATATATATATATATATATATATATATATACATTTGTTTTGTAATACATCTGCGATAAAAATCATTGACCATTATGAAATAATATTGATTTTAAAGCTTTGTCCCCTGGTTTTACATTCCAAACTAAATACATTTCTAGCAACAGTGTAACTACAGAACCATTTAGTTTCTACCAAATTCTTCTTTATAAATAGCAGTGCAAATTTCTGTTCCATTTAGTAAAACCAGTTTGGTGCCAGTACCCAGTCATCTTCTCTGCCTGTGTTATTTGTAGGTTTTTTATTAGCACTGGCAAAGAATCAAGCTTAAAGGAAAAAGCAGAAGATTCAACATAGAAACATGTGCTATAAAAGGGATAACTGGTCTTCCCGGAAAGGTGTGTAGGAGATGTTCCTGCCGTATATAAAAAATAAATTCATCCCATATTTATTACTCGGTTAGGTAGAAAGAATGGGGGACAGCTTAAGAAATGGAGCATTGTTTCAGAGTGAAGATAAATTAGCATCCGCATGTCCCTGTGAAAACATATGTGTTCACCAGTGACTTGGTCTTCCACACACAGGGTGCCCTGTGTGGGCTGACAGCAATGGGAAATTGTAGTGTAAAGTGATCCCATCCAGAAGAACACAGATCCTTTTCACACAGGCCCCAAGCTCCCTCCACCCTTCCTCTGTCCCTGCGCCTACTAATACAGCACAATGCCATAGGTAATGATAGAACCATCCCGCAAATACAATGAGCAGATGTGAGTAGATAGTGTCTAATGTGTTAAGCTGCAGATTCACCCATGACCTTCTAAGTCTAAGCACCCGGGAAGCCTTGCATATTCCAGAGGGGTGGGGGAATTTATGAATCTCTTTCCTACAATGGATGGACTGGAACTAAAGGTAGCCATATATATAATAAGATCAGCTCATTTGACAAAGTTGCTAAACGAGTAGATCTTATCCCAAGATGCCCACCAAAGGCAGGGCGAAATTGGATTAATATGATGGTTTGGCCCTAGGGCCAAAAGATTGGATTACAATAAAGGAAATGGGGGATGAGTACAGTATCAACTAGCCGATGTGGCCCTTTATCGGCAGAAAAATTAAACCAATCAATATTGCGCCGATTTTTTGGCCTGATGTCAATCAGGGAGACCTGTCAAAACATGGGCAGATAAGATGCTTAATTGGCCTTAAGGATTAATATCGGCAGCTTTAATCTGCCCGTGTTTGGCCACCCTAAGGTAGTCAGCAGACATGCTGCCATTGTGCTACCAGAAGTATCTGAAGCAGTGGTGAAACTACCAAGGGTGCAGAGGGTGCAATTGCACCAGGGCCCCCATCTCCTTGGGGCCCATCAGAGCCACGATAATGGTTATGGCAGGTGGTTATCTAGTGGGAAATTTTACAGCACACATGCCATCAACACTCCAGCATGTGATTTTTAGAGGTAAGGGCCCGAAAGGGGGGACCAGGTGACCATCCTGTACCAGGGCCCCCAGGGAGTAGTTATGCCACTGATCTGAAGCAGAGACTAGGCATTCACCCAAAATCACACCTAAATGTTCTTCCATCACCCCTTACTTTGGGTGCTGAAGGCCTGTTTTGTTGAACTATAGCTCTTTATATTACATATTCCCTTTCCCACTTCCCAAGGGCATTGTGAGAGTTGTAGTTCTGCTACATTTGGAGAAAATTACCTATCCCAGCCTTAAACCTTGCATATTCAGAGCAACTGAAACTGGCTTTTGTGGTGAAATAGAGGCTGTTAGATTTTCGGGCTTTATTGCCTAAATAAACTGTTGGCTGTGTCAATGGCATTTTCAGCCTCTGGTAAACCATCTTTATGATTCAGCTTGTGAAAAAATAAATGAGCAGACTGAGGCTTCCATACAGGGGACCATTCCTTAGCTAGTGGATGAATATTGGCATTATCTGTGGTCATAAACGAAGGCCTAGAAAGATTACTGCTCCTGCTGCTTATTTTCCCCCTTGTGCAATGGAACTGCATCCAGTGGGAATGTAGTGAAAGGGACAGTTTGTGTTGGTGATGGGAAGCAATTCTGGTTATAGCAATGTGGTCTGATGCCCTATTGCCAAGTCCGCGGTGCCTCTTAACCTCTCCAGTTCCTGAGGGAGCAGTTACATGTTAAAGAATGTCAAATTTGTAGAATGTGCTTGTAAACTTTTCCACAATTTATTAAAGGCAGCAAATAAAAATAAAAATATTCAGACTGCTGCTGAATAAGAAGGTAAGATGTGGTCACATATGCAATATATAGAAAATAATACAGTAGTCTGTGCACCAAAAGACTGGGCAAAGAGTTATAGGGTCCTTAAGTTACCTCTATTATTAGGCTCAATGCTGTTGGCAAATTATTATTATAGTGACCAGTAATGGATAATGTTTTTGTTAATTTTGTGTCTTCTTGTAGAATTAAGACAAGGTTTATTTCCACAAAAATGCTTCATTAAGGTACTAACATTCTGAAATACTGGGGGGTGTCTTCATTTTTTTTAATAACAATTTTGATAATATAAACATAAATATTATTTTGTAATTGTTAACCCCCCCATACATTTTTCCATCTCTAAAGATGATATTTATAAGCCAAATGTTTCTTTCCACTAGATATCTATTTTAAGCAGGAAAAAAAATCATAGGGCAAAAAGAGAATTTTTGCCTTTTCAGTTTTCATTGAAAACTGAAAAATGACAATTAATGCCACATTTTGGCAGGATAAGTTTCTCAGTCTCACAGCAAAATGACGTTCAAGCTGCCAAGTTCATAAACATAAATATATTGTACTCAGCTATTCAAGATGCACTTCCTACAGATGCAGCCACTGGGATTGGTGAGTTAAATGCGTCACGACTCAGGGTTAATTGAAGAAACTGTGTTATCTAAAGTTATCTTAACTCATTTAATGCATTTAACCTTTTCATTAGCATACCAAAGCCCCATTGTTTTCAATGGTGAACTCTTTAATTGGATGGGATGCTGTGACACAATATTCTGTGCTAAGTGGGATAAATGGGTTAGATGAGTTAAGTTTTTCTGTGTCAAATGTACAATCCAAAGTGGCTTCATCTGTATATAGTTATTCCCTTGACTGGCAAATAGTGATGGGCGAATCTCCCCCGTTTCGCTTCGCCGAAAAATTCGCGAAACGAAACGCGTTTTTGACGCATCGCGTCATTTTCGTCACGTCGCGTCATTTTTGTCGCGTGTCGCTTAGTTTTCGTCGCGTCAAAAACGACGCGCAACTCGTTTTTTTCCGGCGAATTTTTTTGCCCGAATTTTCGCTGGCGTTTCGCGAATCTTGGGAATTCGCCACAAATTCAACTCTGGCGAATAAATTCGCCCATCACTACTGGCAAACCATTTATACTGATAATGAGTCTTAAAACTATTCTGAAAATTAAATATTTCAAACATTTGCAAATGTGAAAAAACATTAGCAAAATATTTTTTTTTTTATCCCATTTGCACATTAAAATGTATCAAACACCTTTAAGAGGCATATTAATCAATTAATGAATGATTTCATTAAGAAAAAGTCAATCGTTTTTATTATTTCATACGCTTAATCGCCCAATCAGAGAATCAAAATATGTGTCACTTTCCAAGTTCCTGGTTCATACGAGCAGTTGTTGGATGGGGGTACAACAAAATAGGTAAGAGAGGGGATTGTTTTATATAGAGCTAAATCTGGGAAATATTGGAACAAATATGTTAAATTGCATCATTGAAATTATCAGTGCAACCTATCATATCTTTGTTTTCATCTTCTAAATCTATTAGTCAATAATAGTAATTGTTGATTGGTTGCTATTGTCAAGCACACTTTACCACCTATTTAAACTAACTCATCTGATTAGCAAGAGAAAACTGGGAGAATTATCCATTGATTCTTCATAATATAAAAGCATAGAAAACATGGATTGTTTTATTGAACATTCAGCATTCTGAGCATGAATTCATTTTACTTAGTACATACTCAAAGTACAAAAGTGTAAAGTAAATAAAATTCCCCCATGAGAATAGAAAGTGATCCAAAATCCTAATTTGTAATAGATGTTCTTTCTTACACTACATATATATAAAGCATTATAGGCAATATGTTAAACAATGAATAATAAATGTACCAATTGTATAAGTGTCTGTAACAGAGCTATTGAGGCAAAGTTATTTGTGGAAGAGCAAAGCACTACTGTGTGCAAAGGAAACAATAGTGTCCCCGCTGACCTCCCCCAAGGTGTAATACCAAGAATCCAGTGCTGCTGACTTCATAGAAACAGGTCAGAGTTCACATGCTTGCCATCCCTGTGTATTGACGCTTGCTTTATTGCATAGAAACATAGAATTTTACACCAATAATAACAGCTTCTCTTAGTCACAATGCACTTTTCAAATTAATATAAGACACTAGTCACTATTTCATTCTTGACCTTCCCTTTCATTTAGCTTAACCTTAAAACTCTTCTGGAATTGAAGCTACAAAGTCACACCCAAGTGCTAAAAACCCTTTATTTTAACCAGATTCTCCCTGCCCCAGACCTATCAGCCTATCAGTGCACATCTTGTACTAAATAATAACCCTGAAGATTGAAATATCTTACTAGATGCTGCCACAACCACATAGGGCTACATCATTAATCATTAAAGCAGAAATAAACACAAAAATAAAATTGTGTCAATGAAATAAACTTTGATTCTCTCCAATATACATGTATTAACCAGTATCAATGATTTTGACATTTGTAAATGTAAATGCAACTGAGAGCTGTATATGCATATTGATATCTGCACTCCAGTCAGCTCTCCTCCAGTCAACACATATAACAGAGTCAAAACTGCAAAAACAAACAAAATTTGCAAGATTTAAAGGACAAGCAAAGTCTAAAAATGAATAGGGCTAAAAATGCCATAGCAGCAATGATTCATAACTTCAATCTTGTCACAAGGGGTCACCATCTTGAAAAGTGTCTGTGACACTTACACGCTCAGTGGGCTCTGCGCAGCTAAGCTTAGGGGTTGTCGCAAATTATCAAACAGAAAATGAGTTTGGTCTGTAATATAAGATGATGCTACAGGGATTATTATAAAATTCTGATGCTGATTGCATTGATTTCTTTGCTGCCATGTAGTAATTTTCTTTATTAATGACTAATCAGCCTTATATTGTGACATTTCTATTCTATGTGTTCTGTATATTGTGAGTGGGTCCCTAAGCTCAGTAAGTGACAGCAGCACAGAGCATGTGAATCAGTGAATCAGCAGAAAAGAAGATGGGGAGCTACTGGGGCATCGTTGGAGACACAGATCTTTACTGCTAAAGGGCTGTGGTTGCCTTAGGCTGGTACAGAAGCTCAAAACAAAATGTACAACATTTCTAGCTACTTCTTTAGTTTCACTTTCCTTGTCCTTTAAAGGAAAAGTTAAACCTCCAAACTTTCAAAGTTCCGCCACTGGATCATCAAAACAAGATACAATTATAGATCAGTGCCACAGGCTATGAAAAAAATAAACAAACAAATAACATAACCCAGTGCAATATTGTTAATATTTAGTGCAGTCACCTACAGCACTAATCTGTGTCTGCAACTCTTTTGTCCAAAAGCATCAAAGTCAATGGGTATCCGAATAATTTTTTCGTGTGACAGTTTTTTTGTTGCAGCGAATTTTCCCACAGAAAATTTTTGTGGCAGTTGTACAAAAACATTTGCCACCGACGAAATCCGAAAGTCTGAAACCATGCTCTCAAATACACCCCTGAAATCTTTGCAGGGCCACAATAGGCACATGTATATTTTAGTCTAACTGTAAAATAAGAAATATAACTAATATAAGAAGAGAATTCAATATATTCTACACATATTTGTTACATATGGTCAAGCTAAGATTTGGGGTAAGCAGATATGGAGGCCAATAGCTGTTGTTAGAAAGGCAGTAGAATGTTGAATTCACCTATTCAAATACCAAGGCAAACTTTAGAAAAAGATAAAAAAGTAGTAGCAACAAAAGAGCCAGTGATGCTCATCAGAGCAGGGCGACGGGAGCTTCCTGCTGAACTGAGCACGCACTCGCTGTTTGCTGAACCTGTTCCTATAGCAGCAGACATATTTTGAGATGATAGTTTACCTTTAAATGGCCCACAGGTGCAAAAGGGCTGTGTAAGTGCAGGAATGTCATCTCCCCTAACAAATTCTGCATTCATTCTTTCAAGAGAGATTTTGTACAGGTTTATGCTCACTCTTGGTCTGGAAGCCTACAGCTGCCTATAACTGATGATGAAATGCTGCTTGTTACTTCACATTCCACTATAAGTTGCAAGTCAATGGTGATACTGCAAAAACATTTTGGAGATATGCTGTATGTAGCCTCTATTGCAGTGTATCTCCACAGAATACTGCCACTTCCAGAAATCCAAGGGGCCAATCATCACAACCACTTATTTTAAGTGCAGAATTTTCAAGGGGAGATAAAGCCATATTGGTGCTCCCAATTTTAGGTAGATAACAGGGTTTGGCATGCTGTGAATGGTTTGAAAAAACTTAATTTTGGACTCTCTGGTACTTAGTCATAGGTGCTGGTCTGCAGACCCCTATGCAGTAGCGTAACTATGCAACGGCAGTCCCGGGTACAGGATGCACATCCAGCCCCCCCTCCCCCTACGTATAAAATATGTGCCGGAATGATGCCATAGCGCTTAAATAAAATGTACCCTTGCTCTGCCACCAGGCGGTCGCACCCCTAGTAGTTAAAATTGCAGCTCTAGAGAGTTCCTTTTTACACTGTTAGATGCTGAAAGCTATGAAAAGGCCAATTTTTATTCTTTATACTGGTACTTTCAAGCTCACAGTTTAAAGGGGTGGTTAGTATTTAAGTTAACTTTTAGTATGTTATAGAATTCCCCATACCTAGCAATATTCCTAGAAAACCATTACCTTGTTTTCAGAGTAAATAAGACCCTAGTAACCAGATAATGACTGAAATATCATATTCGAGAGCTGCTAAACAAAATGCTAATAACTGAAACACCATAAAATATAAAAAAGATGAAAAATAAATTCCACTTGCAAATTGTCTAAGAATATCAACATTATCCTAACTGTTACTTTAAAGGTGACTACCCCTTTAATATACTACCTGGTTGGGTCACCGACCTTTCCAACCATTATGAGGCTGTATTAGTTTTTATTATTTGTATTATTTATCTTGCTATAGAACCACTATATTCATTCTAAACTGGAGAGCTGCAAATTGCACTTTCCTCTTTGCAGAATATGAAGACATGGCAGATCTTATGTGTCTTTAGAAATTTCCAGGCATGCAGAGGATGGTATAGTTTAGTTACCTTGCAGTCGTGTTTATCCCTTGGCTATCATGTTGTAGGATAGTCGTGCTTATAGAATGTCACTGCAGAATATTAAAAACCTATAAATAGTGTACTTGCTAAATCCATATAGAATTATAGAGCAACAGTGAAAAACACATGGAGTATTGCTAAAATATCTATAACTACATAAGGATCTATAAGAACGCTCCATATTGGGGTAGTTGGCAGATATGATAGAAAGGTGTATGTGTGTTTATCTTCAAGGGAGGGACACTTTCCAATTAATAAAGGCTGTCTTTTAAAGAAGACCTTGTTGGATAAATAGACAGTAAATGGAACGGCCAGACAGGAGCCGGCTTCAAATCTCTCGCTGCAAGCTGTGAAAATTGGCAGCAGGGTCAGTTTTCCAAAGCTTGCCTGAAGCGTCTGTCTGACATCTGCAGGTCTCTTAACCCCTGCCTGATTGAATCTAAATGGTTAAATAGATTTTCCTCTGACTCTCCTATACTCTGTAGCCTCTGGATTTCACCATACAACAAGAGATAAAAGCAGCTTCCCTACTAACAGCTCAGTTGAATCACTTTTTTTAAGGCTTTCTAGTGCATTTCTGCAGCTGATTGTTTGGCATTGCTGCAACACATCTCTTTTTGCTTTTATAAATGGATAATTATAAAATAGATACTTATTTTTGCTGCACTTTTAGCGTTTTTGCCACAGAATCTGCTTGCACCCATCAGTCTTATTGTAGGGTTTATAAAAATGTCAAATATAACCCCCACTTCTCTATTGATGGGAATATAGTTATAAATGTAGGAAGACCATTTTTAACACTATCAATAAAAAGGCTAATATCAAAGTATTTTGTAGACAGGAATTATCCAACTCTTTTATGTTTCACATTGAGTGCAAGAGCCACAAATTGTGGAATAGTTCCTAGTAGCAGAGCTGACATTTTAGTCCCCAGATCTGAGAGAGGCCTTGATCCTCAAAGGGTTATTCTGGTTGCAAATAAATACTCTTAACAAGCTTGCTCTGCAAACACAGCCTAAGCCAATACTAAGTCATTCTGTTGTAGACCTAATTGAAACCATTATCATCCTCATTCCAATAAATGTCACCGCTAGCGTTCACTGTTCTCATCATGAATGCACTGAGTTTTTTAAGGTAAACTGTATGCCAAACAAACCATTAATCACCCAACAATATTTATTAAAGCAGGAAACAGCTGTTGCAGCACCTCTTGCAATTAGTATTCTAGGGTTATTGCAGTTTCACAAAGCCTATTTCAGGAGGACATGTAAAACAGATGTATATGGAAGACCCATAGGAGTACTGTAATTCTTGACACTGGGGACATAATGACTAATGTTGAGTTCTATGAAAATGTCCATTACATACTATAGAAGCAACATAGCTTTGGACAGGTCTATTTTAAAGTCCTATCCATGTATGGTGGTCATCCGGTGCTTAACTGTGTTTTACTCTGAATTGTGCTGAACTAATTCTTTACTCATTTCATAGTAAGAGCACAATCTGACCAGCTGAAGTACTTCAAATTCAAAGTGGAACAATTAGAATGTGAACAATAATTATACCAATGGTATGATCATTAATCATAACCATATTCCTTCTTTGTGAAAGTCATAAAAGGGGCCCTTTCCATTATCTAATCATCTCAACTCTTGCTCCAGAAATATATAATAACCTAGATACTGTATATCTTTCACAATCCAATATAAACAACTGAACAATCAGCTGATCTGACATTCTGTGGTCCAGTGGCACTCATAAGGACTTGGAATGTTTTGTCTTCTTGCCATCTTACGAGTTGTTCATTAACTTTTAATATGATGTAGAAAGTGATATTCTGAGAAAATTTGAAATTGGTTTTCATTTTTTATTATATGTGGTTTTTGAGTTATTTAGCTTTTTATTCAGCAGCTCTTCAGTTTGGAATTTCAGCAATCTGGGGTCTAGGGTCCAAATTACCTTAGCAACCCTGCATTGATTTGAATAAGAGACTGGAATATAAAGAGAAGAGGATCTGCATAGAAAGAAAAGTAATAAAATGTAGCATTAGCGATACATTTGTAGCGTTGCAGATAATTTTTTTTTTAAGCTGGGGTAAGTGACCGCCATTTGAAAGAGTCGGAAACAAATAATTAAAAAAACTATAAAAAAAAGGAAAAATGAAGGCCAATTCAAAAGTTGCTCAGAAAAAGCATACTAAAAAAATAATGGAAAGGTGAACAACCCATCTTAAATCACTTTTACAGATCTTGTGTATGCAAATATTTTCACAAGGTGTCCTTAAATGAAAACATTTTAAGAAAGATAAAGTAATATAAACAGTCATTTTTAGTTTTTTTTTTTTGTATTTTTGTCATTGTTCACTGGGGAGTCTTGGGGTTTATTGCTGTAATGCTTTTAGTGAACTGTTCCTAGAATAGTTGTAAATGTGAATTTTTGTTGGTGTAAATAAATATTTTGCTCTAGTTCTACATCAACAATATTTTTGCCTATTCCTCCTCCCAAGCTTGACTGGCATCCTTTGCTATGCTCAATGAAATATATTGATTTCACTTACACTGGCACCCTCTAATGGAACTTTTAGTAGTTGCATGTGTGTGTTATCATCTACTCATTTATAGCCCACTGAGGACTGCTGTAAATTGCCATAGGTCTGTTTGGGACTCAGGGTAAATTAAATGCTAGGGCGTATCATGTATCCCAGTCCTGGGCTATTTGATTGGTGCAAAAGTCATGCAAAAGTCAGGATCTTTATTGCATTTTAAGATGGACATTTAACTTGTGTTTTATTCTCTAAGGGAAAACACACACACACATTAAACACAAGAAAGTTGCAGCCAGTTAGATCTTTTCTGTAAAAGCAAGTGTCATGGCAATCACATCTTGAGTTTTAAGTCAAAATTACACAATTGTTCATAGTCTTTGTCCAACTGGTCTTTTACTCAGACTGCAACAACTAAAAGAATTGATAGTTCTGCAACAGCTGGGCGGCTGCAAGTTGGGTGCTCTTTATGGTACTGCAGCAGAGTAGATAGTCATGTGCCTTTGGTTGGCTGTGTGGCTATACAGCCAGCCTTGGTTTAATAATTCTACTTATTGAAATGCCTATGTCTGAAATGCTATACATTACCTTAAAGGGATTCTGTCATGATTTTATGATGTTTTTTATTTTTTAAACTGCAAATAATTCACTCTACCATGTAAAATGTCATTCCTGAACCAGCAAGTGTATTTTTTTTTATTAATATTGGTGTGTAGGCAGCCATGTCAGGTCATTTTGCCTGGTCATGTGCTTTCAGAAAGAGCCAGCACTTTAGAATGGAACTGCTTTCTGGCAGGCTGTTGTCTCTGCTACTCAATGTAACCGAATGTGACGCAGTGGGACTTTAACTATTGAGTGCTGTTCTTAGATCTACCAGGCAGCTGTTATCTTGTGTTAGGGAGCTGCTATCTGGTTACCTTCCCATTGCTCTGTTGTTAGGCTGCCAGTTGAATAGGGAGGGGGTGATTTCACTCCAACTTGCAGTACAGTCGTAAATAGTGACTGAAGTTTATCAGAGTACAATTCACATGACTTGGGGCAGCTGGGAAACTGACAATACGTCTAGCCCATTGTCAGGTTTTAAATTTAAGATAAAAAAAACTGCTCTTTTCAGAAACAGATTTCTGTGCAGAATGCTGCTGGAGCAGCACTATTAACTGATGTATTTTGAAAAAAAACATTTTTCCCATGACAGTATCCCTTTTAGGATTAAATGAGCTGAGAAATCAAATGTGCTTATTTGAATTAGTCTTGCGCCTGCTAGGGTAAGGTATGCATGTTTCTAGATTCTGGACTAGAGCCGCCATCTTTCATTAAGCCTTTAAATATATCATCAGCTCTATGATCTGTAATATGTCTTGCTTTACTTATATCTGCTCTGCTGCTTGGCCGAATTTAGAATGTATCTTTATCTTCACTTGTCTTCCCCTTTTCATCTCATTGGCTCACTCTACATGAATACACACGCACGCACACAGACACTCTCTCTGTATAATAAGACTACCATAGTATTACATCTTTATATTAGTGCTTAAAATGTTGAAATACTCTATAGTCAGGCATATGGAATGAGGTTTTTGACAATGCCATAAATAGTTATATCAAGTGCACAACAACAAGTCTTATAAACAGCATTTTTAAATAGAAACTGTCATGGGAAAACATGTTTTTTTAAAAACACATCAATTAATAGTGCTGCTCCTGTAGACTTCTGCACTGAAATCCATTTCTCAAAAGAGAAACCAGATTTTTTTTTATATTCAGTTTTGAAATCTGACACAGGGCTAGACATTTTGTCAATTTCCCAGCTGCCCCGGTCATGTGACTTGTGCCAGCACTTTAGGAGGGAACTGCTTTCTGGCAGGCTGTTGTTGGCAGGCATTGTATAGATGCAAACTGACATGTGCAATTCAGATATGGACAAGAATCCCTGGGTTTTTTTTTTTTAAAGTAGTTGATAGAATTGATACAACAGTTGCTAATATTCCGCAGATGCTGTTAAGAAACGTATCAACTTTGAAACACCAGAGACAGGAACTAGGGATGGCCGAATTTGCGGCGAATTCATGCGATTCGCCGCTGGTGAATAAATTTACGAAACGCCCGCAAAAATTCGCCTGACAAAAAGAAAACGATACGCACGTAATTTCGCAAATGTTTCGCCAATTCACGAATTTCGCTAGAACACTAACAGGAACATTAAACTTTATACTGCAGTTTTGGAAGAAGGGTCAAACATGTAAAAACATGGGAATTTCTCCCTGTCCTGCTCACTTTTTAGGTCTTCCCCCACCTGTCCAAACTCCACCCCCATCTACCCACACCCCACCCCTCTGACATCATCACTGGCCTCCCTGGACCACAGGCCAGTATAACTTTGGGAAAAAAGTGGCAACCCTAATCAAGAAAGAAGAAAAACTGTGCCAGAAATACTTTTAGTATTTTAGAATTTTATAAATAGATAATGGGTAAGCTTAGAATAATATAGGGTAGATTGAACATTAGTAGCTACACTGGCAGTTTATGAAAATAATTTGTTATAAAAAAAATGTCAGTCGCAAATTTTTCTTCAAATGTTATTGGTCCTCAAAGGGTATATAAGGCGAGCGCAGGCCAGAAGCGGTGGGTAATAGTGTAAGATTTTCAGAGCCCCTCTATGCATTATACATGGAGGGCAGATGTTGTGACTGTCTGACTGATCGCGTGAGTGCACACAAAGCCAAATATAACTCACTTTGGTCAAGACTACAATCGGATGTCTACATTATTATTACAGTAAATCTAATTTCTCAGTGCACACGGGGGTGAACAATGGGCAATTTATCTGCACGTTCTGTAAAACAGAGGGCCTTGCTATCTTAATAAGATCCACTTGTGCAAATACTGCTGTTTTTCAAGGGATTTTTTTTTCTGGTTAACCTCTCACTTGCCAGAGACATTAACAATGTCAGCAGTATAAAATCACCATTGACTTCATCTAGCACAACGATAATTGAAAATGTCTGTTAACAGCATCAGCTCCATCATGGCTTTTATGACTGTAAAGAAAGCATTTCTTTTGAACAGCAGGTCACTTTATTTTTTATAATTTGGTATATTGGCTTGTGTAGATTGTATCACAAAATCCTTTCCTGAGCTCTCATCTACAGGCTGTGTATGGATCTGCTTAAAGAAATACACAACAGTTAGACAACTGGAACCAAATCGCTTCCATTTAAAGTAAATATGCACTTGGGGCATTTGTAGTTTCCACCAGTGATCAGCAATACTTCCCCTTTTATGTTGGAGTCTTTGGGTGGAAAAAGCATTCTGCTAATTCACTAATTACTGTGCTACACAATCCAGCAGAATAACTGCACGTTTTGGTATAGACGCCCTGAATGAAAACAAAGGCCAGTCAGGCTCGGCTAAATATTACTTGCTGGGGCTTTTCTTTCAGACACCTAAATAAATAAAGATTTTGGGATGAAAGTAATATTGAGGGGCCGATTCATCAATGTCTATCCGAGCGGTAATGACTGATTGTGTTTTTCTGCACTTGAAAACCTCATTGCTTGCTCTTTTTTGGGGACCCATAACACCCCATAGAAAAGAATTAGACGATCAACACAACTCCGAAGCCCTTGATAAATGTGCCAGTTCCGACTGCTAGCAATGCCTCAAGAATCCCCAAATACTGCCCAGCAGTTTAGATACACGAGATGCTGATTTATAGCTACTAAATTGTACCAGTACAGCCACCCCTTCCAAGCACTGCACCACAGGTGTTTTTCATTTTAGGATGAAGAAAAGCCATCAATGTAATGAGTACACATTTACAGAGGAGAAAATAGCAAAGTAGAAAGCATCCAAATAGCTACTGATGACATAGAAACAGAGATTAAAGGGAGAATAAAAAGTAACTTGCCATTAAGAGTCTATTTTCAGGGTGTTTATGGTGCATTCAAAGCAGATGAAAAAAGAAAAAAATTGTCTTATTCCTTACAGCTGACTGGAACTTACACCAATTGTCCTGTACTGCTGTATGCTGTACATAGGATTTGGAATCCACCTAATGTATGTTCACATCCACAGCTGTTCATTCCTATTTTGGAATATGTATAAAGAAAAGTGCAATGTAGGCAAAAACATATTCTGCATTAATGTAGAACAGTAAAAAAAAAAATGAAACATATTAAAATATGCATTAAAACTGCAAATAAACAGAGATGTGATGTACATATAAGGCTTAATGCCACACATGAGACTTTGCATTTCAGAAGCGAAATCCTCAGTGTGTGCCTGCACCTGGGCTGATGCAATGGTTGCAACTGGAATATGAATAAGAAAGGACCTGAATAGAAATA